>CM068374.1:24896880-25289380 GCA_034769895.1 Magicicada septendecula
TCTTGCCTAGTGAAATAATTATTCTAATTGAAATTTTATTAGCATTATTCCTTTACTAGTACGTGGACAGAGGTAAGTTGATTCAAAACATTTCCTAAACTGCTTATATTGCAGTCTTGCTTAATGAGGCTAGCAACTTGCATGTTTTTGTATTGATTATTATGCAAATAAATGATGTTTGTTGAATGTGTAGTTGCTCTATTTGCGATCATAGCTTAAACACTTGTAGCAGAAAATTATCTTTGTCATAGTAGAATAATGAATGAGCCGAACTTGTCAAATACGTTTTAACATGATAATGTTTTTAGGCTGGGGGTCATTCCACAAAATCATCATCGAAAAACGTAACGCTTCCACGCTTTCGATTCCCCACAGTCTAGAAATTTGATATGTAAACACTTCAAGACAGAAATAATCGCTGCTGACATTGAGTTTTTGACAAAAGCCTAAAAACATTATCATGCATTGATGTTTCGGTTTCGTCAAAATTCTTTGAATGCTTAGGTGCATAAATAGAGAGAGGGAGAGAGAGAGAGTTTTTGCCTGTGTGTGTAAGAAACGTAGGCCTAGAGTTAAAGGGCAGGCTCTTTGGTGAAACGATGACCTATAATTGTAAACTAACAAAAACAGACACCGTGTCAAATAACATGTACCTACCTGAAAGAAATAATTTTCTATGTAAAGCTTATGCCTTTTTGTTAGTACAGATTTATTTTTATTTGCATTACTCAATAATAATATTAACAGATGTTTCGGGACATAATAACAAAATAATAATCGATTCTTTTATAACACAAGTGTTTCCCCAACAGTGAATTAATGACAAAGCATAGTATTGATTCATTACAATCAAATCAACATGGTATTGATTAAATGTCAACTTATTACACTAAATTAGTTTCAGCTCCAACAGGAAGCGCCATCATTCAGTGGCAGATAATAAATTTGTGTTATATATTTGTTATGATAGTATACAGAGATCAGTGTGGGGGGGGTCAATCCCATTAAAACTAGTGAAATTCCATAGTCACTTAACACAGGCTTATTTCTAAGCCTGTTGCATGTGTTAAAATAATGAAATAATTATATGGGAAGAATCTTGAATATCTCTTTGTCCTGAGGAAAATGGGGAGGCCACATTCAAGCTAATTTCATCCCCCCCCCCCCCGAAGCAGCTCTTAGTTATACCACTGATACAGATTATGTACTATGGTTGTGATGTTATAGTAGATTGAATATCTGTTTCTTCAGAGGAAGAATGTGTGTGTCTGTGTGGGGTGTTAGGATGCACATTTTTGGTAAGCAGGACCAAAGGATTAGTAGCCAGGCAGGTTCCATACCCACTGATGTGCTACATCCATCATCATCAATGTACTCCCGTTCTGGAACCTAGGTCCTCCTCATTTAAAACATTTCTTTTTCCAGCAGATAAGCTGACATCTCAGGCTGCTACGAGTAGACTCTTATACGGCACACAGTCCAAGTATTGCTTCCATCTCCACACCTATTTTCCATAATCTTCTTCTGCAAAGATTCAGTTTTTGATTCTTTTCTAATGTCTTTAATCCTTGTCCAGTCTAGGAGAGAATATTCTTGTGTACTTCTTGAAGAATCTTGTAATTTAGCAACTTGATTTCTCACCTGGAATTTTCTCGTCTTTATATCGGGCGTCTTGTGTTTTGATTGCCTAAAGGAATGTGGATGCATGTTTCTACGGGTTATTCCGTAGATTTTCTAACTTATTATTCCGGTCAGTGTCGTTTTCGTATGATGTATCGCATACCAGTTAATTAAAATGATAACCTTTGTGAAGAATATGATTGCCCATGATTATGTTTGTTTTGATATGATGTTTACCTACAGACACTGTAGTTTTTGATTTTTCAGAAAAGATTTGTAGCCCATAATTTTGCAGGTTACTGTTGTGTATAAATACCTCTTTTTGTAACTATTTCCACTGTTTCCTATATTATTACATTATCATCTACATAAAGCAGGGATGTAATATGTATGTTTTATTTAAGTGATATTCTACTTTTTGTTTATAACCTCCTCAACATCTTCTTCTTCTGTGGTGTGACAACCTGTTACTGAGTCAAGGCCTCCTTTAACAGCCTCCGCCAGTTGTCCCAGTCAAGTTCTGCTGCTCTCCAGCTCCGGGTCCCAAGGATATGGTGCACATCATAATTCACACCGTCTTCCCAACGTAGTTTGGGTCTACCAACTCTCCTGGTACCATAGATGTGTTGTGTTAGTGCCTTTCTGAGTATTTCATTCTCCCCCATTCTGATCACACGTCCACCCCACCTGAGTATGCCAAGTTTTATAACTTTCACAATATATGGTTCGTTCAGAAGAGTGTTCAGTTCTTGGTTAGTCCTTTTCCTCCATTCATCTCACACCCATATTGGACCAAATTACTGTGAAGCATTTTGCGTTCGTGAACCAGCAGGCTTGACTCAGACTTTCTAGAATTGCTCCAGGTCTCGGAACCACAGGTGAGAACGGGGCGAATCAGTGTTTTATACAGAAGCAGCTTGATGGTCCTGGCAATTGTTTCTGCTCTGTAAAAAGGGTCTGAAACCAAAGAAGCACCCGTTAGCTGAGGTGATTCATCGCTTTATTTCTTCTGTTGTTTCCCCATCGGAGTTAACTTGGCATCCTAAATAAACAATGTTGTTGACTTTTTCAAAGGAGTAGATGCCAATATGGACATGCTCTCCTTCTCTAGCTTCCTGCCCTTGACCATGTATTTTGTCTAATTTCCTAAATATGCTGTCTACATGTATGTTCAGATTGTCAGTAAAAAGTGGCATCCCTGTCTGATGCTTTTATTTTGTAGTAATTGAAGGAGCAAAGCAAGTCTCAGTTTTGACTTGACTGTCTGGCATTTGCGTGTCTGTCTGTTTGGGGTATGTCTCATAACTTTTGAATGCATCAACCAATTTCAATAAAACTTGGCGTGCATGTTCATACCTTTATCCTACAGAACCCTGTTGCTAATGTAATTGGGGAGCGGGAGACAAACATGTGAGGGGGACAAAGTCCAAATGGGGTGTCAAAGAGAATTTGAACTAACTTTTAGATGTAGTATTCAGTTTCAGAAATTTCAAAATTTTGAGAACCCAGGATTTTGTACCATTTGTTAACCACTTGTTCATGCATAATGAACTTGCCAAAAGCCTTCTGCAATAGTTTCACCAAGTTAGAGCACAGTATGTAATTTGGTATATAGCATTTATAGAAAGTCCTTAAATCTTGCATTTAAAACGTTAATTTTAAGAAATCTCCTAATTTACCAATTAGGACTCAATTAGCACAATATTGAGTGAATAAATTACTCGGTTAGAGCCGTCATATCTAAACTACGCAGCCAATACGATCACAAGCATAGAGAAGTGTTATAAATAAGTATTTTGATTGGACTTTTTCTTTGTGCAGACTCAATAATTTTACAGATTTTTAGATAAAACCTCGTATCCTATTATTCTGATATCAATAAGACATAGTACCCATCAGAAATTAATAATATAATTGTTATCTTGCAATATCTTCATCTAGACCTCAGTCCATCATTTTTTCACACATTCAGCCCCCTGAACGTGAGTCGACTTCAGAAACTGAGAGTGGTGGTTGAGGGGTCTTGTTAAAAGACCTAGCAACAAGATGCTTCAACAGCTACTCTCGGCTTCTGAAGATGACCCAAGCTAAGTGGATTGAAATATTTCAAGTAAAAATATTGTGACACGTTCGGGGGGCAGGTTTCACCTAATAATGATCACTCATTATTTAAGAGTTTTACAAATGAGTCTTATTTGATTATAATTATATTAATTTAATTAACATTACAGAAGTGTGTGTGTTGTTACAGCATAAGTTAAATTATATTATGAACCAAAAAGTGAGCCAATTGATCGGGACTAATTATTAAAGTGTAATAAAATATTGAGCTGAATCTAAATGTTTACCTTGTATACTCTAATGAGTATAAGTTCACTATGTGGTTACCCATTCTGGTTACTTATGTACACAAGTGACGCTACTTGACATTACAAGTGGAGGCACGTTACTTTAGCCAAGCATTTTGTAAACTGTGCCCCCATGAAGTGTCAATAAACGCTCCACAAAGAAGTTGAAAAGAAAAATAAAGTAACTGAGACAAATTCACAAAAATGTAGCATGCTGCGGATTTAAAATACCTGCTGTGAATTCGTTCACAAAATGCTTAATATATATTTTTGTTTTTTGTCGTTTATGTATTTAAATTATTCATATCTGAGAAGTAATGGAGAAAATAAACTTGAATTAAATAAAACTATATATTCAACATATGCAAATGCTGAAAAGCACCTATTATCATCTGCTTTGCTGTCATTCAGTCAAGTATATATAGTTTATGCTACCTATACTGAACTAGGTTCTATGTAAAAATTACTGCTCTGTAACAAATTTCTCTTCTGAAAAGGGCTGTATGATTATGATATAAATTATTTAGGACTGCTACTTAACACATGCAGGGCTCCGCATAGATTTTATTGGCCCCTGGATAAATTTTCTGTGATGACTGCGAATAATTTTGTCAGTCAGACAAGAATATACCATCAAAAAGAAAAATAGTTTTTGTTGAACAAGTGCAGCAGGTTCTCAGTTCTAACTTGACCCTTTGGCATTTGTCTGTCTGTCTGTTTGGACTATGTCTCATAATAACTTTTTAACGCATCAACCGACTGTCAGTTTTGCATGTGTGTCCAGAATTTTACCATACAGAAACCTATTGTTTTTTAGACTGATCCTACCAAAGTATGATGCCGGAAAGGTGGGTGAGGGGATCAAAATTGTGAAAAGCCCATGTGGGGTATCAAATTAAAGGGAATTTTAACCATAATCTGAATATAGTGTTCATTTTTGAAAATTTCAAAATTTTTGGATGTCAGGGCCCAAAAAGTGAAAATTTATATTGTAATAATATAATTAAAGGATAATTGATGTGTGTGTTCTTAAATTGGTGTGGCTCTCGACGTCTTACTGGCCTGAAACACTTCCTTAAGTTTCCCAGCTGGTCGAGTCCCAATGGTAGCAAGAACGGTCGAGTAGCGTAAAGTTGATGAAGAAATATATATGTTCAGCTTCACCGAAAGTTTCAAAACAAAAATTATTGTTTTGAAGGAAATTAAAAAAAAAAAAATTATGTTTATATGACAAAAAAAAAAATAATTAAGAAAAAATTTTTAATTTTATTAATTAATTAATTATGATCAATTAATTAATATAGGGCTGTGAAGTTTTAAAAAGTGTAATGCTCTTCTGAAAATTTTTATTAAAGTTTTGGTATATTTTAAATAAACTATCACCACTCATAAGATTGTCTTCAAACCAATCGATACTTGTTTATCTTTTTATTTTTTAGGTTATCTTCACTTATAGGTGGTAAAGTCCTTGTAGATTATCAATTAGAATTATATTATTGGTAATTAGTATTATTGAAGAAATAAAGAACTATTAAGTATTGAAAAGTATTAATGTTTTATTAATTAATGGCAATATTGACTCTTATCGATTAATATCGATTCTCAGGATATCGAAAAAATTACAAAGTATTATATAAAAATCGTACAGGGTTCTTTAAACAGCCAGTTATTATCAAAGTCAGAGAAATCGGGCTAATATTTAAAAGTATAACGTTACATCAAATGAATAATTATTACTAAACACAAACATTGAATAATAATTTGAAATTAAAATAATTGTTTTCACCAAACAGCTGTGTTGAACTAAGAGAGGCATTGGAATTGTCAAAGAAAGATGGCTGCCGTCAAGTTGATCAAAATGTCGCTCGTTCCTGCTGCATTCCAAATAATGTATTTTCTGGCAATATTCCTGTTCTTGTGTCTGCAAATCTCTTGTTAAATGTTGTGTAGTGACTGGTGTAATGATTCTGGGTTGTATTTAGTATATCTGTGTAATTATAAGTCAAAACACTTTTCCCAATTCCAACACTAATTTGGTTAATGTGTTATACAGTTTTCTGGTGTTTTGTGGTGTTTTTCGGAGTAGAAATATATTGTTTAGTGTTAATTAGTGTTTCTTGATTGTTTTTGTCACAATGTATATGTTCTGGAAGAATTTTATAATTCACTCTCGACTTCACAGTAACGTACTGTTCACCACTTAACTTTACCGTTAGTAAGATAGGTTAGATCGTCACAAAACTCTCGTTTATGTTAACCGTTCGAATACCAATAACTAACTAACTGTTTCCTCCAGTTTCAATTAAACTCTTAGCCAATATAATATTATTCTTAACATTGTTCAAATATATTTTCATATCCTGTGCACACTTTAATATTTCACTATATAAATACCTAAACTTGGGTTATTTGTCAATTTTATTCACTAGATGTTATTTAAATTAACCTTTCAGTTCATTCAGCTTATTTTCAGATTAAATAATGCCGTTTTATAGTGTTTTCTGTCCAAAAAATAGTAATTTTACTTTCAGTTTGGTATACTCTGAAAAGTCAAAACATCAAAATTTACTTCCTGTCATTATATAAATTCAGCCATTTTATCAGTTATATTTAATATTAATAATCCTATATTGTATTAAAAGGTTCATATTCCCTTATTTTCTGGTAATTAATTGAATTAGTTGTATTCTGAAACATTATTCTGGAATATATGACTCCCATGTCTAAATTTCTGAGTTTAGTCATTTTCATTTTTATTTATAATTCTGAATATATTTATTAAAATCTCTCTAAATGGTATGTGCAATTATATGGCATGATCTCAAGTTTATTTTGTCTAAACCCCTTTTGTTTATTCGCATTTAAATGATTAATTTCTCTGTTTTGATGAAGTTTGGTTTCCATTCTTTTGGCCTATGATTTTTTAACAATTTTTCTTACAAAATATTTTACAAACAATATATGATGTGTGATACCCTCTCTGACTTTTACATATAGTATTATAAATTAAACATTTTTTCAAATTACACAAAAACAATTAGTATTGGTTACAATACAAATAATAGTTAAACAAAAAGGAAGAATATTTTTTTAAATAAATGGTTGTCTTCAAGTCAGACATTTTGCAACAAAATCCCCATTTCCAACATGGAAACATGGTTTACAAAAAAGGTTTTTTTACTAACTAACATCTTAATTACTCTCTACTATTTACAAGTGGTAACTATTTTTACAGTTCTGATGTTAGTTGTTTCAGACCCAAACAAATGGCCTTATATCTAAAACATTTTTAAACATTCTTTTACTATATACATAAAAACCTTATATTTATATTCTTATTTCTAACTATTATTATAAGTAGGATTCTACAGTTTTTATACCGTCTTTTATACATTGTCTTTGGGGAATTGTACCCTGTCATTAATAAATAAATAGTATGAATTGTTCAAAAGGTATTATGAACTCTGTTTTTTCTTTTTTCATGTAAAACAAAATGTTATTTTAAACAGATTCATGTCTTATGAACAACATATTGTCACAGTACACATTTCAAGTCATTGAAAAATGTATATTTCATTGCATTCAATGTTTGTGATTGCCAAGAATGAAACACAAGGTTCATTTTTTATAATACCCAAAACTATCACTGGTTCACTTTGCACTTATATATTATGTTAATGCTAAATGGTCGTATAGTCTTATCAACATAATAAATTGGTTAGCATTTTTTCAATGGAGATTTGTTCCATGGGTACTATATTATTGTTTCATCTTAGTTCACAGGCAACTTTTACTTTATACACTTCTCTCTCTTAAATTTATATACATGTGGTTTTTATTTCGTTATACTTTTATTTTTAAATATTTATTTTGGGGATATAGGGATTTGGGTGTCTTTTATAAGAGCATGACATCTTCTTCAGGATGCTGCCTTCTTCTTCTTTCATCAGTCTTCTTTTCTCCTGCCTTCTGGGACTGGTATCTTCTGCATCTTCTTCTTGATGCCATCAGGTTTCTTGGGATCTTCTCCATCTTCTTCTTTATTTCAGAAATATACCACCTGTATTGTTTGATCTTGGCTTATTTTAGGGTTTCTCTTCTATTTATTCTTCCTCGTTGTGGGTTTGGTCATATTCAGTACTGCTTTGTTATTTACTTTTTTACCTTCCTGGGTTATACCTTGAAAACCTTTGGTTATGAGACTGGTCTTGGATGACTCATCACTAGTAACTCCTTTTATTTGAACTTGTATTTTCTTTATAATAATGATTTCTTTCCACAGTTGCTATGAATTAATCTATTTATATTAAACTTAATGCTTTCTTCCAAATTTAAATATTATAACTTCATTATTCTAATGATCAATTGCCATTCAATATTATGCATACATCTGTCACGCTACAGATTGCTCTCCTCCAGAAGTAATTATTTCAGACATGTTTATGGATGAAATAATTTCTTATGATAATTTCATCATTTCTTATAATTCATTTTCTTCTCCATTTTTATATCGACTTTTTTATATTAGAGTTTTATTAATTTTATATATATGGTTACTTGTTTTACTACTGATCCTTTTCGGATAGTCAGTGTCTTCTGAGATATATTATAATTGTAATACATTTTCTTTCTTTATCAACTTCGTGTTGCATCCTTGGGATATTAATTCCCTAACATTCCCTATCACGTGGGCTGGGGCAGATCAGAGGGGCACTGTACGCTACTTCTCTGCTGGCCATACACCACTTCTATAAATTGAGTACAGAGGCATATCCATCCCTGCTAAAAAAAACATAATGCTGCTGGAATTATCTTCAGTCAGTCATCGAATAAATAAATAAAAAGTAGTCTCATTTTCGACTAATAAAAATATCTTTGGATTCTCCACTTCGTAGTCTCTCAGATTATCTCACATTTTCTATCTTAATAAATCTTCATAATCATTATTATACTCATTACATATATATTTTTTCAAAACTCTTAACTTGTCTGATATATTTAATTTAATTATGGTTGAAAACCTTTCTTTTAATAATTCTGGTTACTGTTTACAGTGTAACTCTCTTTCTTCTCCATCTGAATTCTCTTTATATTTTCTTCTGGTTACTCATAGTATTAGCATGGTCTTTATATATAGTCTTTCTTATTCATTATTTGAATGGTCTTAATATATTATATTTAATTTTTTAACATTGTATCTTTACATTAGATATACAGGTTGTTATATTGATCATTTTATTTAAACATTTTGGTTCTTTCCTTTCTCTTAGAAAGTTATTAATCCGCCTTCGCATTCATTAACATTAATTCATTTATATCATATTTCATGTGGTATTTCTTCTCTTTGCATTTCATACAGATCTTATTATTATCATTGGTTCAAAATCATCTTCTCCATATGTTTGGTATGAGTTGTTCTTCTTTGCTCTTAATTAACTGTTTTCATTATCGTTTCATAGGTAATTAGTCTCTTTGCTTCCAAATTTTTTCCTTCTTGCATATTACACTCTTTTTTGTTATTCTTCACTACTCCTTCAAATACTATTGTGAATGTCTAGCATTTATTCTGGATTAAAATTAATTCTCTTTTCTGAATTAATCACTTTATTTTCTTCTCAATTCAATCATAATTGACACATAATTATTTTTTGAAACTTGGTTAGTTTTAATGTAAAATTCAAACTATTCTTTTTATTTAAATGAAAAATATTTCTCATAAATCCTTGTAATATGTTGATCTTATCTTGTTCCAAAGTTCTGACGTTCTATCAACATTCAAATTCTGTTTAATTCATTTATTCCCAGAATTGTTTCATTCAGACTTGTTTATAGTAATGTGATCTTACTATTATTTCTGAATGTTTTGGTATTTTTCCAAATTCAAATTCTTCTTAATTATTTACCATAAAGTTTTCTCACAAACTTAGTTATAGTAAGTTGGTCTTACTTCATTTTCAAATTTTTTGTACATTAACTTCAAAATTCCTTTCTTTTTAAATTCTTCCAAAATGTTTTTCTCATAATTCAGTGGTAGTAAGCTGTGCTTGCTTAATTTTAAAATTTTTTTTTTTTAAATTAAGTTCAAAATTCTCTCTCTTTCTCTTTCTTCCATAAAGTTTTGTTCTAAATTATCAAGTTGTAGTAAGAAGTACTTACTCAATTTAAAATTTTTATAATTATATTTCAATTCAAAAGTCTTTCTTTTTCTTTCTTCCATAAAGTTTTTTTCTTCAAATTATTAGGTTGTAAGTTGTTCTTACATATTTTAGAATTTTTTTTTTTAATAATTCTAAATTCCTTCTTCTTATAATTCTCCAGAATGTTCTTTTCAAAATATTAGGTTGTAAGATGTACTTACATTATTTTCGAATTTTTTAAAATAAATTCAAAATTCTAAAACTCACAACTCATTCTTCATAATATTTCTTCATAGGGGCTTGATTGTACACTCCTTTGATTTTTCCTGAAACGATTTCCTTCAACTCATATGTATTGTTATGCTTATCATTTACCACAACATATGGTCATATATTGTACTCTACACTGGACCATTTTATTTATACTTTTGTAAGTTGATCTCCACTTTTTCTTTTCTTATAAATTTTCTTTTCTTTTATATACCCAGGAAGATGGACGATTTTCTTTATGTCGTTCCATTGCTCATATTCTTATTTATTTATAATGTGCATTTTCTTAAATAGTCTTCGTTCATAAAAACCCAGTTTTGTTTCTATGTTTTATTATTCATATCATTTCCTTTCAATGATATTTATTTCGTCTTCTTCACCATTGTTTTTCGTCGTAGTCGGTTATCATGGTATCCGTCCCTTTTCTTGATGGTGTGTGGTATCTGTGTCAACCAGGGTCCATCATCTCAGTTGCTCTTATAAAATTTACCCTAGGGCGCGACACTCGGTTATTATTACTGTTATTGTTTTTATTACTAAATTTATCATGATAATAATTTCGGTTAGGTTGGTAAGGTTTGTCATCATTATTGTTGGGATATGGATTTCTCTGACTGTATGGAATATTATTATTATGTTGATAAAGATGGTTTCTATTGTTTGGATAGGGGTTGTTATTCCTAACGCCGTTAAAATTACCGATAAACTGGTTATTACGCGGCGGGTTGTTAGGGCCGTCGTAATTACTGGGCTGGTTCCCTCTATCATCATATTGTATACACCAATATTTTTCTGGTCCATGTTTTGTGTTACCTGACAAATATATGTGAGGATCTTCATATGGGTTATCACTTATTATTTGTTTATCTGAAACACCATAAGCTGGTTTACCATCACATATCCACTCTGAAGGAATATATTTTAGTCTAACCATGCCCTGGAACTGTCCTAGATGGCACACTAATGGAATACATTCTGGTGATTCATCTGTGTCATCATTACCGTCTGGTACGATATCACATTTCCATCTTTCTGAAATCCACTGTCCAGTCTTGCGCTGAAATTGATCTGGTTCACATGTTGTATTCTGTTTACCTCTGGTCCTTTCCCATTGGTAGACTACTGTCTTGTGGTAAATTATTTCTGAAATTACTTCGATTCTCCTTCTATAATTCCTGGAATTCATGATGTCTTTGTCATAGGTAATTGGGATATTATTGCCATCAATTAACCCATGGTTCATCATCTCCAACTCTTCCTTAGTTTTTATCAAATTTCTTGGATACATTCTCCTTTTCCTTGGTTTAATATCTTCCTGGTTTCGGTTAGTTTCAATTTCAGGTACTACCATTACTAGTTCCTGCGTCTTATCATTTGGTATTTCTTCTAACTCTCTTTTGTTATCTCTTATTAATTCTTCCACCCACAGTTTATTATTCTTGATGATAATTTCCACCCTTTTATTGTTATTCTCTATCATCTGTTTTCGAGTACTTATTCTTACTTCTCTCCACTTTTTCGTGAACTCCTTTAGTGCTTCTGTCTTTCGTTTTATTTTTTCCTGTAGCTCTTCCCTTCTTTGTTGTCTTCTTGGTTTTGACTCCTCTTTCTTAATCTGTTTACGCTCCCTTTTTATTTCTTTTCTCCATCGTTTCATGTATCCATTCATTGATACCGCGATTAGTTGTACCCTTTTCTCGTTTGGTATTTCTTCTGTTTCTGGTTTGCTTTCATTTTTTATTTCTTCGGTCCTTGTGTAAGTCCTTCCATTATGCTTGTCATTGTTCCTTTTTCTATTATCTTTCTCTGACTTTGTAGCTGTTGCCTAGCTCCAACTAGTGATTGGGCAGAATTTATTGGCCTTCCAATCGCTAATTAAAGCCTCACGTTGGGCGCCAATTTGTAATAATATAATTAAAGGATAATTGATGTGTGTGTTCTTAAATTGGTGTGGCTCTCGACGTCTTACTGGCCTGAAACACTTCCTTAAGTTTCCCAGCTGGTCGAGTCCCAATGGTAGCAAGAACGGTCGAGTAGCGTAAAGTTGATGAAGAAATATATATGTTCAGCTTCACCGAAAGTTTCAAAACAAAAATTATTGTTTTGAAGGAAATTAAAAAAAAAAAATTATGTTTATATGACAAAAAAAAAAATAATTAAGAAAAAATTTTTAATTTTATTAATTAATTAATTATGATCAATTAATTAATATAGGGCTGTGAAGTTTTAAAAAGTGTAATGCTCTTCTGAAAATTTTTATTAAAGTTTTGGTATATTTTAAATAAACTATCACCACTCATAAGATTGTCTTCAAACCAATCGATACTTGTTTATCTTTTTATTTTTTAGGTTATCTTCACTTATAGGTGGTAAAGTCCTTGTAGATTATCAATTAGAATTATATTATTGGTAATTAGTATTATTGAAGAAATAAAGAACTATTAAGTATTGAAAAGTATTAATGTTTTATTAATTAATGGCAATATTGACTCTTATCGATTAATATCGATTCTCAGGATATCGAAAAAATTACAAAGTATTATATAAAAATCGTACAGGGTTCTTTAAACAGCCAGTTATTATCAAAGTCAGAGAAATCGGGCTAATATTTAAAAGTATAACGTTACATCAAATGAATAATTATTACTAAACACAAACATTGAATAATAATTTGAAATTAAAATAATTGTTTTCACCAAACAGCTGTGTTGAACTAAGAGAGGCATTGGAATTGTCAAAGAAAGATGGCTGCCGTCAAGTTGATCAAAATGTCGCTCGTTCCTGCTGCATTCCAAATAATGTATTTTCTGGCAATATTCCTGTTCTTGTGTCTGCAAATCTCTTGTTAAATGTTGTGTAGTGACTGGTGTAATGATTCTGGGTTGTATTTAGTATATCTGTGTAATTATAAGTCAAAACACTTTTCCCAATTCCGACACTAATTTGGTTAATGTGTTATACAGTTTTCTGGTGTTTTTCGGAGTAGAAATGTATTGTTTAGTGTTAATTAGTGTTTCTTGATTGTTTTTGTCACAATGTATATGTTCTGGAAGGATTTTATAATTCACTCTCGACTTCACAGTAACGTACTGTTCGCCACTTAACTTTACCGTTAGTAAGATAGGTTAGATCGTCACAAAACTCTCGTTTATGTTAACCGTTCGAATACCAATAACTAACTAACTGTTTCCTCCAGTTTCAATTAAACTCTTAGCCAATATAATATTATTCTTAACATTGTTCAAATATATTTTCATATCCTGTGCACACTTTAATATTTCACTATATAAATACCTAAACTTGGGTTATTTGTCAATTTTATTCACTAGATGTTATTTAAATTAATCTTTCAGTTCATTCAGCTTATTTTCAGATTAAATAATGCCGTTTTATAGTGTTTTCTGTCCAAAAAATAGTAATTTTACTTTCAGTTTGGTATACTCTGAAAAGTCAAAATATCAAAATTTACTTCCTGTCATTATATAAATTCAGCCATTTTATCAGTTATATTTAATATTAATAATCCTATATTGTATTAAAAGGTTCATATTCCCTTATTTTCTGGTAATTAATTGAATTAGTTGTATTCTGAAACATTATTCTGGAATATATGACTCCCATGTCTAAATTTCTGAGTTTAGTCATTTTCATTTTTATTTATAATTCTGAATATATTTATTAAAATCTCTAAATGGTATGTGCAATTATATGGCATGATCTCAAGTTTATTTTGTCTAAACCCCTTTTGTTTATTCGCATTTAAATGATTAATTTCTCTGTTTTGATGAAGTTTGGTTTCCATTCTTTTGGCCTATGATTTTTTAACAATTTTTCTTACAAAATATTTTACAAACAATATATGATGTGTGATACCCTCTCTGACTTTTACATATAGTATTATAAATTAAACATGTTTTCAAATTACACAAAAACAATTAGTATTGGTTACAATACAAATAATAGTTAAACAAAAAGGAAGAATATTTTTTTAAATAAATGGTTGTCTTCAAGTCAGACATTTTGCAACAAAATCCCCATTTCCAACATGGAAACATGGTTTACAAAAAAGGTTTTTTTACTAACTAACATCTTAATTACTCTCTACTATTTACAAGTGGTAACTATTTTTACAGTTCTGATGTTAGTTGTTTCAGACCCAAACAAATGGCCTTATATCTAAAACATTTTTAAACATTCTTTTACTATATACATAAAAACCTTATATTTATATTCTTATTTCTAACTATTATTATAAGTAGGATTCTACAGTTTTTATACCGTCTTTTATACATTGTCTTTGGGGAATTGTACCCTGTCATTAATAAATAAATAGTATGAATTGTTCAAAAGGTATTATGAACTCTGTTTTTTCTTTTTTCATGTAAAACAAAATGTTATTTTAAACAGATTCATGTCTTATGAACAACATATTGTCACAGTACACATTTCAAGTCATTGAAAAATGTATATTTCATTGCATTCAATGTTTGTGATTGCCAAGAATGAAACACAAGGTTCATTTTTTATAATACCCAAAACTATCACTGGTTCACTTTGCACTTATATATTATGTTAATGCTAAATGGTCGTATAGTCTTATCAACATAATAAATTGGTTAGCGTTTTTTCAATGGAGATTTGTTCCATGGGTACTATATTATTGTTTCATCTTAGTTCACAGGCAACTTTTACTTTATACACTTCTCTCTCTTAAATTTATATACATGTGGTTTTTATTTCGTTATACTTTTATTTTTAAATATTTATTTTGGGGATATAGGGATTTGGGTGTCTTTTATAAGAGCATGACATCTTCTTCAGGATGCTGCCTTCTTCTTCTTTCATCAGTCTTCTTTTCTCCTGCCTTCTGGGACTGGTATCTTCTCCATCTTCTTCTTGATGCCATCAGGTTTCTTGGGATCTTCTCCATCTTCTTCTTTATTTCAGAAATATACCACCTGTATTGTTTGATCTTGGCTTATTTTAGGGTTTCTCTTCTATTTATTCTTCCTCGTTGTGGGTTTGGTCATATTCAGTACTGCTTTGTTATTTACTTTTTTACCTTCCTGGGTTATACCTTGAAAACCTTTGGTTATGAGACTGGTCTTGGATGACTCATCACTAGTAACTCCTTTTATTTGAACTTGTATTTTCTTTATAATAATGATTTCTTTCCACAGTTGCTATGAATTAATCTATTTATATTAAACTTAATGCTTTCTTCCAAATTTAAATATTATAACTTCATTATTCTAATGATCAATTGCCATTCAATATTATGCATACATCTGTCACGCTACAATATTAAAAATTGCCAAAATTCATGTGGGGGTATCAAATTGATGTAGAGTTTAACTAAAATCTGAATGTAGTGTTAAAAGTAAACATATGTTTTAACTGACAGTTGTAAACATGAATATGGCTACAGTCCAAAATAAAATCAGTTTTAATGTCTTTTCTTTCAAATTGGAAGTATTGACAAAACAATGATTTGGAAAGTACAAATAGCTAATATGAATTAGTATCGTCACCAGAGTCCTAGTGGAAAAGTGATGTACAGGTGGCAATGCACAATTTCATCCAACTCGACACAGAACGATACAGTGCCAGTTGTCAGGTGCGCCTAATGGTAGGCCCCAGATACCACTGCTGCCTTAATTCGTCCGGCTGTTTTCATTCTCCCTTCTCCAGTTGTCTCAGTAACAGAAGTTAGTAGTCGGTTTGGCATCAGGATATGCATCCTTGATTCTTTCAGCACCTCTTCAGTGATTACTTTATCCATCCATCTGCTTCCCATCCATATTTTCAGCTCTTCAGCCCTATCTCTATTTGTGTGCTGCCTCGTTGTCCATTAGTGTGACCCGTTAAGTAAAACACTTCACGGTCTGATCCTAGATCTGTGTTCACTCTGGTATTACGAAGTGTCTTACTTATTGAGTTAGTCATCCAGCATCAGGTGATGCTGATACCTGGAGTATGCCGCTGTTGTTAGACCCCCAAAAACCGTGTTTTTGAGGTTATCTTCCAGCTTTCTATGGTCACTAACATGGACCCCTCAGTCTTTTTGTCTTGGTGTTGTGGATGTGCAGTGCAGCAGCATATGAGCTAGGGAATCTATGTTTTGCTCATTGCAGGCCCTGCAGTCCAGAGAGGTGCTCAGTTGGAACCGGAATACATACTGTTGCATGATTATATGTCCCATTCTGGCAGTTGCTGCAAAGGTGGCAATGAATCTTGGGACATTTTTATAAAGTTTGTGATCTGCTGGTGTTGGCTGTAGGTGAAAAGGCTCTCTCTCTCTCTCTCTCTCTCTCTCTCTCTCCCCTCCCTCCCTCCCTCTCTCTCCTGAATTGCCATCGTCATGCCAGTCCAGAGTTTCAACAGGGACATTTGTATCATTTGTTTAGCTGTGTTTTCACAGATGGTTTTGTGATTTTATTGGGCCGCTCATTCCACAGTGAGCTGGAACCCACTGGAAGGCTATATTTTTCCCTCCCTTCTGAGCTGGATGAGCGTAGTTCTTATTTCTGTTATGCAGACTGCATAGTCGTTTAGATGGGGTCTTTTCAGGCTTTCAGTGGACATTTGGAGTCCCATAGTAAGCAGCTGTTCTCAGCCTCTGTCTGCAACCAGTGCATTAGAGTAGAATTGATTGCAAGTAGTTCAGCATCTAGGCTTAAACTGGTACTGCGAGGAACAAAAGGAAGTGTCAAACAAATTAAAATTAAGTTTATTCATTATGCAAATACAAACATTTACAATTGTAGTATGCTATAACTGTCCTTCGAAAATGGAATTCCTTTGTGTAAACATTGCCAGTTGTCAGTGATTTAGGTGTGGTTCAAATTTTATCATAACTTTTGAGGTCGAGTCCTCTTAACGAATAGGAAAGGGATAGCCTTTTTAATGTTTTTTCATGCCACAATGTATCCAGCTTGATTTATGATATTTATATTACAGCAATTTATTCCATAGAAACTTGAAAAATTTGTGTAGTAAACAGCTTGCTATTTGAATCTTATACAGGGGTGCACATTGTTGTACTTGATTTTTTTTATTCGTAGTTAATAATTTATTTCTTTTTTTAATTTTGTGCTTTATTACCACTTAAAGGACTTGAGCTATTGTGAAGATGGAGTCTAAACATGGTCTGTCCTTTCTGAAACCATGCTAGGCCTCTGAGAGAATGGTTTCTGGTATTGCATTCAGTCATTTTGCTAGGACAAATGTATACAGCTTGTAAGACGTGTTAAGCAGGCTGACATATCTATATTTATCAAAGTCATTATAATCTTTTTTCTTGAATATGGGAACTACCTTTACTGTCTGCCAATCTTCAGGAATGTGATCAGTGGTTCAGCACAGATTGGTATTGCCCAATATTGGCTAAAATGACTGGAACATCTTAACCGAATAGATGACTGTTGCATCCCTAAACAACTATTGAATTATTAGTCGAAGGGATGGAGAAAAACGTTGGATGTCCAAAGAAGTGATCTAGTCTCTCTGCTCGGGACCGGAACAAACCATTTTTGGTTTAATCCTTGTAGATGATGATTAACACTTGCAGTCTTAAGCTAATCTATTATCATATATACCTAAACTCAATACTGAAAGCAGTATTTGAAATGCCATTCATATTCATGGCTGACCATATATTCGTGCACACCGCAGCATGATTTTTGAAAGTTTGTTTCTGAGATCCTATAGAGTCCATCTTATGAAAATTCTTTTATCCATTTTTGTGGCAATATGAATAGACCAGTAGTTCTCAACCTTTTTAAGTCCAGGAGCAACCTGGGAGGGTATTACATTTCATGGGACCCATAAACATGAGCACCAGTAGGGGTGTGCACCCACTTTATAATCATATTTTTGTGAACATCCAGTGATTTAATCCCTCTTTTACGCTTAAACAAATTATATTTATGTAATTCTAGAAAAGTAAATATGCAATAGATTTTTAAGACACAGTATATAAATTTTCAAGCCAGACTTTGTGACCCACCAAGCGCCCCCCATGGGGACCCAGCAGTTGCTCCCACCCCATAGGTTGAGAAACACTGGAATAGACCAGTTTAATTCCATTTTCTACAAATATTTATAGACACTCACTAAGGCAAAGTTTTAAAAAATTTGCAAAATATTTAATACTATCAGTGTCGGGAATGATGAGAAAAAATTTGTGCTAGTTTTCTGGTATTGTTGCTTTATTTGCATTGTAATATGTTGTCTTTATTGTTTCATGGTTGCATTAAATTTTAACTGTCTATTAGGTACTGTAACACTTATATTTTCATACTTACCTTCTTGATTACAACAAAAGTAAGTAAATAATCGGTTATTTTCGTGTAATTTTTGTAGTTTCTTCACAAAATCTATAATTCCTGAAACCCCCCCCCCAGATGGAAATCCTGGCTGTATCATTGTAATTCTGTTTTCATCCTTGACACGCTTTCGTTTGACTATTCTACTCGTCATGATTTCTTGTTCATTGATCCACTTTTTAGTCACCATGTCCACCCCTTCAACTTGTATTAGGTAACTGGTCTGTTCTCAGTTTTTTTTCTCAAATTGCCTCATCATTTATTCTTACAACTTGCATTTTTCCATATCTATCAACATTGATTGCATACCCTTCTGTAGTAGGCCTACCAAAAATACTGAGCTGAATTTATCAGCAACAGATCGTGACAATTTCAAATTGAAAATCAACATAACTAAGATAGTATTTAATTGCATATAATTTAAATAAAAGTTGTAGAAAATGTGTATATTAATTGTGTTGCAAAAAGATAAACCTGAAGTTTAACTTAACTGTTTAGTTCAAGGCCCACTAGTTTTCAAAAATGTATAAAAACAGTGTAATACATGAATCCTTGTGATGATTTAAACACAGCCGGTCATTCGAGTATTTGTTTGTGATCTTTTGACAATTCTTTTTCTTTTTCTTTTCAGTCAGGTTAACTTTGTCCAATTTTCTTAGAAAAAAAAAACCTTCCTGCAGACTCTAAAGCTATATTACATAAACTTGAACGCCAATAGACCTGAACAGTACTATCATAGCGTGTGCATCTCAACATTGAATCACAGAAATATAGGACAACTATTACAACCTTTTTTTTTTAACCTGTCGTAGCTGTCGTTACAATAGACAAAAGCTGTCTGGCTTTCACAAAACACCTGTCTTGCAGAAGTCAGAATCAATGTACACAAGCACATACACTTTTCCCAAAATACATCGTCTGTATCATACAGAAGGAAAGCCTGCTGTGCTCTGTTTCCAAGATAATAATAAGAAATTAAATCCCATTTTCAGTTTAATGTGGCATCAATAAACATAAAACCTATACAGCACACAAGTAAACATACCAATACATACAATAGGATTAATACATTCAACAAACTGGATTCTCTTCTGAGTGTTTTCCAGAAGGAATTGTAGCATTTTACTGCTATGAACATTTTCTGTATTTTGATCTTCCGTAGCTCCCTAGTTTTACCATGTTTTCCATATAACCTACACAAAATCCATAGTAGCTTCCATGTACATTTTCATGCATTTATTTTCATGTAATACCCTTCCATTTCTTCTTCAAATTTGTATAATATTCTGTTTGTAGTGTGCGTTAAAATCATTGTAGGGTGTATTTAGTTTTTACTCATTACAGACATTACACATTCAATAAAGTAGAGCATTAGACATGTATATGTGTATTAATGTTTTATTTTTATTCGTTCGTTTGTTTGTTTGTATCTGCGATTTTTTTTTTTTTAACCTTAAGTAGTTAGTGAGTTAGGCCTCACGTCGATCCACAATTTTAATAACACTAATCCTAATAATGCAATAATATGGCTTAATTCCTCCTTCTTTATTTTTATTAATTAAAGAAAGTAATTATTATTCGTTTAATGGTTTAATAGAAATTTATAAAAATCGTTTGTATGGCAGAACTAGGCTTGTTGATGTTTGCATTCAATTGTAGTATAGAGTTGTCTATTTGGAGGTTATTCTCGTACACTATAATTTGTGATGAAGTTTAAATCACCGAAAATGTTTCACTCTTCTTTTAGCGAACAACAACCCTTTAATTATAGTTTATTCTATAAATAAAACACATTTACCATTAATTGGGAATAATCATTAACGTTTATTTCCATGAATTCAGTTTTAAATGAATCTAAGGTCAAAGTTGTTAATTGCCTGTATCGACTCTGGTTCTCAATTTGATTCCTTTCTTACCTTTAGTTATTATATTAATCTTTGGGGTTCTTGAGACTCCTATTAAAAAGTTCGAAAATGTCCACAAGAAGTACAGTACATTACAATTATATAATTCTTATTTACTAATACAAACAAAATTAATATTAATAAAGTGTAATAAAATAATTGTTCAGTTTAATTTGCAAATGCAAGGCATCATGGTTCTCCCAGCATGCACTGGTAACCTTCAAGATGGCAGCTTGTTGTTAAACAAAATTAGTGTGGAATGTATTTTCACAACCAGTTTTTACAAATAAAATAAATTACACCAAAATGTTCACTGTTTTTAAATTAGTTTTTTTTTCCTTTTCACTAGTGTTCTGTTGAAAAAAGTGTTAGTTGAGTTAATCTTGGTGTCGTGTAATTATAAAAGTGTTAGATTAATAGGTTAATTCTCACCAATCCTTTTGGTTGCAAAAAATTATTCACTTTTTTTAAATAATTTTTCTTTGTTCTTGGTTTTACTATTATTTCATATTCTCATTATTTCTTCCTTGTTATTTTGATTCTGTTTTATAAAATTTTTACTTTTCTTCCACTTGGATTTGATTCTCCCTTACTGGTTTGTGGCTCATAGCTGCACAGAGATGTTCTGAATACTTTTGTGTCTAACAATAGAATGTAGAATTTTTCTTTTCTTTCGACTGGCTTGACCAAAATTACAAAAATTCCCATTGGTCAGTACCGTTGGGTTTAAGAGGTCATGTGACCCTGATTATTTAAAATACATAGTTTTTACATTTTATACTCGAAATTACTCCCTATTTAGTACTTAACTAGTCTTATTTTAGTTTACATAGTGATTTTCCTAATAAAAAGACAAACATTTTGATATCTCGCATGACGTGAATGTCCCAAGAGATATTTTAACATTTTTACAAAATTATGTTTTATAGACCATTATGTTATTTCAGAATCATCTTACAATTTCATTAAACTATTTAAAATGTTGTTGCTACTATAAAATTAAGACCTATCTTAGTAATTTTACTACTTCTTACTAATTTACAGTAATATGATAAGTTGTTAGTTTGACAATAATTTTATGTTGATATTGGCCTATGTCTTTGTACTTCCTTTGTACAGTGTTTCAATTTATAAATGTTATGTAGCCTGCTGGCTTAATACATTCTGATTAATTATAATTATTCCATAAGATAAAATAAAAACAAACATGAAACAAACATATTGAAACAATATTATGCCCTGATGGTCAAAACTCTAATTAACATTAAACAATAAAAGTAAACATCCAACAGTTGTCTAATACATAATACTAATATTTTTTCCTAGTGTCAGTCTATTATGAACTGTCCTTTAATATGATTTCAAGTTAATAATATGATTCTTATTCCTGTGAATAAGTTATTATACACTCCGTGTCTTACCACAACTGATAGTCTTTTCATTTAGGGACATTAATAATAACAATATGTGAACGATTAGTAACTTATATCAAGGCTTACAAGTATTCCTTAAATGTTAAAACATAGTTTGAAATAGATACTATTATTATTCAAACTTTACATATTATTTAGTTTGTTACACCTTGTTTTTGTTTGTTCTGAGTACACTTGTGTTCACTAGAAAATTGCCATTAATTGTTACAGTCCTATCTGTGATTAGCAATTATCAGCTCTCACTTATTTTTTCACTCACTCTGATTGTCTTGATCACTCTTAAACATTAACAAATAGTTCTTTGTTTATTAATTAAATACATTAATTATTATTATACATTGCACGGTACTTCTTTATTAGCCATTCTGGTAATTTTCTATTTTATTCATTTAACAAGGTTAGGTCAATTATTTTATTAAGGGTAATCTTATATTGGGCTTATTCGCTTATTAGGTCCTTCGTTTTTGTCGCATTACAGTATATATATTAGATATGTAAAATCTGAAAACCCCACAACATAAAACAGCCAGACATTTTGCATGTTTGGATTATCGTGATCGGATTGTCTTTAGATAATTATTGTTGACTTCCCTGCAAGTAAAGGATTTCACTGTCAGTGGTCACTATTGATTTTCTTCCAGTTCTTAGAGTTACTACGATTTCATATTAGGCATGTCAAGAGATTCAATATGACACACCAAACCTGACTTAATATGACTATTAACACTGATCAGCAGTGTATTAGTAACACAACTAAATTATCATTTTTATTATTCATTTTGTGTGTAATTTAAAGATCAGCTATTTAGAAAGCCCCAACATGTCACCTTAATCGCCACCCCCTACCATAATTTAGTACAGTATTTTCACTAGTCCAGTAGGCAACTCTATATGTTAGTGCAGGGGGGGGGGGCTCAGTTGTTGTCTTTGTGTTTACTCCCAGTGAAGAGACAGCCTTTGTTTAATGTGGTTGTGTGTGTGTTTTTGTTAAGTACAGTTTACTTTAAAATGTCAAGAGTTTTCACTGCAAATCTTGTAAAAATTCGCCACACATTTTATAATATCTGTGGATATTTTTGTATTGAAGTCACAAGGTAGAGTTATAACAAAAGAAATGAAATAAGAAGCACATACTTATTGTATTTTAGTTGTAAAATTGGTTCCCCATGTTTCTTGTGTAAGTTGTAATGTGACCGGTGGATGAAAGACAAGACAAGCTCTATACCATTTGCTGTCCCTGTGGTTTGGGATGAGCCTAACAATTTGTAGACCAGTGAAACTTTTTACAAGAAAATTATAAATACAGTCTGTACTGAATTAGAGAGAAGTGGCAAAAGGGAGAAGAAGCCACTTGGGGGGGAAGCGCGCGCGCGAGAGATAAGGCACTTAAAAAAAAAATTTTTGAGCCATTTGGGAAATACTCAATTTATACTTGACTGATGTGTTAGTCTTACGATTATTTCACAACTACAGATAATCTCAACTTCTTTTCTTAAATTGCATATGTCAAAAGATAGGTTATATTATGTGAAGACCAATAAGTCATTGTTTGGGGACTGATATATCGGACATTACTTAAAATTGCTGATCTTATTACAGGAATCAATTCTTAGGTCTACAAACAGGTCAGATAAAAAAAAAACAAGTTTACAATTCAGTTGCCAAAAAAGCATTATTTTTATCAGCGAAATGATATTAAATTCAATTATTCAATAGGTGTTTGGTAACAGGTTATGTTTGTGTGTGCAAAGATAGTGTGGTTTTTGCCACACTTTTTTCTATATGTAATATCTTCAAATAAATACACTGCAAGTAGGTTTATTTTCACATTACGCAAGTTCACAGAAATTATTCTGTATCTTCAGAGGTTTGTTTGAATTGTAATTGAATGTTTGCTTACAGTCTATATATACAGGCTTTTTATTTAGTCATAATGTTACACTTATTTAGTGTGCTTGTATAAATGTACTACAAAATTCCTTTGAATTTTACTGTACATGCACATAAAAATTGAAAAAAAAAAACCTGAAAGTTGCATTGAGCATTTATATATGTCTTAAGACAGTTTATACACATTTTTCATTGTCTTCCATAATATAGGGTTAGCAAAATATATTTCAACTTTTTTTAATAAAAGATTATTTTGATTTTTTTAATTTCTAGTTTTACTGACACTGTGTATACATAAAAAACATTCCTATCTATTCATGTAGCATGTGCCCAAGGGGATGAAAAAAATTTACAGCCAGTGCAAAAATGACAACAAAATGACTCAGACTTTTCATATATACCAGTACAAATAATGTTGGTTCCCAAAGGATTAATAACAATATAGTACTTGCTTTGGGTAATGATGACGTTATTTATCAGAGAAGAACATTCATTTATATTAAAAACAAAAACATGCAAATGTTGAAGGTAATGTTAGATAAAACAATGTACTACTTGAACAAAATTATAGTTAGCAGGCTGTCAGTATTAAAGATTTTTCTCATTTTTATTTCTAGGAAAGACCCCTATGAAATGCTATGTAGGCCTACACAGTAATATGCCGTTTATTAATTTTTTTGAAACAGTTGCCGATTATTTTTTGTCAGAGCGCTGTCCTTTCCATTTAGATACTGTACTGCAACAATTATCAACTTGGAAGGCATTATCCCATGGTAGGGAGGTCATCAGAAAACAAGATAAAAATACCTTAACAATTCATTCTTTTAACTTCTGAGTCAATGAAGTTTCAGCTTCAGTACCTTTATTGAAAAAAATTAAATATTTAAAAAAGTTTATTTCTTTAAATGTAGTATTTTAAAACTGGCTAATTTTGATATTTGAACTACAGTAATTAACATTTCTAAAAGTACACCTATTACAAAACAACTTTAAGATTAATGTGTTTTCATAGATGTGCACGTGTGCGCATTCACAAAGGTACCAGGGCTGGCCCAAACCTTTAGGTCTGACCAGGCCGAGACCAATTTTGTGCTCCCCCCCCCCCAAATTGTGATGCTCATTTTCTTATCAATACTAATTTAATAACATTATACTTTAAAAGTTTTATTATGACTATATGACTATTTTATACTAGTGGCAGCGGTTAAGCCCTACACATAAAAAATTATTCTGTAGGTCTACATGAAATTATTTAGAAAACTTAAAGTTTATACTATATAACTTTTCAAATGTTAACAAATATATTTTTTTTATTTGTCTTGAAACCCACTAACTATCACTAAGGCCTGTTTAAAAAATTTAACTTAATAAAGCTGTAACTTGACTCACCTATATAAGTGTTTCACATGGACGCTCAATACGAGTGGAAAACATCAAATAAAAAGAATCAATTTCAAACAGTTTCCTATCATTTTAATTCAGTCAGTGTACATTTCTTCTTATTATAAGTATATGTACAGATATTATCAAAACACAAATGTCTTTTCACATGTAAAGTTTATTTTTATTAAAATGTCACGCCAAGATTTATTGCATTAGTTTTTCTTTGAAAATAAAAAATAAACATATTTTGGTTTTTGATAGTTTAGTTAACCCTTGCTTTTGCTTCAGCAAACCTTTTAACAATTTTCGTTAAATCTAACTGGTTTGCAATGTCATTTTCAATAGAAATTGTCGCTAGAAATGATAGGCGGTCTTGCGTCATTGGAGAGCGTAAGTTTTAATTAATTTGTGCTTACTGAAACTGCGTTCTCCACTAGCAACCATGACAGGACTTGTTAAAAGAACCCTCAGTGTAATCCATATACAGTATTAGGAAAACAGTCAATCATGTTACTTCTTGAAATAAGTTGCAAAGTTTGAACAGGAGTTTTTATCTCAAGAGTTCTTCAGAAATACACCCAGATGTTTAAGCTCTTCAAAAAGGTGGTTGCCATCGATGTCACTTTCTCCTAATTTATCTTCATCTTGAAGAACTTTTTGAAGATTCAAACATTTTTGTTTCAAGATTTCGGATTCTGGAAGAGTTTGCACGTTGTACAAAAAACTCCAATGCTGGTTATGAGTTTCAAGTTGTGTAAAGCGCTTTTCGGTGGATGTCAGACACTGATCTATAAGCGGGTAAAAGGCAACTGTTTTAAACAATTGCTCTGGATCTGTTGGGGCTTTGTCTCGGGACTCACAACCAAATTGCCGTTTTTTCTTTCTCTCAGGCTGCTTCTTGTAAACAGCTTCAATTTCCAAGTCTTCAGCTATGTCTTTGGCTTTTGCTACAGCACCTGCGTATCCAGTTTCATGATATTCTTTTAAAAATGTTTGGCACTTTCCAAGATCTGTAACTGTTGATAAGTCACTGTTGGCGTTTTGCATGGTATTGCTGACCAAGTTTACTTGAAACAATATATCATGCCAAACAACAAGGGAGCCAATGAAGTCAAAAGATGTTAAATTGTTTTCCAATGATTTGGCTTCAGATGTCACTTTTGGATCATCGAGTTTCTCTTGCATTGCCTGTAGCGCTTCACAAACTTCAACCATTCGATACACGACTGCCTTTACGCTGTTAATTCTACACTCCCATCTAGTTTCACAGACTTCTTTGACAGTAAGAGTCAACTGACTTTCCTTGTATTTTCTATCTTTTAGTAGATGATGAAAACAGGACTCTTAGTAGATGATTAGTCCACCAGAACTCCAAAGAAAAATTTTTTACAGTTGAAGCAACACCATCTCCAATTACTAGGTTAAGTGAATGATATCCACAAGGATTGAAAAAAGCTTTAGGAAACATTGACAAAATTCTTGACTGCATTGCTTTATATTTTCCAGTCATGTTGCCCCTATTATCGTAACCTTTGCCCCCTACAAATAATCCCCTATATGTTTCCAGTTATTGATACCGTTCTGCCATAATTGAGAGCGGGTATTCCCAAACAACTTACAACTAAAACAATGACTCTGTTCTTTAACTCAGAATATTGCAGATATCTCCGATACTATATTTCATTATTGGGCAGTTTCCTATTGCAGTGAAACAGTGAGAATTTTCTGTTTCTCGATCCTTTTGAATCTGATTATTTAAGACAACAGGAAATATTGAATCTGGACCCTCAATTTTTTTGGGCCGTTTTTAATTATTTGATCCCTTATGTGACGAGTCAAGGTAGGCCATTCGCTATCGTCCAAATTACACGAGGTAACGTCGCTGTGGGATAAAGGGTGAACTTCATCTTCATATCTGTCCGTTACAGGGTTTGATGAATTAATCGTAACATCTTTGTCAAAGGAAAAATTGTTTCCTTGGCGGCTTGTCCCAGGTTGTCGTTTCCTTGGCGGCTTGTCCCAGGTTGTCGTTTCCTTGGCGGCTTGTCCCAGGTTGTTCAGTGTCCTTCATCTCAGTCTCATCATTAGTGTCTTAAACATTGTCATCAAAAACTTGTTCTGACTCTAGCATTTGAAAAATCAATTTTGGTTACATCTTCTTTTAGACTATTTTGATCAGTTTCTATTTCTAAACTTTGAGAAAGAAAACCACGCATGACCTTAGCACCTTATTTATTTTCACTGAATATTATATTCTTTCTCTTTCCGTTTTGAGCTCCTGAAAGTTTGTGGTTTGAAGCCATTTTTAAAAGTCTTTGAAATCATAAACTGCACTCGTATATGTAAAAAATATACATAGTACTGAAACGAAAATTCAACGAAATTTTACAAACCGAGTTAAAACGAACAACACTGTAAGTTGTCTTTTTCTTTTTTTTTTAATTTATTAGGCTCTACCGTTCTTTTTCTTTTCGGGGTTATATAATGATTTAAAAAACAAAAGACCTAAACCAAACCATCGATCGAATGGCCATCCTGAATGTTGTACATACTAATAATTAAACTGTATAAAATATTAAATTTAATAATATATATAATACTTTCACTTATGAACTTACTGTTGTCACTTCCCAAACGTTTCGAGATGTTGTTTCTCTTCTTCAGTGGGTTTAATACTAACTGTCGATTACAGAATAACCGTTACGGAATGGAGTGTGTGGTGGGGGTTGATGGTGGGAAGGGATTGGCGCTGAGGTTCGAATTATGTGTGTGGATCAGTGTGTCAAATAGTGTATGTGATTTGTAGTGTATCTGTTCATTTAATATGTTGTTTGGTTGTAGTGTGTGATATCTGTATATTTCAAATTGTTCAGCTGTGTTTAGTTTTCTACTTTTAGGTAAGTAGTGTAATATTTCCATGTTGTGTTCTATGTTTGTGTAACTGTGGTTTTCGTTATGTAAATGTGTGGCAAATGTGGAATGTATGTAGTTTGTGGTGAGGGCTTTTAAATGTTCAGAAAACCTGGAAGAAAAAGATCTTCCCGTCTGGCCGATGTAGAATTGTTGGCAATCAACCTTAGGGGTTTATAAATTAAATTGTAATGATTGCCAACAATTCTACTTCGGCCAGACGGGAAGATCTTTTTCTTCCAGGTTTTCTGAACATTTAAAAGCCCTCACCACAAACTACATACATTCCACATTTGCCACACATTTACATAACGAAAACCACAGTTACATAAACATAGAACACAACATGGAAATATTACACTACTTACCTAAAAGTAGAAAACTAAACACAGCTGAACAATTTGAAATATACAGATATCACACACTACAACCAAACAACATATTAAATGAACAGATACACTACAAATCACATACACTATTTGACACACTGATCCACACACATAATTCGAACCTCAGCGCCAATCCCTTCCCACCATCAACCCCCACCACACACTCCATTCCGTAACGGTAATTCTGTAATCGACAGTTAGTATTAAACCCACTGAAGAAGAGAAACAACATCTCGAAACGTTTGGGAAGTGACAACAGTAAGTTCATAAGTGAAAGTATTATATATATTATTAAATTAATAAAGTGAACGAAGAGGATGCAACAACAAGATAATTAAAATATTAAAGTTTGTTTAAAATCATAAAATAAGTTGACTTTCACTGCTTGCCATTTAAAAACATTTTCTCTTCTTGCTTTGAATTTCTAATTATTTAAACTAGGCAGCTTACTAACAAAATGAAAACAATAAAGAGCATAACTAGATAACATAAGATAAATCAAACACAATGCGCACTTAAAAATACTGGACACTGTTATTCGCACCACTGGCAGTTCCACGGCAACAAGGCACAACAAAAGAAATAACTGAAACAAAATAAGGATGAAGCATGAAGTACGATGTTCGCGTGGAGGATGCGGGGAGCTGCCGAAGATTACCGAACTTATACAATCTGTTTTAAAGCGTTGTATGCATCAGTGAGCGAAGCCTTCAACCGTTTTTGTTGTTTGAAGATTTGTATTGATTGTCTTATTATGTACCAAACAGTGGCATTCATTGATAATAGAGTAAACTGTTTAACCTGCTTGAGAAAACGACTTCATTTATTAACAATCGTAAAGGAAAGAAAAACTTGATTTTTTTTATCCATTATTTTGGCGCCCTCTAAAAATCTGCGCCCGGGCCATGGCCCGGTTGGCCCATCCTTAAGGCCGGCCCTGAAAGGTACAAAGGGGGGGGCCTTAGATATCTTAAAAAGGTTAAAAACTTATGCTCTAGTGAAACATAAGTTTGTATATTTCATGAGATATTCTTGATCCACTATTACTCTATTCATGTCTGTCATTTAATATTCTGTTCTTTTTTATTTTATCTTGCGCAGAATAACCTGCCTCCCCTCCCAGATCACAGGTCGAGTTAACTAAAGCATCTTCTTAACCATAATGTATATGGTAATGACAGTCAAGTAATTAAAATAAATAAAAACTCAACATCTGAAACTTAAGAAACATTTATTTTGCAATAACTCTGAGAAACATATAGGTAATAATAATAATGATATTCATCATAATACATTAATTGTTGGAGTCCCCATATTTAATAATCATAATAATAATAATCATTATAATAATAATAATAATCGTAATGATAATAAATGAACAGTGAAAGGTTGTTGTGTTGTCGTTATTATTGGTAGAGGTGATTGTGGTCGGTTTTTGTCTTTTTTGGAGTTAATAAAGTAATCTTCACTTAAAACGTTTGTTTATTTTTTTCCTGTGTTGTTGCATTTCATTTGTTACAGTAATCAATCTGTTTGGAATGTACCCACTCCATCTTTTTTCTTCTTTTAAATAATGCATATAAACTCACTAACAAGTTATTATGATACACTATATATATATATACTTTATACGTATAAATACAAAATAAATTTATTTATTTATTATACATATATTTACTAATATGTATTTCTAACATTCCATCATTTTTAACTGTCCGTTATAATATTAACTTCTTTTGCATTTAAGTACAATAATATATTATTATTATTATATATACTCCTTTTTTTAACAAACAAGTTTTTTTGTTATACATTTTTTCAAAAGCCTATCTTATTTGAGTAAACAATAAAAATATATTTTTATAATTTTTTTTTAGATTGGCTTTCTGTACAGTGTAAAATAAAGTGCACATAACAGTTTTTTTGAGATTTGTATGTTTCTTAATTTTTCATATAGTTTTAATTTTCTCGTAAGAATGGTCGGGCAACGTAAAAAGATTCAAACATTAGAAGTTGTTTTATTTAAACAAAACATGTTACAGCACGGAAATTTTTATCATTATTACGTCTTTGATAGCAATATTAAAAAACTAATAGGTTATAAAAGAAACACGCAAATAATAAAAAATTAAATAATTTTTAAAACAAATTTTAGTTGAATCACTAATGGTTTTTATTTTCTTGCAACATTTGGTAAGTTTCTATCTCATTAAACAATAGAAAATTTTAATTTTTTTATTGTTTACTCTTATCATATATTGATTAAACACAATATATATATATATTATTTATATATACATATACACAAACAGTTTTATATAATATATGTACTTCTTTGAATTTATTTATTTATTTAATCATTTACTATAACATAACCAAAAAAATTTGCCAACTAAATTGGAAAAGGAAAAAAGAAGAAGGAAACTATAATGCAAAACTTTACAGACTTTGTCAAGATAAACAGAACCAGTTACGTAAATTTTACTAATAATAAAATATAATAATAATAATATGTGTATATAAGGCACAAATAGCTGCATATGGTCGTCAAGTGTTTGTAACGATCCGTTTATAGAATACAGACCAAAATAAAACAAAATGAAAAAACTGCTTTATTAACCTAATTTTGTGGTTTCTCAATTATTTAATAATAATACATATATATTTACGTAGACTTAATTGTAATTAATTATAATTGATTAATAATATACCTTACTGTATACATCAGACTACACAGTATAAAAAGTGTTTGTGTTTTTTTAAAATATACATATACGCTTTTCTTCCGTCACTAAATACTATACAAAAAATGGGTACATTTTTTTTTAATTAATTTATTTTACTACAGAACCGTTCAATGAAAATATCACCACTGCCGTGCGCTGGTGGGTGTGTACGTTAGCCGTTTTTATTTTTTCAGTAAATCTGTATAAAATACACACTTTTTACAGGCTATTTTTTATTTTATATATATTAAAAAGTAAATACAAATACAAAATAGGTCTATTATTATTATTATTTTATTATAATTGTTTCCCTTGTTTCCACGTAAAGGGCTTGAAAATGTACCAAAAGTGTAAGGTAGTAAGTACCAGATGAGGCAATACAGATGATGATGATGATGATGACGATGACAACTGAAATTGACAGTTCTGAGTATATTGTGTTGTTTGTTATGCCCAGCTCTTCATATACCAGGAATTACTTCTTATATATTGGAATGTATCTTGATAATGTGGTGATTTAATTTTTACGTTAACTACAGACGTGTGTGTGTGCACGCGTACACACGCTTTCTATGGTATAAATACACTGTCTGCAGTATATAACAAAATTTGGAACATGTTTTCCGAGTGTCATCTCTAATGTTGTGTACACATGATAAAATATAGAACAAAACTGTGACTGGTATATGATATGTATTTGACTTTGGTGTGGACATGCTAGAAGTATCTAACAAAATGTACGTACATTTACAGAATCAATTTCCAATACTAATTCATAACTACAGTGCGCTGATATGAAAGGCCGTGGAATGAATACACAAATACAAATACAACAGACAGAGGTAGTAGTAGTAGTAGTGGCAGAAGACCGGTCACTCTCAACATAACCTTCTTTATTTTTTTTATTACAAAAAAACATAGTAAATACATGATATAACCAAAATGCTCTGTTACCTCATCTTTGTATCACAGTTTTACGAAAACTGTTCGTGTGTAACCGTTTTATTTATTTTAATTTCGTTGTAATATTACAGTATGCTTATTCTTTTCTTTTTAAATAAATAAATCGATATTAAACTCTATATATACGATGTGAGTTCATAACAGAATGCGAACGAACGAGCACGAGCGAGCGAACATTTGGAACGAGTACGATAATAATAATAACAACAATAACTACAACAGTCTGATGCCGCAGATCTGTCACGCTAGATCCCCACCACCCCGGCCAAGAGCACTACAGTTCTCTCTACAGCTAGTATTCGTTTCGATTAACGCTGAATAGTATGCCGTATTAAAAATTCCGTTATCACCATGACAACATGAAACCTACTATATTGTTAAAACGTGTTAACTGTAGTAGTAGCAAACGCATATGTAAAACATACTGTAACATTACTGAAATGACAAATACGTATGAAACATTTTACAACAAATAATCAATCGTACACGTTTGAAATCATTGAAGGAAAAAATAGAATAAAGTGGATCCACTTACTAGTATCATGTAGACTGGATACTAAATAAGAACATCTGTTATGAAATTGACTGCACTTTGATGATGTAATCTAATATGGTTTCTTTTTAAACCTCACACCCCTATGATTTTATTTTATCTGCAATTCATGGATGTTGTTATTAATAAAAAAAAATCCACAAATTTATACTTCACAATAAATTGTTCAGTAACAGTAATTTATGGAAATTAACAATTGTATTATCGAGAAATGTGTACACAAAGTATATTTTTGTTATAATGAAAAACAATTTTTCAGAGTATTCTTTTGGAGCCTTTGTTTTCTGTACATATATGTTACATTGCATTGCATAGAAACACAAATTACTGTAGGGCAAAGTTAGTTGTAGACTAAGAAGTTTTTTTTAGTTGCACACAACCGAAGTTAAATAGATACTCCTCATCGAAGTTAAATAGATACTCCTCATCGTATCCTCATTGTATGATGTTTTTTAATATAAAATATGAAGAAATTATAGCATCTGTACAATCATTTTTGGAAGCTTTTTCCAAAATTGTGTACATAATGTAAATCTCAATGTAATAAGTAATAATATTAATAAAACAGTTTCTAAAAACTGTGTTTATTGCAACATCAAAATATACGGACATATTAAGACAATTTAATTTTCTCACAATATTAATGAATTTCTGTATGTTTGAAGATAAGCTCCAAAAAAAATCTCTTTACAAAGAAACTCTATGATTAAAAAAGCCACAGCCTCATGTTTTTTCAAACTAAAACTTTTATGAAATATATAATAACTGAGGCGTAGGTAACAGAAAACAACAAAAATTTTAACTCAAAGAAATGAAGAAAAAATATTCATCTTACGAAAACATACAATGTATATATATATTATATATATCTTTTAATCTATATACGTATGTAAACCTAATTGCTACGTCTTAACATCTAACTTCAAATATTACAAGATAAACAGGTCTCGACTCTATATATATATATTAATATTATTACAGTTTTACACACACACGTATTTGATTAGACAAATAATACATACTTTAAAATAATAATAATATATGTAATTATTTCAATTTCATTTTATCGTCAAAAAAAATAAATCTCTATTTAATATTCATCAACAAACTAGTAGTAAATTATAATATTTACGTATTATATACGAATACGTGTGTGCCAATTGAGAAATACGGCCATATTATGGCTTCAATTTATACACGTTTTTTTCTTGGTTCCATGTGATTTTATTTATTTTTTCCTTTTTTCTATATTCCTAAGCCTAATGATACGAAAGAAATTAACTGAATATAATTGAATAGTTTTTTTTTATTTTCATTACACTAACAATAATAATAATCATCACAAAATTAAATGATCTCCATTTAACAAAAAAAGTAATTAATAATAATTACAGCTTAAAATGAAAGTTTCGTTGTTCCGCAATATTAATAATAATAATAATAACGACTTTAGAAGGCTTTGATAAATATATTTTTATAAACAATGGAAAAGGGCTACATATAGCTTATACGCTGCTAATTCGAAAGATGGTAGAAGGGAGCGAGAAAGAGAGAAAACGTTTTTTTTTGGAGTTGTACAAAAATTACCCAATATATCGAAAAATAATTTTTTTGTTATCGCTTTGTACAGTTTACCTACCATCTTTGTAATTTCTCTCGACTATTTATTCTCAAAAAAAAGTTTGTATTTAATTACACACCAGTGGCTTTATTCTTCGTATGTACGACAACAACTGACACAGATATGGAAAAGTCTATCGTATTTATTATAATAATATTTCTAAAATCTACAACTTGGGGATGTTTTATTTTTTTTTTTTAATTTTTAGGCCTTGTACTTACAATCTGACGTTTTTAACGAATTTTTATATATAATTTTTTTAAATCGTTATTTTATGTCGCTTAATGGAAAAGTGAGATCAACAACTCGCCTATTATTGGAACACGTACATATATATAAAGGTACACACCGACGACATGCTATATGATGCAATTTGATAGCCACTACATCTAACACAGAAGCTTCATGTACCTAAGCACTACAGAAATGATAAAGCTCCACAATTATTATGGAAATATATCTTATTTACAAAACCCTTATTCCCCCAAAAGAAAATTAAAAAAAAAAAGAAATACAGAAAAAATAAAGCAACAAAGACAAAAAGCATTTTCTTAAAATAACATTTCATTTACATTTAACAACACAGTTTATTTATCCACTCAACTATTTTACGGCACTTGAAAGTTATGCACGTAATAATAATAATAATAAGAACAAATATTTTTTGTGACTGTGGTGATGGTGGAGTAAACAAAGGTCACCAGAAGTCGTAAAAAATATTAAAATGAACACTGGTTTTACAGATTTCATGAAAGAACAAAACAAATTTTAAATCCCTCAGAATTACATGCTCTCTCAACATTCTTTGCATATTATTGTACTTCAGACGATCTTTTGGAGAAATATAATCAAAAATACTCGAACTTATAAGAAACAATATCTGATGACCTTGTGTTATACAGAAATTTGCAATTAAAATAAAAAAACAAAACAAATATTACTACTAAAGACTATTACAAAAGAAAAATGACATCTTAATATTACGTTATTTATGCTACCTGCAGCTAGAAACAGACAATGGGGAATATAGTCGGGGATAATATTTTTCTTCAGCACTGTATGTAAAAAAAAGAAACAAAAGGAAAAACATTTCCCATCAATTTCTATAACTTAACGATGTTATACAAATTGCATGGGTACTTACATAAAATTGCAACAATCTACCCAGTGTACTCAAAGCTTGCCGCAATTTGTTATGACAACGGTTTTTGTAGGTTTTCCAGTCTGATCACCAAAAGTGGCTATCTTCTCGATAAGATCCAACCCTTCGACAACATGTCCAAATATGGCGGTGAAGCCTCTCATTTCCTGAAGGATGACTCTGAACTGAGAACCTACCATGCCTAAATTGTCATGTTTTTTCTGGGTACGGCGCATTCCGACTGCTCCTCTAACTGCGGGAAACTTCGTGTCATCAGGCATGAAATAGCCTTCTTCATAGATGGATCGTCCTCCACGACCATTGTTCAGTTCAAAATCGCCAGTAATAACAGATTCGCCTTCCCAACACTGAAATATTGCACAGCCTTTGTAACTAAAGCCCATTTCTCCTGTTGTCAGTACAGCAAAATTTTTTGCCATTTTTGGAGCAACATCGGGACGAGTTTCAATAACAATCCGACCGTGCGGAGTGCCATTTACTTCAATGTTAAAAAAATACAATGGATACGGGCTTGGCGGCCTGACGTTCAGAGCAACAACAGGCTGCTGTGGAGACTGCACAGCAACAATTGTTCCGATTGGTTCTTGATGTACATATGCTGGTGGCGGTTGTTTCACAACATATTCGACTGTTCCATTGTGTTGCAAATGCTGTTGCTGTTGCTGCTGCTGCTGGGCCTGTTGTTTGGACATAATGTGTCGTGAATACAATGTTGACATACAGTAATTTGCAAGAAAGAGAATCGGATTATGTGATGCGGCAACGTGGTTCCGGCTAGTCGACTGAGCAACTGGAGAGTCCAAAGCATGAATATTAGCGAGCGCCTGTTTAAGCAAAGCGAAATCAAAAACGACACCAGAATTCCCTATCAAATCGTCAAGCTGACACTGTAAAAACATCTCTTGATACTTTGCCTGCAAACGTTGTTTTTCTAAAGACAAAGACGAGAACAATGACTGTGCGTCACCTGGTGTCTCGATGTGTGCTAATCCGATCCGTGCTTTGCTCAGCGTATCACGTGCTTCGCTTACTTCAGGAACATGTGACCAACCGTTCTGTAAATCAGTCTCAACGTGTGACTTCAACGTGACACAAGCTTCCAACACTTTCAGGAGGAACTGCCTTTGTTGCATCGCCAGCCGCTGTATCTCGTTCAGCATCTTGTTTACTGCCAATAACTCCAACTGCACCTGCAAACCAAATGATAACACCACTTAACCACGTGTGATTTAGTTTGTGTTGATTAAAGAAGTATAATAAAAATGGATAATTATTAGATTACCCAATAATTCACTGACATGCCTTAACTTTATTAAAAACCATGACAATGTTTTATTTGATACATTACTTTCGTATGTCTACCATCAACAAAGTTCTACAGAAGCATCTACAAAACAATGAGTGATTCACGTATTTGTGCCATGACTATCTGTAACAACGGACTATAATATTCAAAAATTCAGTTTCTGTTCTTCAGATAGTTCCACATCTTACCAAATGTCAGAAGAACAAAATTCTAGACCACAGCTATCTACAACCTATGTATTTCAATGTTAACCCATTTGATTCAACCTACGAAAAGTATGCACACTTAAAACACACGCACAAGCTGTAACTTGTGTTACCTGTCTTAACATCTATATATTTCATTACATGTTTTTCATTTAACTGTTAAATGTGTGCGCATGAAGACACGACACTCACATCAGACGAGAGTTGTTCTTTGGCTTCGCTCTGTGACTTGATCTGATGTCCAGGGTGATCCGTTTGTGTGGCACACGCTCTGCATATCGAAGCACAGCATGTGTGGCACCACAAAGCCAATGGCATTCCATGTGTGTGACAGTTCTCGCTCGGAAGAATCTGTAAGCAAATTAACGTCAATTGTATCTTGAGTATGTGTCAAAATATTAAATGTCATTTATTTAAAATAAATAGATTCTTATATATACTGTACTTATATATAATAATATTAAGACCACACAGTCAGTGCAGAATATTTGTCACTCAATTTCTTGAGTTTCTCTGGCCCATTTGTTTAGGTGGGTCACTCCACACTTTCTTTTCTTTCATTTGCTGTTCTGTAGGATAATACTGTGTCCTTACTTTCTCAACTAACCTGTTCCTTACTTGTCCCTTTGTTACAGCTTCCATAGTTTTCACATTACACACACACAAATATTTAAAATTTTATAAAAGTTAACAATAATTAAATGTTAATTAATCTATTTGTGAAATTTTGAATAAATAAATAAAAATTCTGTCACAACACTAATTCATTGGTTGACCAATACATTAAGTTTAGCAGAGCTTACCAGCACCACCTTTAGCCTGACTGCCTGATTAGTAAAACAGTCAGGTAGTTATTAGCCTCGATGAAGCATTTGTATCAATATATGTATAAAGTTTGTGGTGTAAAAATATCTTGTGCAGTTTTCTTTCTGAGGAAGAGAAATACCTCAGCGTCTCTGTTCTGATGGTATAATATTTAAAGGGTTGAGTAGCTTTAATATAATCAGTCATAAACAAATTTCTAAATCTTTTTTTCTCACACTAAATTTGAGTTATTTTGTTTAAAGACAATTATAAATAAGACTATCTTTTTTCTTCGAACTCTCATGTAGTTGACACAAGATACCAGTAAATACACCATTACTATAGTTCATAGTTTATTGACTTTTTTCAGCATCTTTAAAAAAAATAAAATGTATTTACTAATTCAGTTCAGTACAAAAATTCTTAAGAAGATATTAAAGTCAACAAATTTACGTCATGAGTAGTAAATCGTTCATTCACCTTTCTGTCTTTTTCTGGTGGTTTGTTGCTGCTGCCACTGCTGGATCCGAGTTTGATTGCCGCGATGTTGTTGGCGAGTACGAGTATCGGGTTGTATGTCTGTAACGTTTCCGGACCTTGTTCGAGCAGTTCCGTTCGTTTCCAGCAGCTGACACAGTATACCTCACACCCCTTCATCATCGCTGTCTGTATGCAGTGTAAGCAGTAGTAGTGTTTGCACGTCAACAGCTTTGGTATCACTTCGACATCGTTGAACTTCTGCTTGCAGTACCCGCACAGCGTTAGCTCTTCCAATTCTTTCAGAGCACCTGGCTCCATCATCTGTAAACAATGTTATTTATTTGGGCAGTAAATAAAAGGCCAATATATAGCTAAATAAAAAGCTAAATATCGGCTGCAGAGACAAAGTATCTGCAAAGTCATACGGGTCACAAAGGTGGAGGAGAGAGGCTAGACTAAGAAATGGTAACTCTGACATACACCCAGTGTGTGAATTCACACAAGGAAGACAACAGTGTATGGAAGAGATAGGATGGCAGCAAGACAGATTTAGACATAATGGAAATTGAAAAAGATTAATGAAAGAAAGAGACATTTATATGATTGGAAGTTTCTCGCAGTACTTTTATGTTATAGCAGAGCAAACAATAAAACACTCAAACCTCTGAAGGTGCATATTATCTCTGTAAGACTCACATTCAGTGGATATATAGTTATATAAAATGTACTTTCCACAAAAATTAATTATTTTCCAATTAAATACATTGTGTGTCCTTTTTGGGGGTGAATCCCATGTTGTATTTTGCATTTATGTATATGAATCTGTTATACTTTTTCAATATTATTATATTTTATTTGCTTAGGCTATAATAATTTTATGCTATATACTACAGTCATACTTATTAACTCTCTCCTCTCCCCCCCCCCAATTCCTTCCTCTTCCTGTGTTTGTTGTATATACAGTATGTGTGTATATTCTACCATTATTTTTATAACATTGACAACAGTGGTTTAATTCTTATCTTCATCTGCTAACATAAATCTGAAAGGTCATCTACCAACATCAAACAAAACTTTGCTAGTTCGTACACATGTGAGGTGTATTTATGATTAAACAAAACACACACAAATTGCATTTAAAAGTATGATTTTGCATTGTGATAAAATTATAAAGATCGAGTTACCAGTAAAAATCAATTTTATTATTAAATTTTGTTGTAACATATAGAGGCCAATATTTAGAATAAAATATTCACTTTCATTAAGTATACTGCTTTTTTTAATTATTACAATAATACTTTTTATTGTTAGTACTGAATAATAATGCTGTGGAATGATAACACACTCTTATCTTTGCGTATTATTGTTTACATTACTGAAACGGTTTCAAGAAGAACAGTTATTCTATAGGCCTAAGGCTATATAAAATTACATTTCATTTTATTTTAATATTGCAGCCAGTACTATTGGACACGTGAATTTACGCAAATATTTGGTATAGCCACTTTTTAACCACATTCAATAATATCCAAAAATAATAATTTCAAATGCAGGTGAAGTTTTATAAACACATGAACAGTGTGCATCAGTGGTACCAGTGTTTAGAATCCGACAACATGGTCAGGTATTTATAATACATTTTAATTTTGAAATAATTTTTGTATACTGATCTGATAAAACTCCACTAGAAGCTGTACAAGAAGATTATGTCTGCTAACAACAAACTTTGTGCATTTGTTATTTCATGTTTTCTCTTACAGCACCTTTTTAGTGTACTCCCTGTCACTCACTCCCTCCTCCCCCTCCCCCTCTCCATTCACTGTTCTATAGTAAACAAAAAGACCTGAGTTTATCCCAGAACATTAGTAACTTCTTAACGGAATGTTTAAAATAAAAATTATAAAAGTATGTGCGAATAAGATGATCTCGCTTTGTGTGCGCATTAGCCTTTCTTTAAACAAGTTAAAACATACTTAAGATGTGTTACATTATTCTTTTGTTAATATGCATAATACAATGTATTACACATTTTGTACTAACTACAGAAATTATTGTGTGTGTGTGTGTGTGTGTGTGTGTGTGTGTGTGTGTGTGTGTGTGTGTGTGTGTGTGTGTGTGTGTGTGTGTGTGTGTGTGTGTGTGTGTGTGTGTGTGTGTGTGTGTGTGTGAAGGGTTGTCAACTTAAATAAACGTGTATATTTAACAGTATTCATTGGTATCAGATTCACACAAGGTGTACACAATTACTGTTCAGGCACACTCAAAGCTCTCTGTAGCAATTTATTGCAAAATCCATTATTATATCTTACACTTGGTATTTTTAAACATTGGGAATTTTAATTTACTATAAATAATTTTAAAACCACAAATAAAAAATGACATCACTATATATACACAGAGATAAGACAAGGTACACACACAAAAAAAGAAAATGGCCCAATAATAGACCAAAAATGAAGAGAAACCGTAAAGAATTAGGATGCATGGTCTTGAAGGTAATACTGAACTGAAAATTAACTGTAACAGAAACTAATATGTTAGCAAAGGGCAGTCAGAATTTGTGTACATCTCAAAGATATGTACTTGGGATTTGAACACGTATTTGTGTTACAAAGTATTACAAATTAATATAGTTTTATTACATGTTATAACATTTCTGGTGTAATTAATGTTAAGTGTTTGTGTGTTATATGCTGCTTTGTGTGTTGTACGTTTCTCATATTTTCATAACCTTCAGACATTGTACTTTTCAGGAATAAAGTGTCTGTTTAATTGTAAGACCAAAAAATATTGTTACCTGTATTAGTGTGTACGGTTCATAAACAAGAGACTGTCTCATAATTCATTATACTTTATGTTACAAACATTTACCTAAATACATATAGGAACAGGTTTACAATAATAGAAGACCGACTTGATATTAAAATGTATTTTTATATTGGAACTGATAAACTTGTAAGTTTATGTCACTATTGTCTACAGTCAAAGTCAAACCTCCGCCCAACAGTCCCTGAAAGGACCTAGGCATACCGCGCTGCTGTTGTGTGCAATGTGACGGTTGCATGGCTAGTACAATGCGCCACCAGCCGCTAGTTGCGGTATATTGTCTACAGTAAGACTAGCTTATTCAACATTGTGTCTCTGATTGGCACCAAGAATGGGCAGGATTCTTCAAAAAATACAAAATAATTAAATACTTTTGTTTGTGTCGATAACGCACATCTCTATGATAATAACAAAGAAATTTTTATACATTTTGCAAAGGACATTTTTTATTATAGTAAACTTATTTGGTTAAACTGATTACAAGAATATTGAATTTTTATTATTTTCTTTACTGACAAAGGATCAGTATTTCCCATCTCCTTTCTGCACTAAATACTGGGAGTTTCTATAGACATACAGAAGGTTATAACTACAGAGTGAGGTTAAAGTAACTGCATGTCGGAAATGAATATTTTAGGGTCTGTGTGTGTGTTGAGGGAGAATAATGTATGTAATTTAACTACCGGTTGTCGAATCAAAATTATTTTCTTATTGTTAACAATATTGTTCACAGTAATCAAAAATTAATATTGATTTTAAAGTGAAATTTTGTAGTATGCATAAGAATTTGGTACTTTCACATTTTCTGTACCTGCACTAATTTTTGATAGGCTATTTCAACTAAGCGGTAGTCGTTAATGATATGTAGTGTGTATACGTTTAGTAGAAAAACTACATAACGTTAATAAATTGTATCTAATTTGTTTGTTTTGATTGTGGGAAAGTACCAGAAATTTTTGTGTTTTTGTAAAACGATTTATTAGATTTGTTACGTGACAGATAATATCATACTGGTGTTAGATTGTATTCAGTAACATAACAATAAGTTTTTCATACTGACAGTGGTATATAATGTGTACATGTATAGGCCTATATGACTTCATTAATAGATTAGTGAAATACCGGATTGAGTGTTTATGGCATGCATCAGAGTGTACAGCTGTGTAAAGAGTACGTTACACTCCCAATACAGCAATAAACTACATGCACCAGTGAATACATTTCATAGTTGTGGACATAAGACAACGTGATCTTTGTATGCACATTAATGTACTATATAATTTTACACCAGGTTTTCCTCAATTAGCTACCACTTATTTTATTGGTTATAAAACGTAAAAAAGTACTTTATTTAGTTTCTGCGTTAGACAAGCATTCATAGAATATAGTGGTTTTAAATACTGTACAGTACAATAGTACTGTGACATTAAAACAAAAAGTTTTAAATACCAAAAAATTATAAAAACATAACCTATAAAGATCATAACCGTAATTAACGTTATTTATACCTTTATTTCCTATATTTTGTATAAATCTGGTAAAAAATGATAATAGTTGCGTATTTTACTTGTTTGATTTATGTAAATTTAAAAAGGCTGCCGTTTGGAATTGTTTTAACATTCGTATTTGACAAGCTTTTTGTCTTTTGGCGTAGGCATCTCAAAGCTAGGTATTAATACGTATAGTAAATAGTTAAAATGACTACTACAGGCTTCATTTTACTGTTGAACACATTTCTCCATTACTTTGGACTTCACTACGAGATAAAGAACGTTTGAAAAAGGTTATCGCTTTCAACAGGCCGTTAGAATTATTGTTTGCATAGGTAGTGTAGCAACAGAATTAAATGGCGCTAAAGAAACCGATATATTTGTTTATCGTGTCTTCATGATTAATAGGTATTACATTCTTTGTAATTCCTATACTATTATTGCGAACATTATTACTAAAATTACACCTTTCATGTGATAATAACAAAGAGTCGTTCACATAGGCTATGTACAAGTTGACGTCTAGTAGGCTTATACTGTAGGTTCAAACGTCAATCGAACTATTAAGACTTATTCTATCACAGTACCAATATTGTATAATAAAACGAACACATTCTGTGTTCTACACGTAAAATTTTTATTATCATACAATTTTTAACCAATATCAACAAAACATACCGCAGTTTTACGTAGAGAAAGTCGGTTCCGCGGAAGAAAATTGCACGGAACGTAATAAAGCTGTTACGTTGTGAAAACAAACGCCGTTTCTGGCAATGACAAGTTAAAAATGTTTACCACTTCAATGTCACTACACTTTAATAACACCGTATTCTTCACATAATGAAAACATTATTCTGTTAATATGAAATCCACAACTGTTATATGTATGCGTACTACTAAATTCTTTCTTGCCACATCATGATTTTCTTTCAACAACTGAACCACTTTGGCATGGCGGACGGACTGTTGTTGCTTCGAAAATCAAAATATTATTCACCGCACGCTATCTATTGAATCAATATGGAACTATGGTCTCCCGCTTACATTACGTCATTTGGTTTGTTTTGACGTAATACTGGTGACGATATGCAAGTTCCTGTTTTATTGTTACAATTAAATAAACGGTTATCGTAAACATTTAGATGTTAAAATTAAACTGTATGCCCCTTATGTGAATTACGACGCAGACATACTAGTAAAAGAAATTAATGCAACCAATGTAATTTCATTGTCTTTCGACAGTACTGCACAAAAATACTACTGTGATAAAACAGTGTAGGGTACCGTATCAAGAACTTAATTTTTCGTTTCATAACGGATTATCCCAAAATTGAGTTCCAAAGGTAATTGACACCCTTGTCTGGAAAAGCCACGTCCAGACCAGGACGCAATGCAGGACCTGCGTGTTTGCAGGTTTTACGTAAACTACAGACCAAAAATAGGTGCGGAAGCGAATAATCCGGAAAAAAGTTTTTGCAAAAAATTCGCAAAAATTTATTTTGGAGCCTAAATAACGTAAAAATGCGTTACTTCGTATTGTACATGAAACGTACGTATAAACAGAATTATACATCACTCTTTTTGAAACAGAACTCTCAATGCTGTAACGTGCAACGGCACATCTGGTGCCGCTCGGCCCGTCGGCGGGCCTCAATCTATTCACGCGCGCGAAGTCTTCGGGGCTTCGCCCCTCAGACCTTATTACACAATTCACAAGTCATTAATAACTCTACGACTCCAAGTGGTATAGGCTATATATCTAGCAGTATATTCATACGTTACATATATCATTTGTCTAACACAGCGGTTCCCAAACTGTGGCCCCCCCCAAGGGGGGGTAAAGGTGACGGGGGGGGCGGAGCTCGTTCAACAAGCAAAATTTAAAACAAATTTATATTTCACATAATTAAGTCGTCGACATGACATAAGTAAAATTAGGAATGATGAATAACTCATTTTATTAATGAAATAGCATGAGTGTTGTGGTCTTATAATTTTGATGCATTATTTGTCACGTCGTCGTAGGTTAGCGTTTAGGACGAGGAGCTCGTCCTTGTGTGTACCGTGTGTTGCTGTTGTGGTGTGGCCGTTTGGCTGTTCGCTGACTGTGGTGTGGTGGGGGTTCTTCGTTCCACCTTGAATGCTTTACTTTAGTTGTGTAATCGAGAGGGAACTTAGGTAAAGGTGGGAAGAACCTGTGTATTGTCGACAAATATCTGTCAGCGTAGTGAGGTTATGTGTTGTGAATGAAAGTTCAGACATTGATGTGAACCAGTCTTTTTAATTCATTTAAAAATAGTAGTGTCTTTCAATTATTATGAAGCGTATGAACTCTGACATGGAACCTTCGGTCTCCCAAGAGTCAACCACAGATCCAGAACCTACGGGCGCATCTACGTCACGGACTGCTAAAGTAAGAAAGTATGATGAAAATTACCTGTCGTTAGGTTTCACAAGCACTATTGTTAATGGTGATGAACGCCCTCAGTGTGTTATTTGTTTGCAAGTTTTGGCTTCAGACAGTATGAAACCAAATAAATTAAAAAGGCACCTGGATATGAAACATAAAGATGTCAGTAGTAAACCTAGGGACTTTTTTGTTAGGAAACTTAATAGTTTTAGATCAGCACAAAAAAGTTTCACTAAAACGGCAAGTTTACCATCTAAAGCTCTTTTAGCTTCATATCAAGTTTCATTCAGAATTGCTCAATGCAAAAAAGCCCACACAATTGGGGAGACTCTTGTCTTACCAGCGGCAATAGACATGGTGTCAACGATGATAGGTGAAAAAGAAGCAGAAACTTTGAAAACAATTCCGCTGTCAAACAATACAGTGGCAAGACGAATTTCAGATATATCTGAAGATGTATGTGACCAATTATTAGAAAAATTAAAAGGAAAGGACTTGGCAATTCAAGTTGACGAAGCAACAGACATACATAGGGATGCACATTTAATTGGTTATGTTAGATTTGTTGACAAAACCATACTCCGGGAAGAGCTCCTTTTTTGTGAACCATTTTCAAATAATGCAAATGCAGAAACGATTTTTGATATAATTGATAACTTTTTTAAACAAAGTGGGCTAACTTGGGATAAATGCATTGGGCTTTGTACAGACAGTGCCCGGGCAATGTCTGGTGAGTACACTAGCCTATGGGCAAGGATCAAAGCTGTGGCTCCAGAGGCTGTTTGGACACATTGCATTATTCACCGGGAGGCTTTAGCTTCAAAAGGAAAGGCTAAGTCCTGAACTGCATGATGTGTTAAAGACTGTTGTGAAAACAGTAAATTTAATAAAAGCTCGCCCTTTAAATTCAAGAATTTTTAAAGTTCTGTGTGAAGATATGGGTGCAGAACATGTTTCATTGCTCTTTCACACTGAAGCAAGGGGTGAAGACAGGTCACATTGTGCCTGTCCAGGGGTAAAGTGTTGGACCCGTATTTTTGAACTGAGAAACGAAGTTTTTTGTTTTTTAAATAAAGATAACCATTCCCTAGCTGAGTTCTTTTGTGATGAAGATTTTCTTATAAAATTGGCTTACCTCAGTGACATTTTTGAGAAACTGAACATTTTGAACAGATCCCTTCAGATACAAGATGCAGACATACTAACTTGGAATGATAAGATTCAAGCATTCATAAGAAAGCTTGATTTGTGGGGTCAAAGCATGAAAACCAACAATCTAGAAATGTTTCCAACATTATTAAAAATCTTGGACGAATTTAAAAAGGATATTTCTGATGGGGAGTTAAAAAATGTGTTTTTAAATTACATTGTATCTCTGAGGTGAGGATTTGAGTAATTTTGCTTGGATTAGAAACCCGTTTGAAGATGTCTCAAAAATTGAATCACTGAGTGTTTTAGAAAAAGAAAAACTTATTGATTTGTAATGTGATCCTTCTTTGAAGAAGACACTTACTGACTGTTCATTACCAGAGTTCTGGATTAGCATTGCCAAGGGGTATCCGGAGCTGAGCGAAAAAGCAATGATATAATTCCATTTGCTACCATTTATTTGAATGAAACAGGTTTCTCAGCTTTGGCTGCGATTAAAAATAAATACAGAGCCAGACTAGATGTGACCAAAGAAATGAGAGTTGCTCTTACCAATATAACACCTCAATTTAACAAACTTTGTGACAAGAAACAGGCCCATCCAAGTCATTAGTTTTAAAGACTGCTACAACAACTATATGATATTATTGAAATATTTTGATTTACCATTTTATACTTCATGCTGTTAATGAACGTAACTATTGTTATATTTAAAATTCTGTGTAAAAAAAGCTCAAGCAAAATATTTGATATTTTTCAAAACAAATACTTCTGAATGAACAGACAATATTTAAACTCTCTGAAACACTGATTCTTAATTGACGTTATTTATTATTTATTTACAAAGTAATAATGATTTTTTATCAGAAACTGTGTATTTAAACTAAGAATATTGTTACTTTCATAACTGCAACAGTATTTAAATAAAAAATGTAATTGAATATTTACAACTGTTGTCTGTATTTATAATTTTATATGTAGTATAAATGGTGAAAATTTACCTAATAAACGACAGTTATCAAATACTTATATTTGTTATTTACCTTATTAATACCTTATTAAATGTACGTGGCTACCACATTATGTGAGGGGGCGTGTTATGGTTCAATATTTCAAAGGGGGGCCCAAGACAGAAAGTTTGGGAACCGCTGGTCTAACATCTAATCCCTGCACACTAGCAAATGAAGGCATCTGCAGCTGTGCTTGAGTCAGTGTTTTTATTACCTCAGTAAGTAACAGAAAATTTGATGTGATGTTCTGCACACCCGAGTTTTCATGTGGTACTTGCATTTACAAACAGCATGAAGACTACGAGAGTAAATATGTATTAATTGTAACGTTATTCTGCATCTAATATGAATAATAGAATACACTATGTAAGGTACGTTATTGTGTTTCAGTGTTGTTGTATTGCTGCTATAAGTAAGTTTGCATTTTTTTTTCGCAACTTGCAAATAAAAAGTTCAAGTTTTTCGTTTCTGCATCAAGGCTTGACCTGTAATTTACGTAGAAACACAAAAACCCCTTTTTTTGTAGGTTTCGTGGCTTTTTCAGACAGGTGTGTCCATCGGAACTATTACCTGATTTTCCTATATTTTATGTTTGAAATGTATACCCTAATGTTGTGAAATAAATCTGTTTGTATATTTAAAAAAGAGCTATGAGTATATTAGCCTACACAGCTGAAAAAAATAAAACAGCCTAAAAATTAAAAGATTAACAAAATTCGTCGAAACTTTTCAACCCTCGGGGGGGGGGGGGGGTCCCCGGTTCCAAGGGTGTCCATCGGAACTATTACCTTTAAGGTTTACATTACAAATAAGAGGATCCTTGTTTCACGTTTTTTAGTAAAACTAAACAAGTTATATTACAGGAAATATAAAAACATACTGGTTGGTTCTTGTTTAGGCTAAACATTTGCCAGCATGTGTTCCAAGTTGAAAACTATGATCAAAACTTCTGTTATACTGACGTTTGTCAACATGATAGTACATTTTTGCTGTCTATTTAGATTTGAACAGTGAAAATGAGTGCATCAGGCTAACGTTGTTTGATTGAGAAGATGTCAGTCACACATTTTGTATTTATATGTTCAGATAACTCAATCAGCTGTTACCACCACCAGAAGCATTTGTACTACATTTTAAGTTCCATATGAAATAAAGCAGAAACTCTATGCAATCTTCTGTTACTGGTAAAATTTTTACACTTATAACAACTTATGGTCTAGAAAGCTTCAGGATTATGATTTAATGAGGCCCATCACCTTCAGCTTCTCTGGTGTGTTTCTTTCCTCGTTGATTTTAGAGTTCTGCTGATGGTCTGCCACATGTGGTTGAATTTAATATAGTTTATTAATCATGTTAATGTCGGTAATGTAAGATGCATTATAGCCCAGATTACTGGCCTCCTCTAGAACAGAACAACCTTCAACGCGTATGGGATCACCTTGGTCAAGGATATAATCCAATGACAGACATCTGCAATGTGCTTTCTGAGTTTGACACTAGACCTTGGTCATCAGTCAACTGCAGAGTTATAAATCATAAAATGCTCTGGAAGGTTCATCTACCAATTGTGTATGATATTGTCTATATATAAATTAAAAAGAGAAGGTTTTTTGTCATCTTCCCAGAGAAATTTACCAGACAATAAATATTATGGTTCTGTTAGTCACTGATCTGTAAATATTTCTTGCAAAAAGGGGAAAAATTCAGTATTCATCCAAAAATAACGTAACACCAAATATGAGACAATCCCCTTTCTATGTGCTTTAGAAAAAATAATAAGTTTCTAGAGAATTTTAGAAAATAGTTAACTACACTTCATGTGTATAAAATGTATGTAGACAAAAATTAAAGAATGTTGTATTAATGTATATTATAATTCAATGCTTTTAAAAATATAGTACACTACAGTATTTATAATATTATATTATTCAATATAGTTTCTTCTGCAAGTAGTATATTACGTTTTTGTCATTTTAAATACTACAGTATTTACTGCAATGTTCTAAAAAATATTTTTAAGTGGTATCTTAATTCAATAAATTTATTATAATTTAGTGTATTCAGTTATTCCCTCTCTTTATCAACAAGATCGTCTGACTCATTTTCTTTTTCACTAGAAGCATTACAAAGATTTTCTCCATATAAAATCACCTTCAGCATTTGATACACAACACTTCAACATTTATCCCTTCTCGTACACTGTTTATTTGTAATTAGTTATCTCAGCCTAAGAAAATAGGCCTTCGTATTTGTAAATGTGGAAATTTAAGACACCCCAGATGTTGACAGCATGAATGTTATCTTTCCTGGTAAAAACCTTGTCTTATATCTGGTAATGTGTAAATAATAATTAATAGAATAGCATTGATTTTTACTTCCATGTTCTATAAGGAAATGGAAGTATGGTGATGGTGAAAAAAATCGTTCGAGATAAGGGCTGATTCTGATTTTACTACCCTCAAAACATGAAGAAAAGTCATTTTCCGTCAAGTGTCTGTGTGTAGATTTTTTCCTATGGCAAACGATAACTGCCGCAAATTTAAACAGAATCAAATAATTTTTGCATATGTGCCTGAGTTGTAGAGGACTCAAGGCCTATTGATTTTGGTGAAGATCAGTTAAGGGGAAGGGGTAGTTTACCTGCAACGTTTTATGTTTAAACAAGAGTAAAGTACTTAATTTTGATAAAGAAAGTATCCTGAAAAGGTCATAATAATCCACTGTAAAAAGTTAGATGAAATGTCTATAAATAAAAAGGATAAGGGGATAATTTATAAATGAAGGGGAGGGGGTAATTTTCTATAAATGAAAATGATAGTTGAAAGGGGAGGGGATATTTTTTTATATGTGTATTACGTTACCGGCAACAAAGAAGTAGTTTGTTGTTAAAATTCCTTCCCGGGCTGTTTGGTCGTGGTCCAATGTTTTCTCCAAAACCAGATGTTTTGGCAGTGCCATTGACTGCCATCGTCAGTGAAAATCGAGTTCGCTAACGTGAGGTGGTATATGTTAGTGACCACAGTACTGTGGTTAAGGCTGAAGAAAGAAGTAGATTCTATGGAAATATTTCATTTCGAAAATGATTTTAAATATAAATCTTGGAACATGGAAGTCATGTATGGTTCTCCATACCTATATTTCTTTGTGATAATTGTATTTTCCATTTTGTTTCAGGAAAAAGATAGCTACGGGAACGAGGTGTCACGTTTAGCTCGTCCACTGCCTGTAGAATATCTGCTACTAGATGTACCCGCTTCAACACCACTTACACCAATTTACACTTTCCAAGCTGAACCAAACATTCGACCATTTCCTATTGAAAATAGGTAAGCATAGAAACTTCAGTGATTATTTTTGCGCTTATGTTTATTGCTTATGTTTTAAATTATTTTAAATATGAACTCCCACCATATAACATAGTTTATCTACTACTATTGCATGTGTGTTGTTGTTTTTCCAAATGGTGGATAGCAAATTAATATAATGGAAAAGACAGACAATATTAAATCCCATTTTCTTCAAGAGGAAAAATTATTCTTCAGTTGAATCGAAAAAATACAAAAATTGTATAAATGAATTGAGATGATTAATTTTGTAATTTACATAACTGTCTAATAAGAAAATGGAAATTCCCTATATCCATTGTCGGGATTAAATCACAACTTACCATTGCAAAACCTTTTTTTATAAAGTATAAAACACAAACAATTACAGAAAGGAAATTTACAGTGCCTCCAGAAATAAAATGTTTTTTATGGGTCATGGAAAGCAATTTTTACTGATGTTTTGGGCATGAAACGAGTTCCAAAATTGTTAAACTTTCAGCAAAAACATTGCTGAGCTGAGCATGTTGACTGAAGTTGCTGATTGCCCAGATTTACTCAAGCACATCATAACAGGCAATAAAACATGGTTTCCTGACGAGTCAAGACCAAAAAAAAAGCACACCAAATGAAATCGAATGTAAATGTTCTGTGGACTGTTTTCGTTTATTGCAATGGCATAGTTACTGTAACTTCTTATCACCAGGCCGTATTGTCAATAAAGAGTATTATCTTGAAGTCTTATATCAGCTGCGTGAGGCAATCTGAAAAAAATAAAACCAGAACAGTGGGCAAACGATTCTTGGATTTTTCACATGATAAAGCACTGTCTCACACTTCACTACTGATTTGAACATTTTTGGTAAAAATAACACCGTGGTAATGATGCAGCCACCATATTCACCAGAAATGGCCCCATACAACTTTTTTCTTGTTCCAGTGTATACATTTCCGATGACAAATCAAACACATTCTTCTATTAAAAACAAAATTTAAAAATGCTTCCATTCACAGTCTGTATTGGTACAAGAGCTACTGTGAGGCCGTTGGTTGCTGATTAAGTCAGGGCGCATAGACACTGTAGCGCCCATGTCAACTGTAAATGATGTTTCTTTACCTTCCGCAAATCCAGTACAGTTAGGTTTCCACTAGTCTTATGTAGCGTAGAAACTGTGTGCTGTTCTGGGGCTTTACTTCTCCAATTGGTGCAATCACTCCCTTCTCTCGGTATTTTCTTCACCCAACAGTCTACCTGTAGATGACCACGTTTCCCACAGTTGTAACACTTCGGTCTTCTGTCTTTATCTGTTTGTTCGAAAGATCGTTGTGGCGCTACTGACTTCTTAAACTGTTGTTCTTGAATCGTCTTTTTATTCCGTCCGTTATGATGATACTGTGATATTGGATCCATTTGACTACAACGTGATGACATACTTTGATTAATGTAGGGTGCTGACTTGGCAGTTTCAAAACGGACAAGAGCGTCTGAGCTATTCTGATGCTGTGCCATTCTTAACACTTGTTGTAATTTACTATCTCTGATACCGTCAATAAACACAATGTGAGCAAACCACGTTCGGAAGTCCTCCCATTTTTTGGGATAAGCCAATCTCATCAGTCGGTTGACATTTGCTTCAAATTCTTGAAGGCTCTCCCCTGAATGCTGTCGCCTCGCTTTAAGTTGAACACAGTACGCTTCGCACAAATGCTGGTCACCATACCGTAATTCCAGAGCTTTTGTTAATTCAGCGTATGTGTTCTGGCTGTTAGATGGCACTTTGTATATTAGCTCTGCGGCAGGTCCTTTTAACACAAGAATGAGTGAAAGACCTTTCTCTTCTTCTGTCAAATTATTTAAGCGAGCGGCAGCTTCAAATTGGCGAACATAAGTTGCCCAGTGTGTGCTTCCATCAAACGTTGGGGCCTTTGCATACACTGACCCTTCTTCAGTTTGATTTCTCTGATATTTTGAATCTTCATCAGCATTTATTAATGGTCTTTCTTTATCTTTCCGGTCGACTTCCTTTTTAATTTGATTTATTGAATTTTTAATAGAATATTCTAAACTTGACAGACTTGTTTGCATGGTTGACACAGATTTTTCAGCATCATATATTCTGTCAACTTGTTTGTTCAGCTCACCTCGTAACAGGATGAATTTTCCAGTGATGTCATCTTGTACGAACGCCTTAACGTCGTCTGATTGACGACTAAATTCTTCTTTTTGTTGTCTCTCTGGTGTTTCATTTTCATGCTTACGTTTTTCCTTCTTGTCGTTCTTCCATTAGTGCTTTCTGTCATTCATCTGTCGCTTCTCTTTCCTGTTTGCATTTCTCATTATGTCGTTTTTGTGCTTCTGCCACATCTTGTCGGCGTCTTTCCTCTGCCTGCTGGTAGCGTCGTTCCTCAATCTGCAGTAGCATTGCTTTTAATGATTCTATCATCTGACTGGTATCCATTCTTCTTTTTTTTATCAACTACCACTAACACGACTCTTTTACGCGGTGTCCTCTGTTTCCACTGTTAACGGTTCTGTCCCAGTTCTGACACCACTGTTACAACGGTCTACTTGATCGTCGTAGGTACAGTGGAAAACAAAATACAAGACACCAATTAAATCACTAATCACCAGCTTTAATTATCACAATTAAACAGTTTAATTAACTGTTGCAATATTTTCAGTTAGATTTTGTCCACACACAATAACAATGTCTATTAATAGAGTTTCACACAATTATTAACACAATACTACTTCACTTCGACAATCTCTCAATCCGCACTAGCAGAAATCCCTCACGTAACTGAACTGACAAGCTGGCTGCTATGGCTTTATAAAGGCCCCGCAGAGGTGCAGTACAGCTTTGCCTCCTTACTGCACGCCAGCGTATCTCAAGTGTTTCTGGAACTCACTAGAACCACCTATGTGAATGACGCAACACAAGCCACATTGGATAGGGGGAGTGGAGAATGTTCTGGATTGTTCGGTACGCTTCTCGTAACACTATACTGATCGTACATTGTCCTTGAACCTGAAGGGTAGGTCTAACAATTTATGTCTTTTTAGTTGGTAAATGTCTAAACGTCTTCACTGTTACCTAACAAATTAATTGCTAGAGGGTGAGGGTGGTATTCTAATTTGGATGTGTGTTTCCTGCAGAGGCGCACGATTTCTTCTCTTACAGAGTCGGAATTTTTAGGTCTCGGTGTATAGGATTGTTGGGACAAACCATGGAGGGTCGACTATTGATCTTAAAGTTGACATCATTCACTTTAATAAACATAATAGTAGTGATAATAAAAATTGCCCTTTTTCACACCACCAAAGTACCTTGAGAGAATCAAGACAGGTTCAGACGCCAGCTTGAGCCATTAAGAAATATCGTTTGGCCACCACTGTGCTTCACCTGTCCTTTATTACTCTCATACTAATGTTGTCTTAGGTAGCCATTTCCATAGACTGAGTTGACATGGTGGCTGCAAAATGGACTTTGGTTTTTTGGTGAATCCAGGACCTTTAGGTTACATTCTTGGATTTCGTTGTCCATGACGTGTCCGTTACTTAACTAAATATCACTATAATATTGACGACTCGGAACACAAAGTTTTTTATAAGTAAAAACGTAAAGTTTTACCTTACAGCCTAAACCGGCTTTCACCTATAGAAGGCTTCATCAGAGTCTGTCGTTAGTAGCGCTGCTCGTCTTGTTGTTGGCGACGAGAAAGTGTTTCGAAAGATTGAAGCTGTGTGTGTGTGGTGAGATGTGTTCGAATAATGCGTGCGATTTGAATTGTGTCTGTTCGTTTAGGATGTCGTTTTTATTTGTTTTTGTGTGTTTGTATATTTCTAATTGTTCTAGAGTGTCTAGTTTTCGGCCTTTTGTGTGTACGTGTAGTATGTTCATGTTATTGTCGATGTTTTTATATGTGTGGTTTGCTTCAATGAGGTGGTTTGCGAAGGTAGATTCTGTAGTGGTGTGGAGTGCTTTTGTGTGTTCAATGTATCTCTGTTTGAAGCTACGTCCTGTCTGGCCTATGTAGAATTTACTGCAATTTGAACAATTTAGTTTATATACACCGGGTAGATCGAATTTGTTTTGTGCTTTGGGCATGCGTTTTGATAGTGTGTGTTCTGTTTTGTTAGTAGTTTTGTAAGCGATTCTGTATCCTGCTTTTTTGAATTTGTGGGCAATTTTTTCTGTTTGTTTGTTGATGTATGTTAGTGTTATGAATTTGTTGTTTTCTGTCTTTGTCTGTTGTTTGTTTTGTGTTTTGTGTAGGAGTTTACTGACTATTGTTCTGTCATAACCGTTAGATTCTGCTAGATATTTTATCGTGTTTAGTTCGTCTTTGTAGTCTATTTCATCTAAGGGGATGTTGTTAAGTCTATGTATCATGGTTCTAAAAGCAGCTAGTTTGTGTTGTATTGGGTGATTGGAGGTGTTGTGTATTAGTGTGTCAGTTGTAGTTGGTTTTCTGTATATACTGAATTTGTGCCTGTGTTCTAGTTTTGTGATGGAGAGGTCTAAGAAGTTTATGGTATTGTTGTGTTCGTATTCGGCAGTGAAGGTTATGTTTTTATGTATTTTGTTTATGTGCGTTAGTAACTGTTCACATTGTCTTTTGTTTCCCCTGTATAGTATTAGAATGTCATCAACGTATCTGTGCCAATATAGTATTTTATGTGAGTGTCTGTCATTGTTTGTGAGTATTTTTGTTTTTTCTAAGTGTTGGAGGAAGACTTCTGCTAGAATGGTGGATATGGGGGAGCCCATGGGTAGGCCATCGTTCTGTGTGTAGTATTTATTGTTATAAGTAAAGTAGTTTTGTTTTGTGATAATGTTCAGAGTTTCTGTTATTTCATTGATAAGTTCATCTGGTGTGTTGTTCTGTTTGAGTTTGTTTTGTAGGATGGTGATTGTTTCAGAGATGGGGATGTTTGTGTACAGGTTTTTAATGTCAAAGGAGGCTAATGTGGCGTTATGGGGGATGTGTATGTCTTTTATTTTTGTTACTAGGTCAGTGTTGTTTTTTACTGCAATGTTGTTGTCTATTTGTGTGTGTTGTCTAATAATTTTGTCTAGATATTTTGCCAGTTTGTGTGCAGGGGCATTACGGTAGTTGATAATGGGGCGGATCGGAATGTCTTCTTTATGGATTTTGGGAAGCGCTTGGAGTGTAGGTGCTGATGGTCGGATTTGTTTCATGTAGGGCTTTTGTTTATGTGTCATAATGTGTTTGGCTTTGTTGACTATTTGTTTTACTGAGTTTTGGTATCTGTCGGTGGGGTCGTGTTTTAGTTCTGTGATGTTGTTCTGTTCTATGAAGTCTTGTACTTTTTTGTGTAGGTTGTCTGTGGGGATAATTACAGTCGTGTTGCCTTTGTCAGCTTTTACAAATGTGATGTTGTGTTTGTGTGCCTTTTCCCTCAGTTTGATGGCTGTGTGTATTTCTGAGTTGTGGTTGTTGTTGTCTGGTGTCTTATGTACTCCTATTGTGTTGTTTATATTATGTCTTAATGTGTCTTGATGTTCTGGTGCTGTGTTTTGTATATTTGTTTCTGTGTCAATTATGAGCTTTGTTAGTGTTTGGTTGTTATGTTTGTAAACAAACATAACAACCAAACACTAACAAAGCTCATAATTGACACAGAAACAAATATACAAAACACAGCACCAGAACATCAAGACACATTAAGACATAATATAAACAACACAATAGGAGTACATAAGACACCAGACAACAACAACCACAACTCAGAAATACACACAGCCATCAAACTGAGGGAAAAGGCACACAAACACAACATCACATTTGTAAAAGCTGACAAAGGCAACACGACTGTAATTATCCCCACAGACAACCTACACAAAAAAGTACAAGACTTCATAGAACAGAACAACATCACAGAACTAAAACACGACCCCACCGACAGATACCAAAACTCAGTAAAACAAATAGTCAACAAAGCCAAACACATTATGACACATAAGCAAAAGCCCTACATGAAACAAATCCGACCATCAGCACCTACACTCCAAGCGCTTCCCAAAATCCATAAAGAAGACATTCCGATCCGCCCCATTATCAACTACCGTAATGCCCCTGCACACAAACTGGCAAAATATCTAGACAAAATTATTAGACAACACACACAAATAGACAACAACATTGCAGTAAAAAACAACACTGACCTAGTAACAAAAATAAAAGACATACACATCCCCCATAATGCCACATTAGCCTCCTTTGACATTAAAAACCTGTACACAAACATCCCCATCTCTGAAACAATCACCATCCTACAAAACAAACTCAAACAGAACAACACACCAGATGAACTTATCAATGAAATAACAGAAACTCTGAACATTATCACAAAACAAAACTACTTTACTTATAACAATAAATACTACACACAGAACGATGGCCTACCCATGGGCTCCCCCATATCCACCATTCTAGCAGAAGTCTTCCTCCAACACTTAGAAAAAACAAAAATACTCACAAACAATGACAGACACTCACATAAAATACTATATTGGCACAGATACGTTGATGACATTCTAATACTATACAGGGGAAACAAAAGACAATGTGAACAGTTACTAACGCACATAAACAAAATACATAAAAACATAACCTTCACTGCCGAATACGAACACAACAATACCATAAACTTCTTAGACCTCTCCATCACAAAACTAGAACACAGGCACAAATTCAGTATATACAGAAAACCAACTACAACTGACACACTAATACACAACACCTCCAATCACCCAATACAACACAAACTAGCTGCTTTTAGAACCATGATACATAGACTTAACAACATCCCCTTAGATGAAATAGACTACAAAGACGAACTAAACACGATAAAATATCTAGCAGAATCTAACGGTTATGACAGAACAATAGTCAGTAAACTCCTACACAAAACACAAAACAAACAACAGACAAAGACAGAAAACAACAAATTCATAACACTAACATACATCAACAAACAAACAGAAAAAATTGCCCACAAATTCAAAAAAGCAGGATACAGAATCGCTTACAAAACTACTAACAAAACAGAACACACACTATCAAAACGCATGCCCAAAGCACAAAACAAATTCGATCTACCCGGTGTATATAAACTAAATTGTTCAAATTGCAGTAAATTCTACATAGGCCAGACAGGACGTAGCTTCAAACAGAGATACATTGAACACACAAAAGCACTCCACACCACTACAGAATCTACCTTCGCAAACCACCTCATTGAAGCAAACCACACATATAAAAACATCGACAATAACATGAACATACTACACGTACACACAAAAGGCCAAAAACTAGACACTCTAGAACAATTAGAAATATACAAACACACAAAAACAAATAAAAACGACATCCTAAACGAACAGACACAATTCAAATCGCACGCATTATTCGAACACATCTCACCACACACACACAGCTTCAATCTTTCGAAACACTTTCTCGTCGCCAACAACAAGACGAGCAGCGCTACTAACGACAGCCTCTGATGAAGCCTTCTATAGGTGAAAGCCGGTTTAGGCTGTAAGGTAAAACTTTACGTTTTTACTTATAAAAAACTTTGTGTTCCGAGTCGTCAATATTATAGTGATATTTACTTTAGGTTACTATGCTAGTGCCTTACACACTGGTGTACTAAGCCTGCTGTAACAGACTTTTCCATTAATAATAATATTTGTCTGTTGCAGGATGGTGGACGGACACATCCAAGATTTTGCTGCGCTGTCCACTTACCTTCAGCAGTTCACTGCTCAACAGTTCCTGAACGCTGTCTCAGACTTTCATCTACTGGTGTACATTGCAACTATGGATATGCTGCCCATGAGGGTAAGCTGGTGTGACAGCATGTATGCGTGATTAAGTGTTTCCAGTTCTCTGTCCTAAAGCATTGTGTTGGTGAGACAAAATGCAAGGACAGTAGAACTACAAGAAGGGAAGAGGATTGTGGCTAAAAATGCACAATACAGAGTTTATTTTAGACATATAAAATATTAGTTATTCCGATAACTAGCTTTATAAATGCTGTAAAGCAAGTATGCTATATATGTAAACCCTATTACTGTAAGTTTTATATAAGCCCCATATAATATTTTGATGATATAATTTGTTAGTGGAAACAAGTTTTTAAGAAGAAATAGATACAGTTTTTTAAACACATCTCTTAATTTACTCATATATATGTGGATTACCTCACATTAATAGCAGAAACTGAAAAAACTCCAAGAGGCAATTTCAAACTAGGCAGACATGGAAACAATACAAAATGACAATCTTCTTCTTCTGGCACTACGGTCGCTGTGGCACTGGCCTGCTCAATGATTCTCGTCCATTCTCCTTTGTCCAGAGCCTTACTCCTCCAACCTGCCACTTGCATCTCCCTCAAATCCCCTTCCACATCTTCTCCTCGGGCATCCTCTCTTCCTTACTCCCTCCGGCTTCTTTCGAATGCCATTTTTGGGCCTCGGTCACTTCTCTTTCTCACCACGTGCCCCAACCATCTCAACCTTTGCGCCTTCACTGCCGCAACTATGTTCGCTTCTCCACAGGTCTCTTAACTCACGATTCTTTCTTGTCTTCCACATCTCCCTGTTCCACAGTGATCCATAAATTCTTCTCAGAATTTTCTTCTTGAAAACACCAACATTTTAACTTCAGTACCCATGTCTCTCTTGCATATGTTACTGTAGGTCTCATTACTGTGGAGTATAGTTTCTTTTTGACATTTTTTTAAACATTCCTGGATTGAAATATATTTTTTAATGGGCAGAAGCTACAAAATGACAGTACCACTGTGAAAAGCTAAAACAGTGGTGTTTATGGACAAAGAGCTGGTTCAAACCAAGAATGTCACTGACAGCATAACTCTAGAGCAGATTAGCTACTTTAAATACCTAGGCTGTGAAATATCCTGTTGTTATAGTGAGAACATGGAGTGAAAAATTAATAAACCCATATATGATTTATAATAAATAATAAATCAAGCAATGACGTTGTGAATAAGTTGGATAAGTTCAACCTTATGTGTGGGACAATTAGGCAAACTCTTTAAGTCAGCAAGTAAAGCAACATGCCTAAAATTCTACAAGGTGATGGCTCTTCCCACACTTCGTTACAGGTCTGAGAATTGGGCGTTAACGAAAGGCCAAGCCAGTTGCATCCAAGCAGCTGAAATATACTGCAGGAAGTGAATATTATGAGTATACTTGAGAGGATCGTCCAGTATCGGCTGAATTGGTGGGAACATCTTTGCCAAATGGATGACTGCCGCATCCCCAAGCAACTATGGAACTATATGCCAAGGGGACGGAGAGGTGTGGGACATCTGAGGAAGCGCTGGAGTGACCAGCTCTAATCTTTGCCTATTTGAGGCAGAGTCAAACCATCCTTGCTTTAATCCTTGAAAATGATTATGACAATGGTGACAAACAATAAATAAAATAAAAAATTTATTCACCAGAATCAACAGCGATGGAATGAGCATATGAGGTGAGGGTATTAAGTAACCATAATGTGTTTGTGTTCACTGTACGGAGCATATGCCAGTGATCGGAGAGGATAGGTCTTTTAACCTTGAGCTGTTCCGAATTGGATGAGTCTTTTTGTAAATGTCAGTGGGTGGGGAGGGGATCTGTAGCGTCATGAGTACTGTTAGAAAAACATCATTTTTTGTAGCTGTGTTACCAGAACAATGGTTATCCTGAAAATTGAACAGCGTGTTAACCTCAGAGTCTAGTGAAATTAAAAAAGAGTGCAACAGAACGTTAGTTTACTGAAAAAAAATGTTTAAGGATGAATGTATGTCATGTACCCTAGTTTTTGAGTGGTGCAAAAGATTTATTGAAGTTCGGGAAGAGGTGGAAGATGATGAGCGTCCACGTTGGTCAACCATGTCAAGAACTGATGAAAACGTACAAAAAATAAGTGAAATTGTATGAAATTACATTGTGCCAGAGTACAGTATTAGGACTATCACTGAAATGGTGAATAGTGACAAAGAGACAGTCAGGCAAGTAGTGAATGGAAACTGAAACATGACTAAAGCCTGTGCTAAAATTGTTTGCAAAATGCTAACATTCAAACAAAAGGAGCTTTGAAAGAATATGTGTTCTGATATTAAAAAAAAAAAACTTGAAAAGAGTCTTTTCTTGAAAGAGTCATAATGTGTGATGACATTTTTTCCCTGTTCCCCTGATCAAGAGTTGCCTAAAAGAGGGACCCACTTTCAATCCATGAAAGAAGTTGGAGCAAAAATGGCAAACCTACTGAAGGAGCAAGCTGCTTATAGACAATCAGTACACCATTCCTTCCGACAATGGACAATTCAAATGGGATGCTGTGTGAAAAGTGAAGGTGAGTATATCAAAGGGGATACATGTTAAAAGTGTAATATTTTGTAAATAAACCACATTTATGAAGCCAGTCAGATCACTTAACAGCCATATCTCGTATCCATAGAATTTACACAGATAGGTTTCCACTAAACAGAAAAAGATGTAAACCAAATAAGACGTAAGGTAGGCCACAGAAAAAAAAATAGTTAACTCACTCGAAGCCCAGTATCTGAAGTACAGATGATAATGATAATCATCGTCATCATCTTCAAGGATTAAACCAAGGATAGTTTGTTGCAGTCTGAAACAGGCAAAGATTAGAGCTGGTCACTCCAGCGCTTCCTCGGATGCCCCACACCTCTCCGTCCCTTTGGCTTATGGTTCCATAGTTGTTTGGGGATGCAGCAGTCATCCATTCGGCAAAGATGTTCCCACCAATTCAGCCGATACTGGGCAATCCAGTCGAATATACTCATAATATTCAGGTCCTGCCATATGTCTGTGTTTCTTCTATGATAATGGAGAGTATACCTTGCCACATGCCTGAGAAATCTCATTTCAGTGCTTGGATGTGACTGGCCTGACATTTCATTAAAATCCAATTCTCAGACCCATAAAGAAGTGTGGGAAGGGCCATCACATTGAAGTATTTTAGACATGTTTCTTTACTTGCTGGCTTAAGAGTTCGCCAAACATAAGCTTGACTTATGCAACTCATTCGCAGTATCGTTGCTTGCATTAAAAGACACACTGTAGCCCAGGTATTCAAAATTGCTAACTTATTCCATGACAGTACCATCTATAACAATTTTTGCCTGTACAGGATCAGTTCCACGAAAAGCCATCACCTTGTTCATAAGTGTGGATATTTGCAATTCAGAATCTTTGCAGATTTGATGTAACAAAACCGTCTGCAACCTGATAATGATAATGATGATGAAAATATATTCCATTTTGAATACAAAGTTTTGTTCAACATACAGCATTAAACAGTCTGTGCAGTCTCAATTAAAATTAATTCTTGTAACTAGTATTGTTTCTAAAACCATAATTTGAGCCTTCTTTACTGTTCTCACAAGAGCTTTCCTGGCAATGATTCTGTATGATTGGCTAATATAAACATATCCCAAATGGTAGATTATTTTTTAATAGTGTTTGTAATTAATGCAAACATCCTTGAAACTTTATTCTCATTATTTGTTGTTATTTAATTTACTTGTATGTTGGTGTCAGAAAAACGAAAATTATTGCACTTATCAGTAAATGCATTGTTTTCAGTTTCATGTCTTCATAAGCCGCCAAAGTTTCTACCCACTGCAATCCCTCCACACATCTCCAAACCCATATTTCCAGTGCTTCAGCCCTGTCTGTAACGTGCTATGTAAATTTTTTATTGACATTAAAGAGTGTAATAAAACGAGTCAAAATAATAAATATGTAAAACGAACACGTTGGCAGGAATACATGGGCCCGTTACTGGACGCAGTGCGTAACAGAGACTCAGAGGCTGCAGTGGAATGGTCTCGTTCTGAACATTGGGCGACCGTCGAGCAGTTGATTGCGGCAAGTGGACCAAGCAGCACAATGATGACTCCGTCTTCAGATACCAGCGCCCCGCCTTCAGCAGAGTGGACGTGTCCTCATTGTACCTTTCTCAATCTTCCGCATCTCACTGCTTGCGACATGTGTAGCCTGCCAAGGTAGTCCTGAACTATACAATAATGTATAAATTAAATCTTGTTACATCTCCTATAGTAAAGCAATATATTTAACTAAATATCACTATAATATTGACGACTCGGAACACAAAGTTTTTTATAAGTAAAAACGTACCGGCTTTCACCTATAGAAGGCTTCATCAGAGGCTGTCGTTAGGTGAAAGCCGGTTTAGGCTGTAAGGTAAAACTTTACGTTTTTACTTATAAAAAACTTTGTGTTCCGAGTCGTCAATATTATAGTGATATTTAGTTAAGTAACGGACACGTCATGGACAACGAAATCCAACAATATATTTAGATAATTACAATAGTGTCCTAACCCTTTTTTTCGATTAAGGCCACTTCTGACCACATTGTACATTATATTCTTTTTTTATCTTTTTCCTATAGGCTTTCATTCTTTCATTTCTGACCTGTCTTTCTTCTTATGTGATTTCACCTCCGCCCCTCTTACCTGCTGATTTTTCTTTTCTTCCCTTTTCTTCTTAATTCCTCTATTATTTTTCTGTACTTATTACTGTCCGTAATTGTTTATTAGAGCTGTTCTAAATCTTTCTATACTTCTTTATCCCATCCAGATTTTGTTTTCTTGTTTCTTAAGTATTCAGATATCTCTTACGATAATTATTTATATTCCATTCGAAATGTCATTAAAATAAATGTTCATAAAATAGTAAATCTTCTCTTCCGGATTTCTATGGAAAGTTTAGAGAAATCTTTGTAAATTTCTTCATTTTATCTTAATCTAAATTTTAAATCTTTTGTTTTTTGTGGGCTATAAATTTTTCTTAATATTCCTCTTTCTGCTTTTAATATTTTTTATGTGGAAAAGACTCCCAAACATTCACATCCATATAAGAATTAGGACGTATTACTGTTTTGTAATGTCTTATTTATAAGTGTGTGTGTGTGTGTGTGTGTGTGTGTGTGTGTGTGTGTGTGTGTGTGTGTGTGTGTGTGTGTGAGGAGTTTGTATTATATCCTTTGTGTGCGCTATACTTAAACAGTGTTCCATTTGCAGGTAGAGATAGTACACAAGCTATTGTGATTGTGTACTTAAGGCTGAGGCGAATGACAAACAGAGGAGAGAGGGAGATATGGAGAGAGCAGACAGAGTAACTGGTCTAAATTAATTCCCAGTAATAATAATAATAAATAAATAACATTAATGATGACGGTGATAAAACAAAAATCGTCATCAACACCAAGAGTAAATAATTATGAAGAATCCATCGACATACATTTATATTTGGGAATGTTTTTTTAATTTTAATGTGTACATTGTTTTATGTTTTTTTTTACATATAAGTAATTCATATTATAAATATGGTTGATGATTAAATGCGTTATGAATAATTATTATTATTATTATTATGATGATGATGATGATGATGATGATAATTTTAAATTGTAAATTATATCGATTCCAAAACAATAATAGTGCAGCATGTAAGTAAGATTGTGTATATAATATAGTTAGCACAATTGTGTGTGTTTGTATTTATTGTATCGGATTGCAAATTGAGCTGGCTGGCTGTTGTCATGCTTTATTTGTCCACCTTGCTACATATTCCACCAGTTAATGTCAACGTTTATAGTGTGTATTTATACTGGAGTTGTAATCATTACAGAACAAGATCTGAGAAGAGTCAACTTTTCTAGAGTAGAATGCGTCCACATATGCGGATGCATGTGTGTGTAAGTTATTAATTGTAAGATTACTTGGTGCATATCAGTTTGTTGTTTTATTTAGAACAAATTTTCAAAATGTAAGCATTTATTTTATTAGCTATGATAATGTACACATGTCAACTGAGCATTGGCTGACATTTTTGTTTTTAATGTAACCAATCTAAAGCCGCCTATGCACTAACCATCCCCGCTGGACGTCATGACAGACAGCAAGTCAAAAACAACAGTGCATAGGTTTGACATCCATCCACATGTCATGTATTTTTTTAAGGATGTGCACAATGAAAAATGAGTCCAGCAAGACCATCAGCTCAAACCGCACGACGTGCAGATGGGTCATGTGTCGTATTGACGGATGTCAAGGAATCGTGCATCGTGCATGTTTGATCATGCATACGCTTGCTGTCTATCAAATCGTCATTTTCGAGCAAGTACAGTACATGTTTTTAAAGCACATTTGTTTAATAAATGTTTACTGTTTAATTTTACATTACATTCATTCTTTAGTTTCTATGTAATAAGTAACGATTCAGATAAAATTTCAGTTTAATATTTAGTTTAGTTTATACTTCGTTTACATAATACATTCAAATATCCAAATATCATTAGCAGTTATTATTTTTAATATTGTTGTTATTAATTTGTTTTAATTACAATTCATAATGGACTGTGAAATAACATCAAAATTTATCAAAAAATATAAATTAAATAGATGTTTGTGTGATGTATCCTCTGCAGATTATATGAATAAAAATAAAAGAATGACAGCATTGCAAGATATGATGTCTGTGCTAGGATAAACAACACCCATTTTTTAATGTCTTGATAAAACAGGTGGCATGGTTTTCAACAAATTTAATTATCAGAACAATTTTTTTAATTTTAATACAGAAAAAAATCAATAAAATGATTTTTTACAAAACACAATGAGAACTAAAGAACGTCTGGCACACTGGACGAGTTGCACAACAGTATGCATCCATCACCGACGCCGGGCATGCTGGGCAGTGGCGATGGATAGTGCGTAGCCGGCTTAAGACAGGTGATCAGTGTTACAGCTGATTTGTCACAATGTTCGTTATTGATAGTAAATGTGAATCGATAAATGACAAATGGTTTTGTGAGCCTGGGTCACAACCAGGTGTGACCAGGTTGTTGTGGTGTGTAGACAACAACTCTTAAAACATTTGTGTCGACATTTCGAAAGTTTTTATTGTCATCGTCGGAACAATTGCATGTGAGTTGTTATGACACACACAAAAAAGCAACTAAGTAAGTGCAAAAACTGGGAAAAAAATCACTTTTGTTTTGGTCTCATAATAACTCATATGCAATTGCCCTTATGATAACAATAAAAACTGTCAAACGTCAACAGAAACATTTTAAAAATTGTGTCTGCACACTGACCAAAATTGTAGAATGTTTCATAATTACACATAACAACAATCGCACAAAAATTTTAAATTTGTTAGTAATAAATATAAAGATATTAGACAATATTTTAACGAAGTGTATATCAGAAAACTCTTTAAAATAAATGGCTACATGTGGTAAACATATTATCAATAAAATTATGGTCACCTAAAGTGTCCAAATCAAGGTATATTTAACTTTTAACACCAACATAATACTTGGTGTTGTTTTTCCTTCTCCCTGCTTGTGTTCAGTGTCAGGTACATACTTAGTCATGTCAACTGTCAAAACGATGTTGTGAATAAGTTGCATAAGTTCAACCTTTTATGTGTATCAGGTGAACTCTTAAGTCAGCAAGTAAAGAAATGCACCTAAAATTGTACAAGGTGATGGCTCTTCCTACACTTCTTTATGGGTCTGAGAATTGGACTTTAACTAAAAGTCACAGAGAAATATATACCTTTGTCAAATACTGTGTTGAATTTGTGAATACAACTTTGTTAGTATCATGTGGCATTTTTGTTAAGTATTGTATCATGTTAAATTTCTGTTTCCTCTGTTTCCAATATTATTATATTATTAATATTATTATTAGTAAATTATATTTCTTCATGAATGAAGTTCATTTTCCACATAATGACAATAATTATTTGTGATAAATCCTTGTTAACTGCTTTCCTGTAATCGACAAAACATATTTACTTCTTTGTTGTAATATACTTGTATTATATCTTCTTTGGTACACATTTACATCTTGATATAATTGCGCTAATAAGTTTAAGGCAAAAAATATTACAACAGAATGTTCAAAAAATTCCTAAACATTATAATAAGAATTTTAAATAACTAAAATGTGAAAATCCTTTTTACCTATGACAGAAGCAACGGGTTGAATATCTCGTATACCTGACATCACTTTATTAACTCACTAAAGAAAATAAGTATACCAACTTATGTAACCACTCTGCAGGTAAAGTACAAATGGTCCTTGTAATAAGTCTACTCAAAATTTTTGTGACACAAATGCACAAAACTATATGTTCTCTTTTTGTTAATAGGATTTAAAAATGTCCCTTAACTTTTAGAGGTCAAGATGTTAAAACAGCCATTATGTTTTATAATATAAACTGCTTTTCTATGATAACACTGTTTGATTAGGACCAAAAATAACAAGTTTTGACATTATAAAGCATCAGTAGGCACATAAATTATAAGAAAGCCAAAAAAAAAAACAATCTCAAATAACTCTTCTAGCAAAATTTATGAATATATGATTGAGATTAATCAATCGTCTATCATCCAGAAAAGGAAATTAAATATGTTCAATCCTATTTTAACATTGCCTATATTAATTTAAATAAAAATATTCAGCCAGCACAGCTGGTAACTAAAGTTGTTCAGCCGACACAAAACAAAATTAAATTCTTGGATTTCATTGTCCATGGCGTGTCCTAGTTGATAAAAAATATAAGTATATCACTAGTGACTCGGAACACAAAGTTTTTGATTGGTAAAAACGTGTAAACATTTTGCCTTATAGCCTGAACCAGTTTTCACTTATAAGCTTCGTCAGAGGCTGCCACTGGGAGCGCTGTCCATCTTGTTCTTGGCGACGGTGTCGACTTTTGAAGGATCGATGTTGTGTGTGTGGGGTGTGATATGTTCGAATCATACGTGTGATTTGAATTGTGTCTGTTCATTTAAGATGTCGTTTTTGTGTGTTTGTATATAAACTAGACTCTCTTGAACAACTGTAAATATACAAACACACAAAAATACATAAAAATGACATCCTAAATGAACAGACACAATTCAAATCATACGTATTATTCGAACATATCACACCCCACACACACAACATCGATCCTTCAAAAGTCGATGCCGTCACCAAGAACAAGACGGACAGCGCTCCCAGTGGCAGCCTCTGACAAAGCTTATAATAAGCTAAAACTGGTTCAGGCTATAAGGCAAAACGTTTACACGTTTTTCCAATAATAAACTTTGTGTTCCGAGCCACTAGTGATATACTTATATTTACAAAATTAAAGCAATTTTAACGTATCCACAGCATGAAACAAGTTAAACTTGATTAGTATCTATACAATTGTGGCATACGTAGGAATCTATGTATTGGTTTTGTTTACACAAACATACAAAATTGGATTTTGTAAGTTGTATGAATGTTATTAAATAGGTAGTGACAGCAAACTGTTAAGCTTTTTTACTTTTTAGTATGATTTGCTGCACCACAAACATCTCCATTCCATATTTTCATCTAAATAATGTAATTACATGGTGTATTCATAAAAATAAAAACAACTGCCATACACATAAGCAGTTCTGCTGTGCTAATTGGTAGCTGGGCACTGTAATCGCAATGTATGCAGAAAAACATAGTCGGCTTGCAACTGTAAATAAGCTGTGGTTTTCTGAAAACTTAACACATTACTTGGGAAGGAGATACAATATATAAGTCAGTGGACATGCTCAAGAATAGATACCTATCCAAGACTTTTTTTTTACTGCTCACATTGTTTTCACTTAAAAACCATTATTCTTTTTCATATAGAATATTATGCAACTTAAATTGATGTACAGCCAGTATTATTGATAAAATAATGTGAATATGATTCATAACGTTTTTAAATTGATCTACATCTTCATGATGTACACTCATTATCAAGTATAGAAAGATGAGTCTGAATTAAACAGATTTTATATTTCTATGTATAATTTTCAAATATAAATGTATTTTTATTTATGTAAATATTATTAAGTGTGTAACTTTAATTCTCTGCTCATCTTTTAATTTATAAATAGTGTATACTTTTGTGATCCACCAGTGCTTGTATTTATTTTCAAAAATTTGCTGCATAATAAAGTAATGGTTTTATTCAGAAATAATATAATGAAAATAATGAATAAATAAGGTAAGTCAATTTGTATATTGGGATCTCTACACATACAGTGTGCTATACACTTATGACGAGTCTAAAGACAATTGCCTATATAAACATTGTGATGAAATGATGTCTTGTCTCATGTTTTCAGGTATTATAAATAAAATTAAAGAAAAATACAAAGTGACTGATATTATGAATTTTATATTTTGTACCTGGGTAAACCTACTTTAGTGTGACTTGGGCTTCCTTTCCTTTCTTCCCGCTCTGAACAGCCATCTTTATTAGATTGTCAAAAACAATTCATTCAAAAACGTCCATCACCTTCAGTCATTAGGATCGTCATTCTTAATAGCAGGGCTCCCACTACCATTTGTGTGAAATGTGCACCGCTCATTTCAAAGGGACACCTGAAGACTAACAGTGCTTAGAGTGCCCAATTCATGTCAGCAGACACTACAAAATAGCATTAACATATTGTGCTTCTCGTAATACTTGTTTTTTTTTTTTAGTGTTGCCATCAGGCTGTTTTTTTATTTATTAAAAAAAAATGTGTACTGTATGTGTATCACGACATTTATCTACAGATATGGCTGTCGTCTCTTTAAACGTTATAAACGCCAAAAGTGAAAAGTACCAACTTGGTATGAAACTATTATATATGTTTTGCTGTGGAGAACAAAGCACCCTTAGTGAGGAATGTAGTAAAAATTTTGTTTCGGGGGGGGGGGATCCAGATTGGATTGGAAGCATGGAATCAAAGATGAGAATACCCATTCTGAAATGTTTCCTTCGAGAAAGATGGGGGAGGGTCCAGATTTTTGCCAGAGAAAGACAGACATGAGGACCCTAAATTGAGTTTTAGGTCATCCTGGAACCCTGGAATTAAAGAAACAAAAAAAAAATAACAGAATAAAAACCGGGGGACAGAAAAAAGTGGGGATCCAGACACCTCAGACCTCCGCCCTAGTACATCCCTGCCGTTAGTACTGTCAACTCATATCCAAAACAGTAAACTTGTATAAGGAGTTCAGGTAATGGAAATTTGTTAGTTAGAACTTCACTTCTCTTTTTTGTATTCAGGTCACTAATTTTAATAGTAGTAAAAAATTATCTTCATCCGTCTTGTAACTTCTGGACAGATAGCCCGTAAAACCACCAATGATTGATTAATGTCATCAAGGTGTGCACCAGACATCATGTGTCCCTTTAAATGGTGACATAGTATTATGTGCAGATATTTTATAATAAAACGATTTAAAATAATACAACAATAATAAAATAATCTTGTTTTAGTGCCAATGACCTCGAAGGAGCAGCATACATTCCGAAATACATAATATACATTGAAAGGAGAAATCACAAGATGGACAGTGGTGATCATTTAATATCATTGTTACTTAGCTTTACGAAATTTCGAACTACAACGTGAAGGTGTATTTCTGATGTGCGTCATATTTGTAGTGCTTAGTATTAATTTGTATTGTGATCAGAATGATAAAGAAAATTGTTTTGATGTACCAGAGAATAAAGACGGTTGGCTGTAATAGCTAAATATACCCCCCCCCCCCGTTTCAAGAATAACCTAATTTGCACTGAAATTATATGTACCATAAATGCATAATAGAAATAAATATCGGTATGGAGAACCATACATGACTTCCATGTTCTAAGATTTATATTTAAAATACTTTTCGATATGAACTGTTTCCATAGAAACTACGTCTTTCTTCAGCCTTAACCACAGTACTGTGATCACTAACGTATACCACCTCACAGTAGTGCACTCAATTTTTACTGATGATGGCAGTCGATAGCACTGCCGAAACGTCTGGTTTTGTAGAAAACATTGGATCAAGCCCAAACAACCCAGGAAGGAATTTTAACAACAAACTACTTCTTTGTTGCCGATAACGTAGTACACATGACATATAAATAAAAATTATCAACAACGTCTTCAACTATCATTTTCATTTATAGAAAATTACCCCCACCCCATCCAACTAGCCTCTTCATTTATAGATATTTCATCTACGTTTCTACAGTGGATTATTATGATCTTCTTATCAGGATACTTTATTTATCAAAATTAAGTACTTTACTCTTGTTACAACAAAAAATGTTTCAGGTAAACAACCCTTTCCCCGTAACCGATCTTCACAAAAATCAATAGGCCTTGAGTCCTCTACAACTCAGGCACATATGTAAAAAATTATTTGATTCTGTTTGAATTTACGGCAGTTATCGTTCGTCATGAAAAAATTTCTCTTGTTACAACATAAAATGTTGCAGGTAAACTACCCCTTTCCTTAACCGATCTTCACCAAAATCAACAGGCCTTGAGTTCTCTACAATGTAGGGAAGTATGCAAAACATTATTTGATTCTGTTTGAGTGTGCGGCAGTTATCGTTCGTCATAGAAACAATTACTCTTGTTAAAACATTAAAGGTGGCAGGTAAACTACCCCTTTCCCTTAACCGATCTTCACCAAAAACAATAGGTCTTGAGAACTCTACAATTCAGGACTGTATGCAAAAAATAATTTGATTCTGTTTGAATTTGCAGCTGTTATCGTGTGCCATAGAAATAAAAATCTACAGACAGACGGACACACATACAGACACTTTTCGAAAAATGACTTTTTCATGTTTTGATGGTAGTACAATCAGAATCTGGAATAATCTCGACCACGATTTTTTTTTTGCCATCACCATACTTCCATTTCCTTATGGAACATGGAAGTAAAAACTATAATAACATTAATGTGAAAAAGTACACGAAGACATAATAAATATCAGTATGGAGAACCATACATAACTTCCATGTTCTAAGATTTATATTTAAAATCATTTTCGAAATGAAATTTACCATAGAAACTACTTCTTTCTACTTACTGCTTCAGCCTTAACCACAGTACTGTGGTCACTAACGTATACCACCTCACGTTATCGCACTCGATTTTCACTGATGATGGAAGTCGATGGCATTGCCGAAATGTCTGGTTTTGTAGAAAACATTGGACTACAGCCAAATATCCTGGGAAGGAATTGTAACAAAAACTCTTCTTTGTTGCCGATAACGTTCTACACATATATATAAAAAATATGCATAAAATTAATGGCTTGTATAAGTTAATGTTTGATCTCAAACTCTTTGTTTAATAGTGCTCAAGTTTCCAAAGTTTTAATATTATGATGTCCATAATTAAAACATCAGAGCAGGTTTAGTGTGTATGAGGGTACACCGTGGACAAAAAGTTTCAACATTTCCTATTGAGCGTTGCTTAGAGTAAAGCTGCGAATCTACAGTGTACGTTTCATAGAACAAACACGCGGAAAAGAAGGAGCACTCCGAAGTCACTCATGGACCCTTAGCATCTTGCAGAGGGTTCCTTCCCTAAAGACGAAAATTCTGTCTATGAATCGTTCCTCTGTAAACACGTGCAGTTACACTGCCCAGCAATCCACAGGAAGCAAATCGCTATCCACGCTGGACAATTTTTCGGCTTGCACGCGTTAATTTGGTGTGGGTTTCGGCACTTTCCATTTAAAAAGCATGCAAATGTAAGAAAATAAACATGAGTGAGGCCAGAAATAATGCGAATTTTGTGTGTGTGTGTGTGTGTGTGTGTGTGTGTGTGTGTGTGTGTGTGTGTGTGTGTGTGTGTGTGTGTGTGTGTGTGTGTGTGTGTGTGTGTGTTCCCCGCCTTTTTATTGCAGTAATCATAACAATAAAATGGAAACGTAAACATTACATAATTGAGATATGCTTGCCTGCCACGAACGATATATTTTCTCTCATACATGATTTACATTAAAATGAAAAAATTATAACTTATTGCCTGGCAAAAAAATTATTTTATTTTACTTCCATATTCCTTAAGAAATTGAAGTATGGTGATGGCAAAAAAAATCGTGTTCGAGGTTATTGCAGATTCTGATTGTACTACACTCAAAACATGAAAAAAAGTCGTTTTCCGAAAAGTGTCTGTCTGTGTGTAGATTTTTTTTCTATGGCAAACGATAACAGCCGCAAATTCAAACAGAATCAAATAATTTTTTGCGTACAGCCCTGATTTGTAGAGTACTCACGACCTATTGTTTTTGGTGAAGATCGGTTGAGGGAAAAGGGGTAGTTTACCTGCAACGGTTTTTTTTATCAAGGGTAATTTTTTTTTTTTGGCAAACGATAACAGCCGCAAATTCAAACAGAATCAAATAATGTTTCGCATACAGCCCTGAATTATGGAGTTCTCAAGACCTATTGTTTTTGGTGAAGATCGGTTAAGGGAAAGGGGTAGTTTACCTGCAACATTTTATGTTTTAACAAGGGTATTTTCTATGGCAAACGATAACAGCCGCAAATTCAAACAGAATCAAAAGATTATTTGCATACAGCCCTAAATTGCAGAGTTCTCAAGACCTATTGTTTTTACTATAAAATAGGTTAATTACCTTCTGTCAACGTTTCTTAAAATCCTTTTCGGGATAACTCGAGTTTCGACACCAATGGTGTCATCATCAGATCGGATATGAATTAGGTCAAAACATTATTGATGTATATACATCTCGTCAGATATTAAAAAATTAAAAACAACACATACATTACACAAATAATAAATAAAATATATCATAAACAAAACAACAATACAACAACGAAATATAAAAACACGCGGCCGCAAACGAACCTGTACAGGAACGCCCCCACGGTAAGACTAATCAATGCCGGTTTGACCTTGGTTCAATTTTATCGATCTGATATAGCCGATTTCTCGTTCTATATGATCGATTCTATTAAATAAAATATTATTAGTATGTATTGCTTTTTCATTTAGGACACGATTGTGATCCTCCTTTATGGCTTTATATATCTCGAACCTTTCAAGGGTGCCCAGCTTTAGTGACTTTTTACATTTATGTAGGATATCTAAATTATCACTAATACTCTTTATATTATGGTCATATAAGCTTAAATGTTCTGCAAATGTAGATCTTCTTACATTTGACTTGGAGCTTGGGATATGTTCTTTATAGCGTAATTTGAAGGAACGACCTGTTTGTCCTATATATGTAAGTTTTTTCTCAAGTTTATTACTCGCCTTTGAGGCCAAAGTAATATTATGCTTTTTTAATTGGTTTTTTAAAATATGGTGTAGAATTTCACCATATTCTATTGTAATGTATTTGTTTACTTTTTCTTTGGATACATCAATATTTATTGGTTTATTTTGTTTTTTATTAATTATTCTATCTACTATATGACTTTTGTATCCATTGGCTAATGCTATGTGTTTGATAATGTTTAGTTCATTGTTATAATCTTCCGTAGATAGGGGTAATGCCAGCAATCTATGAATCATACAATTGAAAAATGCCATTTTATGTGAAATAGGGTGATACGATGAGGCGTGAATAGCATGATCTGTGATTGTTGGTTTTCTGTAAATATTATAGTTAATTTTATTATTTATTTTAGTTAAAGTTAAATCTAAAAAATTAATTTATTATTCATTTCCGTCTCTAATGTGAATTGCAAATTATTTGTAATAGTATTCATATATTTTTTAAGCATTTCTAATTGCCTGCAATTGCCATTGTAAATCATTATTGTGTCATCCACATATCGTCGGTAAAATAAAATTTTTGTATAATGTTTGTTTTTAGTCGATAAAATTTCGTTTGTTTCAATATGATTTAGGTAAATTTCCGCCAGGATGCCTGACAATGGGGATCCCATAGCTAAACCATCCCGTTGTAAATAATATTTGTTGTCGAAAGTGAAATAATTTTGTTCTAATATTACTTTTGCCAAATTGATTAACTCATCAACTGTTTCATGATTTATTGTGGATTTAGATAGTAATAAATTTTTTGCTATTTCTAACGTTTCGGTAATAGGTATGTTCGTGTATAGATTTACTATGTCGAATGAGGCGAGAGTGTGTCTCGGCTCGATTGTAATAGTTTTTGTAAGTTCGACCAGTTCTAAACTGTTTTTCAAGCTATAATTTTTATTGAACGTTATGTGTTGTCTAAAAATTTTTTAGAGTTTTTTGGCAATTTTATATGAAGGTGCAGACATAAAATTAACTAAAGGACGGACAGGCATATTATTTTTATGTATTTTAGGAAGGCCCTTAAGTCTAGGGGCCTTGGGATCTATCATTTTTAGGTATTTTTTCTCATTGTTCGTTATGACGTATTTGGATTTATTCAATATTGATTTCACTTTATTATTAAATGTAAGAGTGGGATCGCTATGAATCTCAATAATGTTATTGTTTTTAATGAAGTCCAGTATCTTGTTTTTATAATCATCATAAGTTAAAATTACGAGAGTTTGACCTTTGTCCGCTTTGGTGACTATTGTTTTTGGTGAAGATCGGTTAAGGGAAAGGGGTAATTTACCTGCAGCGTTTTTTTATCAAGGGTATTTTCTATGGCAAACGATAACAGCCGCAAATTCAAACAGAATCAAATAATTTTTTGCATACAGCTGTGATTTGTAGAGTACTCAAGACCTATTGTTTTTGGTGAAGATCGGTTAAGGGAAAGGGGTAGTTTACCTGCAACGTTTTTTATCGAGGTAATTTTCTATGACGAACGATAACTGCCGCATATTCAAACAGAATCAAATAATTTTTTGCATTTGTCACTGAATTGTAGAGAACTCAAGGCCTTTTGATTTTGGTGAAGATCGGTTAAGGGGAAGGGGTAGTTTACCTGCAACCTTTTACGTTTTAACAAGAGTAAAGTACTTGAAAATTCATTTAAACTTTTTCAAACAATGGTAATTGTTAAAAATAAAATAATTTTGTTGCCAGGCAATAAAATTATAATTTTTTCATTTTAATGTAAATCATGTATAAGAGAAAATATATCGTGCGTGGCAGGCAAGCATATCTCAGTTATGTACTGTTTACGTTTCCATTTTATTATTATGACTACCACAATAAAAAGGCAGGGAAGACACACACACACACAAAATTCGCGTTATTTCTGGCCTCATTCATGTTTATTTTCTTACATTTGCACGCTTTTTAAATGGAAAGTGCCGAAACCCATACCAACATAACGCGTACAAGCCGAAAAAGTGTCCACCGTGGATAGCGATTTGCTTCCTGTGAATTGCTGGGCAGTGTAACTGCACATGTTTACAGAGGAACGATTCATAGACAGACTTTTCGTATTTAGGGAATGAACCCTCTGCAAGATGCTGAGGGTCCATGCGTGACTTCGGAGCGCTCCTTCTTTTCCGCGTGTTTGTTCTGTGAAACGTACACTGTAGATTCGCAGCTTTATTCTAAGCAACGCTCAATAGGAAATGTTGAAAATTTTTGTCCACGGTGTACCCTCATACACACTAAACCTGCTCTGATGTTTTAATTACGGACATCATAATATTAAAACTTTGGAAACTTGAGCACTACTTAATGGAGATCAATCATTAACTTATACAAGCCATTAATTTTATGCATATTTTTTTATATATATGTGTACAACGTTATCGGCAACAAAGAAGTAGTTTTTGTTAAAATTCCTTCCCGGGATATTTGGCCATAGTCCAATGTTTTCTACAAAACCAGACGTTTCGGCAATCCCATCGACTTCCATCATCAGTGAAAATCGAGTGCGATAACGTGAGGTGGTATACGTTAGTGACCACAGTACTGTGGTTAAGGCTGAAGCAGTAAGTAGAAAGAAGTAGTTTCTATGGTAATATTTCATTTCGAATATGATTTTAAATATAAATCTTAGAATAAGGAAGTCATGTATGGTTCTCCATACCGATATTTTAACAATTACCATTGTTTGAAAAAGTTTAAATGAATTTTCAAGTACTTTACTGTTGTTAAAACGTAAAAGGTTGCAGGTAAACTACCCCTTCCCCTTAACTGATCTTCACCAAAATCAAAAGGCCTTGAGATCACTACAATTCAGGGATGTATGCAAAAAAATTATTTGATTCTGTTTGAATATGCGGCAGTTACCGTTCGTCATAGAAAAAATTACCCTTGTTAAAACATAAAATGTTACTGGTAAACTACCCTATTCCCTTAACCGATCTTCACCAAAACCAAAAGGTCTTGAGTACTCTACAATTCAGGGCTGTATGCAAAACATAATTGATTCTGTTTGAAATTGCGGCTGTTATCGTTTACCATAGAAAATACCCTTGTTAAAACATAAAATGTTGCAGGTAAACTACTCCTTTCCCTTAACCGATCTTCACCAAAAACAATAGGTCTTGAGAACTCTAAAATTTAATGCTGTATGCAAATAATCTTTTGATTCTGTTTGAATTTGCAGCTGTTATCGTTTGCCATAGAAAATACCCTTGTTAAAACATAAAACGTTGCAGGTAAACTACCCCTTTCTCGTAACTGATCTTCACCAAAAACAATAGGTCTTGAGAACTCTACAATTCAGGGCTGTACGCGAAACATTATTTGATTCTGTTTGAATTTGCGGCTGTTATAGTTTGCCAAAAAAAAATACCTTGATAAAAAAAACCGTTGCAGGTAAACTACCCCTTTCCCTCAACCGATCTTCACCAAAAACAATAGGTCATGAGTACTCTACAAATCAGGGCTATATGCAAAAAATTATTTGATTCTGTTTGAATTTGCGGCTGTTATCGTTTGCCATAGAAAAAAAACTACAGATAGACACACAGACGCTTTTCGAAAAACGAATTTTTTTCATGTTTTGAGTGTAGTACAATCAGAATCTGCAATAATCTCGAACACGATTTTTTTGCCATCACCATACTTCCATTTCCTTAAGGAACATGGAAGTAAAAACAATTATTTAGAGAATGAAAATACGATCATCAAGTTACAGTGGCAGTTAAGAATATGGAGAGTAAAACTGTAAAACATAATATATAATTTGAATTCAAAGAAAGATCTGCCTTTTTTACACATGTTCTTTAACATCAAAAAAGCAACAAAGGGTTATCAGCGTGTTTAATTCCTGGACCGGATTTTAAATACTGTTTCTGATAAGTCTTCCAGTTTTATTTTCTACTTCATTGAACATTTATATTCTCTGTTTGTTGGAGTACACATTGCTGATAGAGTATTACGTTAAAGCTGTTTTGTGCATTTGTTGTAAAAGTGTGTTATCATAATTTACACCTTTTGTTGTTACAGGTATTGAAACACACACTGTAACAGCCAGGTAGAAGTGGCATATCCGGAAATGCTCACACAAGGTGCTTGTTAGCACAGCATTAAACTCTGCAGGAGAGAAACTGGTCTTTGTACTTCAGGATCTTAATTTGCTCTTGATATAACTAGAGTCAGTAGGCTACATATTTAATAAAAAGTGGCAGTATCTTGTCATAGTGCACCTGTCAGTTCTAAATTGCAGTGCAGGTCCAGACAGCATTGTCATTTGGACTCATGTTGCCAATGTGCAGCCAATGAACCATACGGATGAAGACAATGAGAAGGATGATGATATACAAGTTTAGTATATTGTTATGATGGTCTCCCTCGATCATCGTATGGTACAGTGGAAAACAAAATACAAGGCACCAATGAAGTCACTAGTAACCAGTTTTAATTATCACAATTAATAATTTGTAATCAACAAGATAGTCTCTTACAACAATTCAAGTAAAATTTGTCCACACGCAATAATAATTTCAACTATAAAGAATTCTGCACTAATTATAACACAACACTTCACTACAATACTTCTACAAACACTCAATCTGCGCTAAGGAAAACCATTCAACAAAACTGAACTCACAAGCCGGGTGCTATGTGCTTTTCAAGTGGTTCTTGTCCAAATTCATGAATTCTGCCTCAACAGTGGCCTGAAGGGTTGCCACTTTGGGGTGTCTGGACGTGTTAGACACCCTTTCAATAATGCCCCAACTGTAGTAATCTAGGAGGTTTAAAAGTTGACTGTTGGGAAGCCAGAATATCTTGGACACAGAATTGGCTTTCTTTACATCCACGTTATTGGAAAGCCAGTTTTGGACTAAATGGCTTGTGTGGGCCATTGTGCCATCCTGCTGAAAGATGTGTGGCCTCTTAGAGGCCACAGTTTCCCTCCTTGACTTCACCGCAGTCCTCAGAATTTGGAGGTAAACCTCCTTCATGAAGATTTCTCCATTTTTAAATAAATGTGGAGGCATGACCTCACCCTTACTGGAGATGGCGCTTAGGACATAAACATTGGCAGGAAACTGTTCTGACTGTTATAGGAATATCCTCAGGGTCATGGGCAACCCGGTCATTCCTCCTATTCACTTTTGCATCGACTGTAAAAGTCTCGTCAAAAGAAAATCTTGACTCTGAATAAAAGTCTGTTTTCTCAAAGGCAGAAGGCAACAGTGTTACCAATAATGAGTTTAATGTCTGATGTGATATGGGATTTTTCATCTTACAGGATGAAAATTAACTAGATTTTAACATTATTTGGTAATAAATTTGTACCTGCCTTTGTCTGTCTTATTTTACCTAAATACTGTACTATATATGTTTTGCCATTTTTTCAGCATGCTCAAGGTACTTTGGGGGAAATCTGTAGATGTCTATAAACAATAAAACACACACACACACATACACATTAAGATATATTCATACATGTAGCAATTACTGTATTATTTAAAAGGTGAGTCTGAATTGAACTTATGTACAAGTATATGTGGAAAACCTTGTGTTTATATGTGTTTATATTACTTATAAATCCTTAATTTCATAGTGACCGTCAATCAATGAATTTTAACGATGAAGGGTTTGCAAGGATCGGTCAAAAAAGTATAACACAAATTTTACATTATCTGTGTCAATGTCTTGACATATTTATTGTCATCATCTGTGTACGAATACAAGAGAAAATATCAAACAGCAGATCAATTAGTTGAGTGAACGTGTTTGTGTATGTGAGTGTGTGTGTGAAGGAGTTGAAACAGTTTGTTTACATCATCAAAATAATTGCATTATTACATACTGTTTTCCTTAAATATAATGAAAAAATTATAATATCCCAGAACATAATTTATACAATATTACAATTACTCATAATTTAATGGTGTTTGTAATTAATTATAAAAGCAGTAATCAACAATTATATATTAGAATTGGTACAGAAACCATTTATACATATACCTGTCTACATATAACATAGTAAAACATATTATAGCTGAATACAGATTGTAGGGATGTTCAATTATGTATATTATTAAAAATTATTTTTTTCATGTTTCACTCACTACTGGTATTGCAAACAACGTCATTAATTTAGAGATTCTGTACAAAATAACTGTAGAAATTTACAAACTTACATCACAGAATTCACATAATATTACAAATACAAGTTTATGGTAAATCAGTGTATCAAGTGAAAATGGATATTACTTAATATAATCATATTATTATCCCGTTTATAAGTTTTGTTTTACTTATAAACAGGGGTGGAAATATGGACCTGCGAACTTTCCACCGCAACTGTCATGGAGGGCCACAGTTCTGGTGACATTTAGGAGGTTTGGGAAAACCTCAAAAGAGGGCACTTGAATAGAATAGGCAGTATGCCATTTAGCTGTGCTAATTTGGTTGACCCTCATGTGGTTAAGTGTTAAATGTAGCAGATGAAGTTTGGACTGTAGTAAGGACATATCACTAGCCTACTGCCTTGTCAAAAGGGAGTATGACAAAGATGCACAAAGGCAAACAAACAACATATGTTTCTGTTTTGTATGATTGTCAAGAGGTGTGGAACTTTACCCGAGACCCTAGCTTTGTTACTGTCAACTAGTTTTGTTTTCAACTCAACTAGATGAATTCATCCACTCCTATGTTATGTTTCCCACTTTCAGAGAAAAACAGAGTGATGCACTACAAGAAATGGGTCAACAGTACTTTGAACATCAAGTGGCCTCAATCGTAAACAGAAATTTGTAGCCTTAATAACAACGTTTCTCTGTTAACAACCCCGTTTTATTGGTATCTCTGTTAATACAAACTGTTTCACCTATTCTGTGGTATGGCATCCTCGATGATAAATGTGGCTCACTTTACCACTCAGGTTATCACATCATAGAATGGATGAAATGTTTGGTATTTATAATTATACCAATAAAACAAGTCTTGTTATTGCAACCATGAAATTCTGTGTGTGAAGAGAAGTATACCCCTTATAACAATTATAATATTAAAGTAGCTTTGAAAATATTAAAATGTATTTACAAGTTAATTTACTTTTGAAAAATTGCTTTATTTGATAAATATTGTACATAAATTTCATTACAGACTAATTTATTCACTTTTTGTTTACAATTCCTTGTTAGACTTTTGTTTCATTTTATAAATACATTTTCTTATAAAATTATATAATAGATTTATTTATTTTTATACAAATTCTAATTAAACACTTTCTTTAGAAATATTTTGTTTATGATTACACTCATTTAAGAGGCATAACTGAGAACCTGTAGTTGAGAATATTGTTCTCCCTGTTGGCCATGATGGTCTGTATTTGATGCGACTTGTACGTTTCCTTGAGCAATTCCAGTCTCTCGGACAATTTGTCCACCAGATATTGTGTTTCCTTGTAATCGTCCAAAAGTTCTGGGTACGTGATTAGGCCGGAATTGTGTTTCATATTGTAAATGTCTTCCAACATTAGATGTCGTTTTTCTTTAAGAACATTAATTTCTTCACGGATCTAGATATATTTTAAACAAAATGAGTTTTAACACTTTTTATTGTCAATACAGTGGAGCTGCGATTAACCGAGCTTCCGTGTTATCCGAGCCTAAACCAAAAAATAATGAAATCTCTATTATTGTAACTGTCATTCTTACATCGGCACCAGACGCTATGTGACATATTTTAATTGACACCAGACTGTACACAGCGACCTTGACTGCGTGACTCACGCTTCCTACCGTCCCCTGGTCAAGCTCCCTGACCTGAGTTAGTTTGCTGTCAATCGTCACGCTGTTAAAATATAATCGACTGTGAAGTGTGAGTAGCTGTGCTTTGTATTAAGGTTTCTCGTGATTTAGTTTTACAGTTTCGTTTGGCAATGAGTGAAAAAAGAAAACTTGTGGTTTTATCACTACAAGATAAGCTCAATGCTATCAAACAATTAGATCGCGGTGAAACCATTAAAAAAGTGGCAAGTGATTCAGACGAGATTTAGGTGACAAAAAGTGGCAAGAAGAGAGGCAGCGCTATCAAGCAAAAAACTGTTAGACTTTTTTTAAGAAATTATGAGATTTAATTGTTTAAGATTTTAATCTGACGAGAGCTGTACTGTTACTGTTTTTGCCGCTTAATGTAATTAATAAAAGTTTACGTAAGTCATAGAATCGGCTCAGTTTCTTGTTTTTCCTTTTTTCCAATTATTAAATGTTTTTGTGACAAAGTATTGTCAACGTATCACTTACAATATGAAGCAATTACATGTATTACAGCAAATAGGTGCAACAGAAGAAAAGAGCTTATAGTAATGCAATTTTTCTTTGAGCCCTCCGTTTTTTCCGAGTTTTTGATTATCCGAGGATGTCTCGGTCCACATTACCTCGGTTAATCATGACTCCACTGTACTTGGTTATATGATACCCTATATAGAATTATGAACACGGTGTGGAGGTGAAAGGCGCAAATTTTAACTAAGCAAAAAGTTGGCATATGTCAGAAAGGAAAGTAAACAGATGACTAGACCAAGTCAACTCAACAGTTTTGGTCTGGAGAGAAATTGACTGTAGAGCTTTACTGAAGACAAGTGCTGCTGCTGATGATAATAATAAAATTAATATTTTACAAAGGTTTTTTAAAAATATATAAACACTTGGTACGTTTCACAGATTTTATTTAACTCTGACAGCTGTTTCGACTTCCTAAGCCATTGTCAAAGAGATGAATGAATTAAAAACCTAAAAACAGGATGTAAGTAAGGGTGGTGGTGGGCATCTGTTTAGGGCGTGTATATTTTATTTTTTGCATTCAGGTTGTATTTAGTTTTTACAGACACCTGACCTTCTCTTAGCTCCTGCACTCCCCCTCTCCATCTTAAAACCCTCACAGATGTTCCAATACACGCCCTAAACAGATGGCCACCACCACCCTTACTTACATCCTGTGTTTAGGTTTTTAATTCATTCATCTCTTTGACAATGGCTTAGGAAGTCAAAACAGCTGTCAGGGTTAAATAAAATCTGTGAAACGTACCAAGTGTTTATATATTTTTAAAAATCCTTTGTATTAATATGTTTCACCAAGTGCCCAACGAGTCATCAATTACTGTCATAAATATTTTACTATTGGAAGCAGCTATTATACTACTGAGGATTTTATATTCATCAGTACACACATTTTTAAGATTCATTTCCAGATCAGTCTTTCAAATACTGATATCCTCATCATAGTGTTAAAAATCTCCAGGCTATCTGACCTATCATCCATTCCTTACAATCCTAGACATTTTGACTCCATCTACGGTAGATGATGTCGACTCCTCTTCTCAGTTAACTGCTCTGCTGTTGGTGGAACAGTGAGCCAATCAGAAATGTATGAGTTACTGATACTACTGTGTTTAAATAAAAGATGAGGCAAAAGTTAAAGAGTACATTACTTTATAAATGCATATTTTTATTATAAACAAAAATTATCACACGTACACTTGGTAAGTAATTAGATTAATTGTTTATACAGTTATAGTACCAACGAACAAATCCTAATTGGAATTCAATAAATGGGGTAATTGATGTTGACAAAAATATGATTATGAACTGGGAAGAAACTTCAGTCTGTTCACTTCTGGATGCACCTGTGCAATTCTGCTGGCATGCGTGGGTATAAAGGAGCTTAAGGATGCTACACTTTAAGCTTAAAGAACAAGTGCATGTTGACAGATGCGGATTGTCAATGATAAGAGCATTGACTAACCATACTACCGAACGCTTCTTTTTTTGCATGTCTATTTTTTTTTTAAACTATTAATTTTATGAAATCATTAATTTGCATAAGTAACCATACTAACATTTTCAACTTCCTGTACATGGTAACCCCCTACAAGAAAATTAATTATAAATATCAAAGTGTGTTGATGCAGTTTACATTGAATTTGGACAGTATGTTCTGCAACATAGCTCTTGCATAGTGTAACAAAAACCATAACATAATTTTATCATGTTATTTTAATTTGACAAGGAAGCTAAAAGAAAATACAGGAAAGTACCATGGTAGAGTTGATAGGAAAGTTCCAAAGGTTGTATGAATGATGGAGGCAGTGGGGGATTATCCTTAACGCTAGGGTATGCTGCAGCACTGGGCACCAGGTCCTCAGCTGTCAAAGGGGCACCATCCAGCCCTAAATCACAAAAACTTTTGAAGATAATAAATATGAAAAAACAGATGTCCTCAATCCAAAATCATAAAAAAAATGTGTGCACACTTTTCGATGAGTTCGTCGTTATGTTTTTTAAACACCTATAACATAAAATTTAGGTTCATTTACAAACAAAGAATATTTTTATGAAAGGAAAAGGTAAAGAATGAGAAAACTCTCAGACAAAGGAACACAGAGTACTTGTGGGGATCAGATAAATTTAGAGTTGAAACCTATATTATAACAGACAAACTTGTAGCTGAATTGACTAAGCGAAGGATAGCCTACGATCACGTTACACAATTGTTTGGTTTTCGTACGCAGTTATTAACCATAGAGTGTCGAATTGGAAAATCAAGCGAAAGCTCTCATAGAAGTTTACTCAAATGATTGAATAACAATCTTTTAATAGAATTGAAGCACTTTGTGCATGAGTAAAATTGCAAGATGGAGGTTTTTTTAAGTCTCTCGAATGAAGATGATAGATTCCATGAAAAAAATTTGTCCGCTCAAAGTATTAAACTGGATTATTGATTGTAAAATTGTTTGTGTATTTCCAAATATATATCTCCTTTCAATGATTCCTATAGCCGACTGAGAACCTGAAAGATCATTTTCTGTATTAAAAAAACCTATTAAAGACATTTTGAGTTAACTATGGGAGATGAGAGATTATCTTCATTAACCAGGTTGAATATTGAAAATGAGTTATTCGAATCTCTCGATTTAAAAGAAATTATACAAGACTTTGTTAAGGCAAAATCAAGAAATAAATGGATAAATTAGTACTTGCTAAGCTTAAGTACTATATGCTCATTGTTTTCACTGTTTAGCTAAATATTTGTTGTAATTTGAGAGTTTAATAAGATAATTAACTTTCAAAATTATGTATGTCATTTATCAGTGTAAATAGTGGATTGCATTTTGAATCGGGGGGGACGCAGCATAGGACACCACGCACTTCTAATCTGCTCCTGGGTGAAGGTCGTCTAAAATGTTATGTCATATAATGTTAATATAATCAGTTGTCAAGATTAGATTGAAACACTGCAAACCACTAGGAAGTTTGTGCAATTTTTAAATTGTCTTGCTACAAACATCCAATTAAAAAACTGTTTTCATGTGATCGCCAAAAACATTATCCCTCTTGGATGGATAATTTATGTTTGACAGCTAATTGATTAATTAAGTTCAGTTGTGGTGTTAGGTGATTTTACGTGTGAATAATGTTCTACATGTGAAAACCATGGATTAAATTGCATGAAAATATTGAGTAAACTGCTCTACCATGTTGAAAAATGTTGCAACAGGCTTCTGGTGAGACTGTTATAATTGAATAAGTGTTTCATAAATGGTACAAAAGCTTAAAAAACTGCCATGACCATTTTTTTGTATGTTGTGATAGTCAGTTGAAGAATGTGGTTTTTGTGTTCCACAAGTTATCATCACTGTAAATGGAGGGTACTATTACACCATTTGTGTGAAGTTATTCATAGAAAACGGCCAGATGCATGTCATTGCTTCTTCATGAATTTTAAACCAAAAACAATATTTCACTGATCAGAGCAGCCACTAGGCATTTGTGCCCTAGCGTGCAATCTTCAATTTGCCGCCCTCTATCTTTCTCCCTCACTGTCTCTTAAGCCATGGTCTTAAATAACATTTTTTCTATTTGAATTGGCCATCCGAGGACCACATGCCAATTTCGATTCTTTATTCCTTGTTCTTTTCTTTTCCTCTATATTCTTTTATCTCTTCACGAAGTCTCTTCTTCCTGTCTTCAGTCCACATTGAACCTGCGTTTTTCTCTCTCTTACCCTGGGCTCCTTCCATTTTTAACACTATTGCCCGAAAAACTTCTCTTTCAATTGCTTCTTCTGCATTTATATTATTTTTTTCTAAATGCTTTTGGACTTCTTTAATCCAACTTGATCTTGGCTTCTTTCCCCTCAGATATTTGAAGATCTGTTTTGTTAATCTATTGTCGTCCATTCTATATAAATGTCCAAAAAACGCTAGTGTTCTTTTCCTCACTGTTTCTGTTATATTTTCTATACTTTGATATATTTCATCATTACTCTTAATTTCCAACCTTCTGAAGTTTTTCGTGGGCCTAATATTTTCCTAATAATTTGTCTTTCCAATATTTCTAGTTTGTCTAAATTATAATTCAATGCAAGACATTCATTTGTGTATAGGTACTTGTAATTAGATAATCAACAGACACATCATGGACAACAAAATCCAGGAACTGAAATATATTAAAAAGTTGAGATTGAGTGGGTAAAACATATCATTTACACACACCAATGATTTGCCACCCCCTGATTGTGCAGCCTATGTGCAGTAGATACCTTGTACACGCCCCTTGTAGACCCTGGCCTTCTTCAGAAGATTTCACCATTCTTCTCTATTCATAGCCACACTCCTCCAGTTTCAGAACAACCTCAAGGTTATACCAAAAAAGACATACAAGAAATGATTTGAAGACAAAAAACATTAGTATAACAGTGTTACATCTGAATGAAACTACATTGAAGGCAGCAATACAAATGTAGATAAATCAAGGTATAATTTGTCAAATAAAAAAAATTATATTCAACTTTTTGACCAAACTTTGTATATAACATATCATGTCTATTTATTGTACAGAACAGCAACAAACAATAAATTTACAGTACAAACCTTAATAACAGCAATGTCCAGTGAATTAAGTGTTGCATAATTGTCTTCAATTTCTTTTTCCAAAGCGTCCAGTTGCAACTTTATTCCGCCAAGCCTCTGTTTCAGTTCCTTTACTTTTTTTTCCACTGTTGCTATTTCGAGATCTCTGAAAACAAATCAGTTTACTTACTTTATTCTTCAACCCACAAATACATTAGATAATTTCAGTGCTCTAGCCAAGGCAGTTCTGGTGGTTACAGTCCATTGGATAGTATCCTACTATACCAATCCCCCACCACATTTCTCTCCCATGGAAAAATCCTGGTTACACTACTGGATAGTTTATCTGAATACTTAATTTACTTTTATATCTAGAAATAGATGGATAGAGTGCACTTCAGAATGCGCTTGCATTCTGACCAAACACAGAATCTATTATACGAGGGCTATTCAGAAAGTAAGTTCCGATAGGGTATTAAAGGAAACTAAGAATTTATTTACCAAACATTTTTATTGTTTTTTGAAGTACAGACCTTAAACTACTTTCATATATAGTTTTGGTCATTTTTGAAACACTTCATAGCGAGGCACCAGGCATTGTATACCTTCATTGTAGAAATTTCCTGCCTGTGATTTGAACCATGTATTAACAGCTTGTTTGACATTGTTGGCCACCAAGGAAGGATTTCTCATGCTTGAAAAGGTGATATTCACTTGCTTTGAAGTCTGGCTTGTAAGGCGGATGATCAAATTGTTGCCAGCCAAACTTTGTGAGGAGACGTTGCGTTGCAGCGGCAGTGTGTGTGAAGTGCCATTATTCATCGCAATCTCCGGGTAAGCATCCTACATCGCTTACTCTGGATCGGACTAAGCAAAAAATTCGTATCTGTCTTGGTGCCATTGAATCACTCACTGCTTCTTCTCCATAAGTATAAAAAATCTGATGGTGGTTTTCAATTGTTTTAATGCCTTTTGTGTTAAAAAATGGAATCACACACCTACTTTCACATGTGGCAGGCATCTCAAATTTCTTCAACATTATAAACTCGTCCAATTAAACTGACTCAGTGCACAGTTGTTTACAAATTGTGTTGTTGAGTTGCCAATGAATCAACAAACTGGACGCGCATGCGCAACAACATGAAGGCATCGATACCGCGCAATATTTAAAAATGGAACTTACTTTCTTAATAACCCTTGTATATAGATGATTGGAGGGGCAGAGGAAGGTGTTTGTCACAGTTTATGTAAGTAAATCACAAGAAGTGTTGTAAACAAAAAACACCTTGATAAGTTAACTAACGTAAGCTTTCACGGCCAGTGTTAACATTGTCACAATTTTCTTGGATGTTAGGCCATACTCTAGATTAGATTGTCTATAGTCATTTCCAGATGTTATGTCTGTACCCTTGTCAGATTCTGCAGTGGTACACATATCATTAATACCCATTAATGAATACAAACAAAGACTGTTCAGGCACTTCTACTTATACACTTTTTTAAGAATACTGGGTAACGGCATTGAAACACGGTTAGATAGGTGAGCCGATCAAAAAAGGAGAGCTGTGCAATTGGTAAAAAACTGACCAACCAGCATTTAAAAGTGTGTATAAATAGAAGTGCTACAATGGGATAGAACAGTCTTTGTTCATACACATTCATAGGGGTTTGTGATCTGTGTTCCTGCACCTTGAAGATATCCATCATGAGTATGGACAAAATCTCTGGAAGTGAATATAAAAAACATCTGTAACGGGTCAATTTTGGGTCATTTTATTTTCTAGCGTATGGGGTATTTACATTTTTGTTTATTTCGTTTTTGTGTGGGATTTATAAAATTATTGTGCAACGTTATTTCATTACAAGAGAACTCGTGGTAAGCTGAACAGTTTGAGACAAAGGCGAGACGCAATTAATGTTGTGTAACTCGTCAAAAGAATTCGCACCTCCACGAAATTCTAAGAACTTTGTATATGTGTGTCGACGCCCGTACGTCACCTAGCCGGGCGGAGCGCTGTTAGTGACGCTTTGAAAACTCAACCGAAGCTGTGAAACATGGCGCTGGAGCAAACAGTTTGTCGCAGCTACCAGCTAAATACAGGAAATGCCGTTAAATCCCGCCCACTGCTAGTGACGTCAATATAGCAGATGCAAATATTGTCCTCTGGTATCACGCATATAACTCTTGTATTCCCTGTATAAAGTGATTATGTCACAACAACTGAAGCATGGACGGTGACGAAAATCTGGTGGCAGTGAACCGCTTTTTCCTCCCGCTAAAACAAGCACATTGCCCAGTCTACATTAAGCAGAGACGCCATACAGTGCACGAGAAACCAAGTACAGCTACAGACGCTTATATTTTGGTTCGGGCCCGGTTGGTCGAATTTTCACAGATGTAGTTAATTCGATAAGACCGACCGGGACCCAAGAAAGTCATTAACTCATCACAGTTAGAAATTTGTGGCAGTGGAAAAGTGAAAACAAATTACGTACATGTGAATCGGGGACAAAGCACGTGTTCGGCCGGTGGTGCGTTTGTGAACCGTGTTAAAATATTAAATAATAAAGGGATTACCAAACATAATAAGGGATAAATGAGGGGTAAAGTATAAAATGGCATGTGTGTGTGAGTGATGCAGAATGGGCTACCTTAATTAGTACTTAAATATGAACGATAAATGTATATTTTATAAACTCGCTCTTCAGTGTTTGTGTTTAACTCATTAAAATTATTTAGTTTACTATGAACATGTGTTAGCCTAAGTTATTTCATCATTACCACGTTCTCATTTCTGTGTTGAAGAAATTCGTCTAACGAAATCGGGGGTTTTCTGAAATTTTATTACAGTCAGATAGCGGGATTTTTTATAAGGGCAAGAGTGTAGATGGTTTCGATATTTAACCTTTAGCAAAAATATCGTGGCGACCTGGGCAGTTTCAAAGGGTAAGTTTTACGGGGACCATGACGGTAAGTGAAATTCTGGCAGCGGTAAGTATTATTTTCTGATGAGTGTAATTTAGTAAATATAAGAGAAGAAGGTGAGTAACATCACAGCGACGACCCTGCCAGGATGTTCGTATATAAATTTTATAGGAACTAGGCCTGTTTTAATACACAGAAAATAGGATGTGGTAATGACGAATGTATAAAAATTGTATTGCACATATTTACATAGGTTATGTTCGTATTGTGATTCACAGGGTGTTAGGTGTTTGAGTAGAGAAAAAGAGTAATTTTATATATAAAAGTGTTATACAAACGAACTTTAAAAATGTCTATAATACAGAGTAATGTAACTGAAGATTCGGGTGTGCAACTGACCCCGACTTCAACAAAATGTAACGCACAATTTAATAGTGAGGTAATGAGTATGTTACAATTACTTCTAGAACACAAGAAAGAAATGAAGAGTGATACAAATATTAAATATAATGAACTTCTAGAACAAAATAAAGAACAGAAGAGTGACTCTGACGCTAAATTCAATGTGTTAAAAAATCAGAATAATGAGTTGAAACATGAGATTCAAGAATTAAATAAATGTTTAGAAAGTACTAATGAAACGATGAGAACTAGTTTGAATAAATTAGAACAGAGTGTTGAGCGAGTGGGAGTACATGTGATGAATACAGAGAAAAATAAAACAAATGAAAATTGTAGTGACAAATGTAAAAATACGATACCAGATGAAGAATTAATAAATAATAACGATGTTGTTAAAAACAATGAGAATAATAATATAATTGAAAATGTCATATCAGAGAGTATTGATGAGTCTGTGGAATGTGGTGATTATGAGATGTTAATGTGTGTCAGTGAGTTAGAGAGAGAGAGGAAAAATAATGTTGTAGTAGAGGGGGACAGGAGGTAAATTTTCCCTTTATTATTTATGATGCTTATGATGATGATTTAATGTGGTCACAAGTGTTGTGGAAGGGCAAGAGTCCCGTAGTAATAGATGAATTGAGGTGTTTATTTTTGTTGTGTAATGTTGTACCCTCTGTCGGTGATAATAATGTTGGAAGTGTGATTTGGTATGGTGATGAAAGAGATTTAAACAGAGAATTGTGCATGGAGAAAGTAACAGAATTATATAACTTAAATAGAAAGTATGATGAATGGAAGGACAGTTTAAAAGTATATTTGAGTAACAATGATTATAATGATTTGACTAAAGTAATTAACCCGATCATGAATGTATTTACCGATGGAGATGTAACAAAAATGCCTAATGTAGACTGGTTTCATGAGTATTTGAGTATGATGAACGAGTTTAGTTTGTATGGTTACAACACACAAAACAGTCATTTGTGTGGTGATAAAATTGAACGATGTTATATAAAAACAAGGTTAATTTGGGACGATGGGGGGTAAACTATTAAAACAATAAAAGACAGTATAAACATTGTGTTTAATGGTTTTTGACATGGCAAATTTGGACAATGAAGTGTGGGAAAACTGAACAGTAAATAACAAAAGTCTGTAAATAAAAATATAGTGAATTTATTTGTGTGCATTGTGGAATGTTAAGTAAATAATGTGTGTACGTAAGATGATTGTTGTAATAATAATATTGAAATATTTGCAAGTTCAATAAATATTAGAATTAATTGTGAAAACAGTAATTGACTAATGGTAATTGTTTCGATAACTATATAATTTATATTTTTGGTAATTAATTTAATTAAAACAATTTGATACATGTTAAATATTTTGATTGATTATTTGAACGTTAGTTAATTAAACTTTTTTATGAATTTAATTTATTTTACGAGATTTGGAAATTTGGTAATGAATGATAAATTATTTGATGTAAACTAATATTTTTGTGAAATGTTTCAGAGGTGAGGTGAAAAGTATTGTGAGATGGTGATTATGTTCTGGGTGTATATCATGTTAAATGGATTGTAAGTAGAAAAATTTTATAATCATGTGTAATAAAATGTGTACAGGTGTGATTGAGATGTTAATTCAATGGGGAGAGTATTTGAAAGAATTGTGTTCAATAAAAAATGATAATTAAAAAAATTTTAATAATAACTGAAAGATATATGGTAATTATTAATAATAAATTTTGAAAAATTAAGAAAGTCAAAGGGTAAAAGGTTATGAATGGGTTAAATGTTTGTTGATGAAAAGATTATATTTATTTAATGTATATAAAAAGTTAGTTAGCTATTAAGGTGCTATTGCGGGGGTGGCCTGTGCTCCCGTAGATAGCGAAATGGGTTGGGGGTAACAGAGAGTGTTACCTCCATCGGAGGCGAAAATGGCGAAAATGTGTGGCACACCTTTTTTGTGTAAAATAAAATTTACACACTGCTAAACGACCGTGTCGCACATAGTAGTAATGAATGTAACAGGCAGTGAAATGCAAGTTAGATTTCCCCGACTTTTCGGGCGATTACTGCCTTACCAGCACTAATCGTGGATTTGGCTAGCGGCCAGCTATGGTCATACTAAGTCCCTTGACCATAGCTGACTTGAAATTGGTATATAGTAGAAATCCAATGAGGGGAGACATTAGGGGAAATCTCCCGGAACTATGAAACAGCGGCTGCCACTCTGCCCGCTTGGGGGTAGCAAAGACAGGTGGTAGACCCGCATTAAGGGCGAGTAATTATATAACAAGAATATGTTGATATTCGATAATGTTCAAATGTAATAGCGGAAGCAAAGACACGGAGAGGTAAGCCGGCTCCAAAATATACAGTCTTTGTCGAAGCGCAAGGGCGATACAGTCCTCCATAACTTGAAATAGTGTGTGTGGATCAGGGGGTGGCTCAGATGAGCCACGAATTTAAATGTTATGACATAAAAAGTTTTTGATAATTCAAATTTGATCCAATAAAACTGTTTGTGCTCTGTTAAATAACTAGCTGCTCAGACACTCAATATAAGGTGTTCATTACATGCTTTTAAATGTATTATTTTATTGTCGTAGGTTAGATATAAGCATTGATAAGAATATGTGTTTTCATTATGTATGTATTTTTTCAACTAAGCCAATAATTAAACTGTCTGGCAGGCGGTAACACAAAATGATCAGAATCAGAGAGAGGAAACAATGAGGTGAGGAGTAATGATAAATAAAAATATATATATTTCATGTAGTTTGTTCAAGTATGAAATGTGTTTTAATTGTGTTAGTAGGATCAGCTGATCAGCAATAACATGTCACTGGTGTATTAGTTATAAATGTTCCAAATAATTAATGTTCAGTATAATGTTTTTAATACATTACAGATGTTTTGGAGTAATAATGAGAAATAAAATAATAATTTATGCCAGTCGATAAGAAATAGTTTTGGGTGATAAATATTTTATGGGACATATAGATCTGTCCAAAATTGAATTCCAAGTGAAGTTGAAATAGTAGAGATGATATAATGTAATATTGTTTTGAAGTTATGTCATGTTATAGAATTTTGAGAAGTATTGATGTTGACACAGTAGTAATGGAGAATTTATGTAGATTTTGAGTGATATATTGTTGTTTATAATTAATGTTGTTATTTTGTTGTATTTGTAGTGAGGAAATGAGATTGAGATTTTTTGGGGATGGCAATTTTGTATTAGGGGATAGTGTAATGTGGGAGTTCGCAACAAAATGATATGTTGGGACGGGAATTGGTACCGATTTAGTGGGGACGGGGTCGCCTTAGGTAGAATCCAGGGGCCAAATAAGGGAAATTGAGTTTTTTTGGGGGGGGAACACATATCCTGAGTACATAGGGTTAGAGAGTATTTTTTTTATATATAGAGAGAAGGTGGCGATTTGAGTTAAATGATAAGTGTGTTTAGAGTGTTTTGGGATAGATATTTTGATAGAGATGGGTGTCATGGTAGTTGAAGTTGTTAGTTGTTAGAGTCAGGGGGAGAAAGATTATATATGTAGACAGGTCAAGTAGTAAATTAAATGAGATAAATAATTTACATCACCCACAGTAGTATAGAATACGATTGTTAAATAAAGAGAGAAATTTATAATAAAGAATAAAATTTGTATTTTTGAAACCAGTGACAGAAGTTGGATAGAATTTGGTAATGTAAAATTAAGGTGTTTATTTTAAATAATATAAATGTCAATTTGCTTATTATTTATATTAATATTTTGTTTATTCTGAATGTTTTATTATGTTTTGTGTTTCTAGTTAGACTGTTACAGATGTTAAAGGTATTTTCCGATAGAGTGTACATCATATATGTAGGTCAAGGGTCTTGGACTTGACCTAGTTTCGATCAGCTGATGAGGTCATACACATACTAAGCTTGTATAGGAGGAAGTCAATTTAATTTGTTTATTTAATCAATTTAAACCAAATTTTAAATAATGTCTAAAAATAAAGGAAACATAAATAAAATTAAAATTTTTTTTTGAATTTTAAAATTTTTGGAAATTTTAATTTTGAAAAAAAAAATCTTGATTTTTCGCCTGCCAGCGAATGAATATTTTAAGTGTTGATTATTTTATTATTTGTGTGTTCACCATGTTTATTTTATTGATTTATTTTGTATTGCATTGTATTGTTAGACTCACACAATAGTAAGTATTCACATGTTAGAGTAAGGATAGGTTTTGATTAGGAGAAATGTCTAAATTCAGTCATTTTAAATAAAACAGAAAGACAAGGAAGAGAATTTTTTTATAAAGTATACTATTTTGAATTTTGATTTTTTTAATTTTTTGTAAATTTTAACGAATTTGTCAAGGTGTAAAATGTAATGTGAGTGTGTGTGAGCCCAGTATCTGCTAAAGGCAGCCCAGCTTGCATAAAAGGGGATCCATATCGGCTGAGGATCTGGCATAATTTAAGCCAGGGATTGAGGATTTTTGGGGTTAGCATGTTAAAAGGCGAGGTGTGCTGTGGTACTTAGCTGTTCGATTTCTCGGTGTTGGGATCTCTTACGGAGAAGTCCAGTGATCTCGTTCAGATGAGTCCATAGTCGCTGAGCCAGGGGGGTCATGTACCCATGTAGATTAAGAACAAGGGAGTTGTTGGCACCAGTTCCTCACCGGTCCTCTTCGGGGTTTATCGATGAGATTTCTTCTGTTTTGGACAGCAGAATTCTCATCGAGGGGGTATTGTAACGGGTCAATTTTGGGTCATTTTATTTTCTAGTGTATGGGGTATTTACATTTTTGTTTATTTCGTTTTTGTGTGGGATTTATAAAATTATTGTGCAACGTTATTTCATTACAAGAGAACTCATGGTAAGCTGAACAGTTTGAGACAAAGGCGAGACGCAATTAATGTTGTGTAACTCGTCAAAAGAATTCGCACCTCCACAAAATTCTAAGAACTTTGTATATGTGTATCGACGCCCGTACGTCACCTAGCCGGGCGGAGCGCTGTTAGTGACGCTTTGAAAACTCAACCGAAGCTGTGAAACATGGTGCTGGAGCAAACAGTTTGTCGCAGCTACCAGCTAAATACAGGAAATGCCGTTAAATCCCGCCCACTGCTAGTGACGTCAATATAGCAGATGCAAATATTGTCCTCTGGTATCACGCATATAACTCTTGTATTCCCTGTATAAAGTGATTATGTCACAACAACTGAAGCATGGACGGTGACGAAAATCTGGTGGCAGTGAACCGCTTTTTCCTCCCGCTAAAACAAGCACATTGCCCAGTCTACATTAAGCAGAGACGCCATACAGTGCACGAGAAACCAAGTACAGCTACAGACGCTTATATTTTGGTTCGGGCCCGGTTGGTCGAATTTTCACAGATGTAGTTAATTCGATAAGACCGACCGGGACCCAAGAAAGTCATTAACTCATCACAGTTAGAAATTTGTGGCAGTGGAAAAGTGAAAACAAATTACGTACATGTGAATCGGGGACAAAGCACGTGTTCGGCCGGTGGTGCGTTTGTGAACCGTGTTAAAATATTAAGTAATAAAGGGATTACCAAACATAATAAGGGATAAATGAGGGGTAAAGTATAAAATGGCATGTGTGTGTGAGTGATGCAGAATGGGCTACCTTAATTAGTACTTAAATATGAACGATAAATGTATATTTTATAAACTCGCTCTTCAGTGTTTGTGTTTAACTCATTAAAATTATTTAGTTTACTATGAACATGTGTTAGCCTAAGTTATTTCATCATTACCACGTTCTCATTTCTGTGTTGAAGAAATTCGTCTAACGAAATCGGGGGTTTTCTGAAATTTTATTACAGTCAGATAGCGGGATTTTTTATAAGGGCAAGAGTGTAGATGGTTTCGATATTTAACCTTTAGCAAAAATATCGTGGCGACCTGGGCAGTTTCAAAGGGTAAGTTTTACGGGGACCATGACGGTAAGTGAAATTCTGGCAGCGGTAAGTATTATTTTATGATGAGTGTAATTTAGTAAATATAAGAGAAGAAGGTGAGTAACATCACACATCTTGGTTGCAGATACTGAGAATCACAATTATAGTAATAAACTTCTCATTATTAGGAGAGTTTACAAAGAACATAACAATTGTTTTAATTTTCTTTTATTTGTCTAACAAATATCAGTGTAGTTGTTGGTTTGGAAGTTTGATGGTTGCAGTAGTATATGATTAGTGTTGGTTTGATGGTATAGTTAAAAGAACACATTAAAACATTTGTAGACAGGCCTACAAATTTGCATTATGGTGACATATTAGATACAAAAGAAAGCTACTTTTCATCACATCTATATAATTACCCACTACATTTTAATTCCCTGTTATAACTAAATGTGTGTCCGCCATAGTAATAAAACGTGGACCTACTGCTTACAATACAAAATAATAAATAAGTAATTCATGTTCACCAAACTTCACATTCATATTGTAAATTTAAAACAACTTTATTTGCTTACAACACACATATTTGTGGCAATGGGGAAAGCTACATACGAGGGATTTTTTTTTTCAACCTCCGAGACGCCACCCGATGAGACCCACATGCGATATTGGAATGGAGATATGCAGCGCATGCACATTGGACTATTCCCTACCACACACCAATAGGTCCACTCCCTCCCTTCAGTCATTGTTGAGTAACAAGCATGATAACATGTCTAATGTAATCGAATCGCCCACCAAGTGTAAAGTGCACGCCGTAATTCGCTTTCTTCTTGCCAAAGGGCGTATGCAGCTGAAATTCATCATCGAATGAGTAATGATTATGGCGACAATTTTATGAGTGATGGTTGTGTACAAGAATGGTGCAGAAAGTTTAAAGAAGGACGAACTGACATCCATGAGAGGGCGGTCAAGAGAGGAAATCTGTAGCGACGGAAGGAATTGTTGAAAAAGTGAATCAAGTGGTTCGCTAAAGGTGCAGATTCACAATTTCTGAGCTGTCTGTTGAATTTCCTGAAATCTCAAGGTCAGTTCTGTATGACATTGTAAGCATGAAGCTTGGCTACAGAAAAATTTGTGCACGGTGGGTGCCGAAAATGCTCACTCACAACCATAAGACTCAGTGAATTGGGCGCAGCCTTAGAATTTTTGCAACGCTATCATGAGAAAGGGCAGGGTTTTCTGGACAAGATTGTGATGGGAGATGAGACATGGGTGCAATATGAAAATGTCAAGACGAAAGAGCACTCCAAACAGTGGAAGCATAGTGAGTCCCCAGGCAGACCGGTAAAGTTCAAGTAACGTTTTGCAACAAAAAACTTATGGCTACTGTGTTTTGGGAATAAACAGGCGTATTATTGACTGAATTTAATGAACGGGGGACGACCATCACTTCAGCCTTGTGCTGTGACACTCTTTAGCAACTACAAAGACCAATACAGAACAAGAGAAGAGGAATGTTGTCATTGGATATTGTCTTTCTTCACGACAACGCTCGCCCTCACTGCTGCACAGACACAGGATCTCCTCCAGAAGTTCAAATGGGAGGTGTTTAAACATCCGCCGTATAGCCCGGATTTAGCGCCGAGCGACTTTCATCTTTTCACCCAAATGAAGCTGTGGTTAGCAGGGCGGAGGTTTATGAGTGACGACGTGCTGAAGGCCAATGTGAACGGTTGGCTAAGTGACCAGGCAGCAGCTTTCTTTGATGAGGGCATAGGAAAACTCGTGCCACGTTATGACAAGTGCCTAAATCGAAATGGCAATTATGTAGAAAAGTAGCTGAGAGATGTACAAATATTTTGTATATAATAATTTTTTATAATTATTCTCGTTTTTTATTCCTACTTTATGGAGGTTGAAAAAAAAATAGCCCTCATATTTGGATAGCTATGTGAAGGAAAGAGGTTTGACTGACCTAGCAACACTGCTTTTTCATTTTACCTATTTTGTCACACAACAAATCAGTTTACTGCCCTAGGAGCGCAATAGTACGGGAGTGAGTCGGACACTTTAGTACCATATATGAAATTCTCACTTCAAAAAGAATGGACATTGGACACAGAGAGGTAGTAACAAACAGATGGTTCATTATGTAAGACAGAGCAATCAATGTAAGTCATACCTTTCCACAATTTTATCTCCAAATTCTTCTTTCTGCATAATCAGTTGTTCATAATCAGTCATGTGGAAGTCAGAACCAATGTGGTTCATGTTACGTTCTCCTATTTTCCTAGCTACCAAATTTTTCAGTTTGATGTATGTTAAGCGAGTTCCTATCAAACGTTCGTAAGGCAGCCCACTTTGTTTTATCGAATCTTCCACTATCTGTAAATTGAAATCATATTAAAGAAAGGACAGTTAGTGAATACTTATAAACTGGACTGATATTTGAAAACTAATACAGTGGAACCCCTCAAATCCGAACTAATTGGGGCTGTAGCCTGTTCGGATTCGGAAAAGTTCGGATTAGCCGAAAAATCTGCATACATAGTACTCAACACTAGTTACGGTGGACGCGTCGCTCTGTAATGTTGCGTAGGGGTAAGACGAAGCCGCCGTAGGTTGCTGACCTTGACTGCCCATGAATCACTGTTGCTGTCGGGCGGAAGTGCGCTAAAAATAGCCCAGTCCTACTACAATAGGTCTAGAAATCTTTGTATTCCAGTTAGTCTTCAGCGTTTGTTGTCCTGTGCGTTTGTCTGCTGTTACTGTTTCCATCCAGTGTACATAGTTTGTTTGAGTTTTCGTTTAAGGTTTATTGTTTTTGCATTTGAAGTGAGCAGTGTAGATCGGGTTTTTTAGTTTTCTTAAATTATGGCAAGCAAACGAAAACATAGTTCTTGTACTTTAAAAGAAAAACTCGAAGTGTTAATGCGACTAGACAAAGGGGAAAGTTTGACGAAGTTGGCTGTTGAATTTGGTGTTGGTAAGGCAACAATCAGTGACTGGAAAATGAATCGTGAGAAAATTGAACAGTTTTGCAGTGCAACAAGTGAAAAAACTTTGAAACAACGCCATCACGCAAAAGTTTCTGTAAATGAAGAAATTGACGAAGCAGTGTTTTTGTGGTTTACACAAGAGAGGCAGAAAGGAGTTCCTATTAGTGATCCATTAATTCAAGAAAATGCATTGCGGCTGAACAAACTAATGAACGGAGATTTGGCATTTACTGCTAGCAATGGGTGGTTGGATCGTTGGAAGAGAAGGCATGGAATCAGACAACTGACGATAAGCGGAGAGAAGTTATCAGCTGATAATACTGCTGCAAAAGAATATTTAGATGAATTCGCCGATTTGATTTCGTCGGAAAATTGCTCGCCCCAGCAAGTGTATAATGCGGACGAGACTGGATTGAATTTTAAAGCACTTCCCACTAAAAGTCTTGCTTCTAAAGAGGAATCTTCTGTGCCAGGCTTTAAAATGAACAAACAGCGTCTCACAGTTTTGGCCTGCAGTAACACCGCGGGAACAAACAAGCTACCATTAATGGAGATTGGAAAATCTGCCAAGCCACGAGCCCTTAAAAATATGAACATGAATTATCTCCCTGTTTATTACAGAAATCAGACTAAGGCGTGGATGACTGGTAATCTTTGTAAGGAGTGGTTTGAAAAGAAATTTGTTCCTTCGGTAACAAGATTTAATGAAGAAAATGGACTGCCACCTCGAACTCTACTTTTGATAGACATGATAGACATCCTTCAGACATGCAGTTGGTGTGCAGAGACATAAAAGCAATTTTTCTACCACCTAACGTGACATCGCTGCTGCAGCCTATGGATCAAGGTGTGCTACAGAACATAAAACTAAGCTACAGAAAAATGCTTCTGCAAACTCTTATTGAAGAAGATTGTTCTCTTTCTATTCTTGAGAAGCTAAAGAAGATAACAATAAAAGACGTGATTTACTGGGTTGCAGAATCCTGGAACAATACCAGTAAAAATTTACTGCAGAGATCTTGGACGAAGCTTTGGCCCAGCCTCGAATTTGTGGAAACACCACTTACAACACGAGATGATGAAACTGAGCTCCTTCATCTCTTTCAAAAAGTACGAGGATGTGAGGATGCTGAAATAAGTTGTCTGGAGGAGTGGGCAGCACTAGACGACAATGAAGAATGTACCGAGCATGACATAGTGTCTGTGGTCCAGGATCAACATGACAAATGTATCAGGTAGCGATAGCGAGGGAGAAGATGCCTCAACAAACGTTACTCATTCTGACGCTGCCGTCGCTCTCGACATCGCGTTGCGCTACGTAGAACAACACGCAGCTGCTACACCCAATAATGTCATGTTTATGTGATGCTGGCGCAACATCGCATCCTCGGGAAGGTTTATGTCACTTCGCCAGGTAAAGATCACTGATTTTAAGTGAAAAAATGTAGTGTAGTGTTTGTGTGTGTTTCTTTTGTGTTTTTCCTTGGCCATTCAGCTCTGATGTTAACGAAATGCTGTATGACGTTGTTGTTTTTATACAGTGTTAATTCCAATATTTTTTACATTTCAATCCTGTTTTACGTAAGTATCAATACTTGTACATACTTTATTAATTTTTCAATGATTCTTTACGTAAAATTAGGTTACATATATGTAATAATAAATGTGTTTCTTATGTCTTTATGTGTTTTTTTCAAATGTTGTTTTTCTTCAAAATCATGTTCGGATTTCCCGGGATTTCTGATTTCTGGGGTTCGGATTTGAGGGGTTCTACTGTATTCTCTTAATTTGACAAGTGTTGCTGTTGGTCTAGACCAGTCACAGGCAACCTTTGAATTAATGGGGGGCATATATAATGTAACAGTACAGACTGACTCAGTACCAGAATTATGGGTATTTTCAATGTTTTATTATGTATTTTTTAAACATACAGAATGGTTAGGTACATTGTCCCTCTGGAAAAAGGAACAACGTAAATTCGGCCAGAGTAAAACACCAAGGTCTCCGGTGGACGTGAAAACATCAAAATATACCATGGCGGTGTTTATGACGAAGTACAACAATATGCACTATGATTGGGCTATAACACAGCTCCGTCATCGCTAAGAACAATGACGCACTGAGTACAATGTGTGTAACGAGGCGTTGTCCAGCAAGACAAAGCGGGATGACGTAAGAACTACACACACACAAGCGCAAATTTACATTTGCCTCGTTCTCATTTCAACGCCATTCTTCAGAGGAGACATAGCGATGTATCGCTGTGTGAACAATTTTCTACAAATAGTTTACAATAACTAGATCAAAATACTATCAATAATAGTGGAGCAATGAAAGCTCATTTTGTTTAGCAGTATGAATATTAAAATGTAAAATCAGTGCACATATCTCTCCAGTTAAACTCAGCAGAATTAGAGGCGAACACCGGCCATCACCATGGGCGTCACACACCAGCATCGGATGGACAACACCAAACGATAAGCAGAGAAGTCCCATTTTATCATTTGTTATAGTTTAATGAGCTCATTAATACAGAATCACTAATTAAAAGAATGTACTGGGCTAAAGATGAATGTGTGTGAGAGTGAACGAGTAAACTTATGGCCATAACCACAGATGCGAAGGGCATTGGTTTGTGTATTAACGAATTAAATTAATAAATGGTTTTAAGCTGCAGCAATACAATTTACACTGATATTAATTTAGCAGACAAAAGAAGTATAGAGAGTAAAATGAGATATGAAAAATAACAGCCATTTTGTTTTTTGATGCCATCTTATATGACGTCATTGTTTTGACCGCATGGTCGTGTCTGTAATACATTCTGGAGAATTAAATTTTGATGGTTATTCTCAACAATACAGTGTTATCAATTGTGTCGTCCACTGTGTTTCGAAATCTTCCTGTACCCGAAACCCTGGAACCCTTAGGTATAAAACAGTGTATAAAAGCAGAAGATGAGCCCGGCTAATCATGAATTTGGTGAGTACCAGTAATACCGAATTATGGTATTTGTCATATATATCTTGCTAATAATAATAATCGGGATAATTTTTATATAGTGGTGTGCAACTGTGATCATTCTGATTGTGATTGTAATATGTAATAATATTATTGAAAGGGTAAGCGAATGCACAATTGGTCGCCCTCACAGTGGACTTTATATAAAATTAATTTATATAAAACAGATAGATGGAGAAACACAGAAGACGATATATAATGAATGAGAGGTTATGTTGTTAAAGGTAAATAGTTAAATACGAGTTGAGTATATTGCGTAGTCAAATACAAATAGAGATAAATAACCATTTAAAATACTAAAATACAAAATGGCAGAAAATAATAATAGCATAGAAATAGAAAATTCAGAGACAGAATCCATTTTATTGGAAAGACACATTTACTCAACGCCCAAAATAGTCGAAAATAAAATTTCATTAGAAAATTTATTTATATTAATCAATGACAAATTCGAACAACAAAACAGTAAGTTCGAAGACAAATTAAATCAGATGAACAGTACACTTAACGTAAAACTAGATAGTTTTGAAAGTGAGTTAAAAAAGCAAAATACTTTACAGAATGTCAAATTAAACCAAGTAGAAGAGAAATTTGAAGAATTTGAAAATGAAATGTATAAACAAAACGTTGAAGTTAACAAGAAAATTAGTAAAATAGAGACACAGTATAATAATGTTGAAAGACAAACAGAAATTATAAATGAGCAAGTTCAAACTAAGATAGGTAATTTAGATGACAAAGTCAAACAAATCAATGAAACCGTTCAAAGTCAAATAGAAATACAAAATAGAGAAGTAGAAAATAAATATGTAGAGACAGTAGAACAGTTAGAAATTAAAACTAAGAATGAAGTAGACAAGCAGCTAGAATTGAGAACTCACATTTTAAAAAATAAAGTAGAACAATGTGAAGCAAATGTAGTAGACCTAACCAAAAGTATTCAGACAATAGATAGCACTATATCAAAACATGAAAACGATACAACAAACAAAATAAGTATGTTGCAAAATAGAGTTAAAGAAATAGATAGTTTAAGTGTGCAAAATTATAACGATGTGCATGTTAGATATAACCTAGTTGAGAGTGATTTAACCAAAATGAAAAATGAATTGCGGGGGGAGATTAGAAAGAATTTAACGGGAAATACGGAAAGAGTTGTTATTACGAGAGATTTGTATAATGAAATAGAGTTAGAATTATTCAGTCACGAAAACCGCTCAATACACCCCATGCGATTTATTAACCAAACTAGGGAGTACCACCATTTTAGTAGTAGTAATAGGGAGATCCAGTTAACTAAAATAATCAGATGTTTTAAGGGTAGTGCCGCGGTATGGGCAGAAGCACACAGAATAGAGTGGGGTAATTACGAGATGTTTGAACAAGCGTTTAAGGGAAAATATTGGCCAGAGGAGGAACAGGAAGCGTTGAGGAGTAAAATAATGGGAACGGGTAATTTTGGGAGCCACTCAAACAATAACATAACACCATATGTGACACAGTTATACAATGAAGTTAAATATTTAGAACATCCAATTCCTTTTAATTCTTTTGTAAGGTACGTTAGTAAGCATCTACCTCGAGAGGTGCAAATAACATTAATGACTAAAGAAATATCGAATTTAAGCGAACTTGAGAAAGTCCTTGACATTCTGCAGAATATTAGAGATAGGGAAGTGAATAGGCGATTAATACAGGGTAACGATAAATCGAATTTGATAGGGTATAATTCACAAAGAAACAATTACAATGAACATAATGTGACTAATAAAAATAACCATTATAAACCAGGTGAGTGGAGATGTTATAAGTGTCAACAGGAGAATTTCCCATTCAGGCGACAGTGCTTCAAATGTAGAACGCCTAGAGAAGGACAACGGAGGAGAGACGAGATAAACCACAAGGCAGAGAGACACCTGACACTAGAGGAGCGGGGAACAACAACCAGAGGCCAGATAAGGGACACCGAGGCCCCTCCACTAGCAGACACCAGGAAAACTAGAAACGACAGTGGTAGCCAGGACCCGACCACTGTTCAGGGAAACGCAGGAGGTCCAACCAGTCGAGGAGATACACAGCCATGTAATAAAAGCAGATATTGTCGCTGACCTGATGGAAGAAGAAAACAATGCAAACAACGAGGTGAGAGCAGGACTGACAGAGATTCAGGTAACTGTAGGAAATAAGAATTTTAAAACTTTGATAGATACGGGTAGCGAAATTTCCGTGATAGCAGAGAACATTTTAGCAGAACTAAGAGAGTCTAACAAGGATATTCCAATCTTACCAGTAGCAGGAGTCACGGTGATAGGAGTCACGGGTGTACGAAGTAAGAGAGTCACTAAACAGATACATTTGAATTTTCTGATAAATAATGTCGAATTTGTAAACACATTTTTGGTAGTAAGAGGGTTAAGTTTAGATGTCATACTGGGTAACGATTTTTTACAAAGGACGAAAGCTGTTATAAATTTTAGAGATAAGGTGATAGAGTTAGATGGGGGTGACCGGTCGGTAAGAGTAAAATTTGAGCATATAATAGGTAGAGTTAGAACGTGCGGAGTTAAAATACTACAGAAGGGTGTAAGTGAGAATAATTTAGGTACCATGGTAAGTACATGTATAGAGGCAGAATATATGAGTGAGTTGGAGAGTGAAAAGAGTAATATTAATGATGCTGTTTGGGAGTTAAGGGCGGATGAATTTTGTAGTGAAGGTGAGGTGGTAAGGAGTGGCCAGCGTGCGGCGTTATGGCAGGTGATAGCGAGGTACAGAGGAGTGTTTGCCGAGGTTCCAGGAAGGGCAAAAGGGTATGAATGTGTATTACAAATAAGGGAACACACACCGTTCTTACAAAGGAGCTACCCCGTCCCTTACTCAAAAAGAAGCGCGGTGCAGAGAGAACTCGACAGGATGGTAGAAACAGGTATAATCGAATGGTCAGTATCGCATTATTCTAACCCACTCGTAGTAGTAATCAAGAAGGATGGACGTGTACGTTTGTGCCTAGATGCCAGAAAAATAAACCAGATCATAATTCCCGACAGAGAGTCACCAGAGCCTATTAATGAGATCTTCCAGAAGTTCAGTGGAGTAAAGTATATGACATCGTTGGATTTGACATCTGGATATTGGCAGGTTCCACTAGCCGAGGTTAGTAGAAAGTATACAGCATTTTTATTTAATGGTAAGAACTACCAGTTTCGACGTCTACCTTTCGGATTGAACACCAGCGTCGCCAGCTTTATAAAGTGTTTGGACAAAATTTTGCAACCCAAAGACTTAGACTTTTTGACGGTCTACGTGGACGATATCTTGATTGCATCCAGGACCTTCGAAGACCATATAGATCATTTGGAATATGTATTGGCTAAACTAGAGGCAGGCGGACTCACCTTGAATTGGGATAAGTCAACGTTTCTGCAGACACAGGTAAAATTTTTAGGATTTATTATCACACCTGAAGGAATAGCAGCGAACCCCGACAAAGTAGATTCAATCATGCGTTTCCCTGAACCGAGGAATGTGAAACAATTACAAAGTTTCCTTGGGTTATGTAATTTCTACCGAAAATTTCAGCAGAATTATGCAGAGTTAACCACAAGATTGAGCGCAGTACTCCAGAAAACCAAACAATGGAAATGGGGCGAGAAGGATCGCACAGCATTTGAAGAGATAAAGCAGAAATTCAGTCAAATGGTAATGATGAACCACCCAGACTTCGAGAAAGTATTTTATTTACAAACGGATGCGAGCAATGTAGCCCTCGGCGCAGAATTATACCAAGAAGGTGAGGACAAGGAGCATAAGGTAATAGCATTTGCAAGTAGATCACTGATCCAGGCAGAGAAGAACTATACGACGACGGAGAAGGAGCTATTGAGCATAGTGTTCGCAGTGGGAAAGTTTCGAACATACATTCTAGGAAATCGCACAGTAATTAGGACGGACCACAAAGCTTTATCATTTTTAAACACATGTAAGCTTGCTCATAGTCGTCTAACCAGATGGGTACTTATTTTACAAGAATATAATTTTGAATGGGAATATATCAAAGGATCGGAGAACAAGATACCGGATACTTTGTCAAGGATAGACATTCTGCACAACAGAACAGGTAGAGATTTAAAGGAAATCGAGATTTTTAAGATCAGCCGAGAGGATAAAATTTTGGGAGCGGAGATGAGAGACATCCGGAACATGCAACGAGCAGAGGACAAGTCAGGTAAGGTTATAGAGAGTTTAGAAAAGGAGGTAAGTGGATCAGAGTATAGTCAGTATTTTCAAGTTCATAATGGGTTATTGTTTAAGAGAATAGTAGGGGGTGAGCGTGTGTGGAAATTAGTAGTTCCAGAAGGGTTAGTTGATAAGGTTATTTGGGATTGTCATTTAAGGTATGGACATTTTGGAGCGAAGAAGTGTGTGAATGTATTGAAAGAGTCTTGTGTCTTTAGAAATATGGAGAGAAGGGTTAGAAGGTTGTTAAAGAGTTGTGATTTATGCCAGAAATCAAAAGTGGTCAACTATAGAGTCGAAGGGGAGATGAATTTTATAAAAGTGGAGAGACCATTTGATTTGGTTGCAGTTGATTTGTTCGGACCGTTACCAAAGGGTAGAGGAGGAGTGCAGTATGTGTTTGTAATGTTAGATACTTTTTCTAAGTATGTGAGGCTGTATAGTATTAAAAGAGCTACCAGTCTGGTATTGAGTAAGAAAGTGACTAAAGACTACATGATACAAGTGGGTAAGCCGAAAGTAATTTTGTCAGATCACGGACCGCAATTCATCAGTGGCCGATGGCGTCAGACGTTAGGATGGGAAGGAATCATCACGAAGCATACGGCTGTGTACCATCCCCAGTCCAACCAGGCTGAGCGTGTAATGAGAGAGATAGGCAGGATCTTTAGAGCCTATTGTCACGCTAAACACAGCGAGTGGCCGTTGTATGTTAAGAGGGTAGAGAGTTGGCTGAACAGTACCACCCACGAGTCCACCGGCTATACACCTCACGAGCTTGTCAAAGGGACCCGTCCTCCGAGAATATTAGAACAGTTATTTGATTACCCATCTGAGTACATCTATGGACGTGAGCATCAAGATACGTTTGGCAAATGAAAACTTATTAAGCAAAGGAGAAAGAAGGAAGAATAGGCACGACACAAGAGGTAAGTGGATGAAATATGAAATAGGACAGTTGGTTTTGGTGAAGAGGCACGATTTGTCAAATGCACAGGAGAAGGAAATTAAGAAATTCTTTCTGCTGTACGAAGGACCTTATGAGGTAATTGAAGTTAAAATGCAGAATGCCTATGTACTACAGGATAGGGAGACTAAAGAAATAGTGGGTACACAAAATGCTAGCAATTTGAAACTATACTGGGAGGCATAGAAAAGAAAAAATAAATTTAAAAAAAAAAAAAAAGAAAAAAAAAGAGAGAGTGGTACTTGATTAGAAGTGTGAATGAGAATTAACTGTGTATTGAAAAAAAAAAATATATATATATATATATATGTATTCCAGTAACAAAGATTTCTTTGAAAATGTGAAGTAAAGTATGTTAAAATTGTTATAATTAGAGAAATGAGTATTGTTGGTTTACCATCTGAAAACAGAGAAAAATGTGTATGTAAGGTAAGCTGAACAGGTGATCCATTTTTGTCGTTCCTATCTTGTTATAGCAGTGAATATAATTGTGAGAAAAAAGGGTAAAGCTCGAACTTGTAAAGTGTCTATGTGAAAATTTTAAATAATTAACGAACTTGTTTTTGAGCAAGAGTGAAGAGTATTTTGTAGTTAGGTGGTGTTAGTGAATTATAAGTCAAGATTGGACTGTGAGAGCAGTTAATGTAAAAGGAGTAAAGTATTAGTAATGGGCTAGGACAGTAGTGACATGTACTACTGTGGCTAGTGAAATGGGTTGATGAGTAACACATAGAATGCTGCCATCATCGGAGGCCTCATGTGGGCGTAATGCACGGTACACTTTGAATGTAATTCATATTATATGTGATTTTATTTGTGCAGTGTAGCAATATTATTTAAGTGTAAAACATGTAAAGGAGATTAATTTCCCCGACTTTCGGGCGATTACTGCCTTACCAGCACTAATCGTGGTTTTGGCGAGCGGTCAGCTATGGCCATTATTTAAGTCCTTCGACCATAGCTGTCTTGAAATTGGTGTAGAATAGAAATTAACAGGGGGGTATATCTATGGGGAAATTACCCGGAATTAGGGAACAGCGGCTGCCACTCTGTTCGAGAAGGAACAGCAGAGACCAGTGGTAGAACCGTTTAAGGGCGTGTAATTATATAAGTTTAGATATTATGATATCTTGTTGTTTAAATGTGAAGCCAACACAAGAACAAAGGAGATGATAATTCCTCCACAATTACAGTTCTTGCAGAGGCACCCGAGCGCTACAGTTCGGTTGGGGGGAAATAGAGTGTGTGGCTAGGAGGTCGTTACGGGGGTAATGACGATAATAAGTGGTAAGAGATAGTATATTATAAAGTTGAAAATTTAAAGTTAAAAATGAAGTTAAATAAAATATTCTAGTAAGCTGCCATTTGCAAAATAGATAAATGATTATAAGTTGAGAACAAAGGTTAAAGAAAAAGTGTCTGCCAGGATAGTTGTAAGCTGAATTTGTAGAATTAATTAGGTGAAGGTATTTTGGGGGTATATTAAAGAATTATTGATATATTGTGTTATGAGTGTAGTTATAGATATGTTGTTATTTTCTTACAAATAAGAAATTGATTTAGGTGGTGGTAAAAATCAAGGTATTCTAAGTCTTGTAGTTGTGAGGTTGAACCTGTTGATTTTAAGACCAAACCAATGCCCCAAACACAAACCAATGCGTCTAAAGGGGAACATATCAGCTGTAGATATGTAAGTGTATTATACCACTATTTTGAATTTTGTATTGGATGTTTCAGAGTTTTGTGGTGTTGTGACCGCAGTCCTGGGCTGGCTGGAGCGTCAGAACAGGAGTGTAGAGTGCCTCATGGCCTTATGGTGTAGGGATCTCTCAGGAGAAGTCCAGTAAGGTCAGAGGGTGCGACCAACATCATGGGACCAAGGGTAAGTGATGATAAAATTTTTTGTAACGTTACAGGGGGTTGTGGTGACATATCTAGACTGATCCTTTTAGGAAAGTGTGAATGAGTCAAGGAAATTTTTTTTGTGTTCCTACACAAAAAATTTTCCTTGAGGGGGTTTGTAACAGTACAGACTGACTCAGTACCAGAATTATGGGAATTATGGGTATTTTCAATGTTTTATTATGTATTTTTTAAACATACAGAATGGTTAGGTACATTGTCCCTCTGGAAAAAGGAACAACGTAAATTCGGCCAGAGTAAAACACCAAGGTCTCCGGTGGACGTGAAAACATCAAAATATACCATGGCGGTGTTTATGACGAAGTACAACAATATGCATTATGATTGGGCTATAACACAGCTCCGTCATCGCTAAGAACAATGACGCACTGAGTACAATGTGTGTAACAAGGCGTTGTCCAGCAAGACAAAGCGGGATGACGTAAGAACTACACACACACAAGCGCAAATTTACATTTGCCTCGTTCTCATTTCAACGCCATTCTTCAGAGGAGACATAGCGATGTATCGCTGTGTGAACAATTTTCTACAAATAGTTTACAATAACTAGATCAAAATACTATCAATAATAGTGGAGCAATGAAAGCTCATTTTGTTTAGCAGTATGAATATTAAAATGTAAAATCAGTGCACATATCTCTCCAGTTAAACTCAGCAGAATTAGAGGCGAACACCGGCCATCACCATGGGCGTCACACACCAGCATCAGATGGACAACACCAAACGATAAGCAGAGAAGTCCCATTTTATCATTTGTTATAGTTTAATGAGCTCATTAATACAGAATCACTAATTAAAAGAATGTACTGGGCTAAAGATGAATGTGTGTGAGAGTGAACGAGTAAACTTATGGCCATAACCACAGATGCGAAGGGCATTGGTTTGTGTATTAACGAATTAAATTAATAAATGGTTTTAAGCTGCAGCAATACAATTTACACTGATATTAATTTAGCAGACAAAAGAAGTATAGAGAGTAAAATGAGATATGAAAAATAACAGCCATTTTGTTTTTTGACGCCATCTTATATGACGTCATTGTTTTGACCGCATGGTCGTGTCTGTAATACATTCTGGAGAATTAAATTTTGATGGTTATTCTCAACAATACAGTGTTATCAATTGTGTCGTCCACTGTGTTTCGAAATCTTCCTGTACCCGAAACCCTGGAACCCTTAGGTATAAAACAGTGTATAAAAGCAGAAGATGAGCCCGGCTAATCATGAATTTGGTGAGTACCAGTAATACCGAATTATGGTATTTGTCATATATATCTTGCTAATAATATGTAATAATATTATTGAAAGAGTAAGCGAATGCACAATAACTGAGGACCAGTTCGATGCCCCCCCCCCCATCAATGGAAAATAGAAAGGTGCGGAGTTCAATACCCGGACATTATAAACATTAACTGTCGCTTTATAATACTCTTGCACTTATATTTAGCAACGAGGATCAGTGAATCAAAAAAAGCTTTGCAGTATTTTTCATATAAATTTGTGAAAATTTTTCACATTAGGAGTAGGTCATCAACAATTTGTCATCATGCACACGCACGTTAAAACTAACAAAACATTAAATGAAAAAATGGTAAACAGGCAAACATTTTAATAAAAATAAAGAACTTACCACAGTAACACTATTTATTTTCATAAAGTGCACAGAAATGTAAAACTTGAAAAAATCAAGTGTCTCCTTTGGGGAGAAAGGTGTTTACAGGCTCTGGGCAATAAGCTTGACAATCATATTGGGGGAAGACGTAGTGGGGTTTGGTAAATGGCTGGTAATATTCTATAATACAATACTTCAAAGCAGGTACAATGTGGGTGCATTCCTTCGTCTAAAAGAAAAGAAAATTATAAAGCGGTTCACAGGCGCGACAAACCTGATCGACAGGCATAGGGTTGCCAACTGCTTGTCTAGACCATGCATGGTAGGTGCGTAGATTCATACAACTGATCTGTGCCAGTCAGCAGTTTCCATTACAAAATGTTTTTATGTTAACAGTGGTAGAATGATTGTGTTTAATTTGGAAAACAGATTTAACCATCACAGCTTCAATTTTTAGACAAGGTTTTCCTACATCAGAAGTCAATAACTATCTAGTGGTGTGCAGGTAAAAAAAAAAGATTCCAGGTAAAACTGCTGACCTAGAGATAGTGGTGGACATTTTAAATCAGGAGGACTCATACCGAAATTGACAGAAAGTTTCTAGGTATTGTGTACTGTATTAACAAAATTCACTGTTTTCTGTCAGCACATGAGCAAAACAAGAAAAAAGCAGTTCTGCAAAAAAGAACAGATAAATTTGACAGTTCTCTAAAAAAGCACAATCTGTTCCATATACTTGTTCATCTAGGACTTTTCCAGTACTGGCAACAATCAGTTTATTTTTGAGACTCAGCAGTTTCTGTTCTGATTCTTGTAATAATTCTTCAAAATCTTTTGAAATACCCTGAAGACATCCTCCCAGTACATCCCACTCTGCAATAATCTTCTGCCTGTCTTCCAACAGAACTTTGCTAAACTCCTGGTATGTTAGCAGCTTTTTGTGGTAACGATTTTCTAAATCAGCTGACGGTCTGAATTCATGAAATGGTTGGTCAATCTGAAACAGAAATTAACAAGAATTCAGTATATAATCTTTATATAATGTATTTATAGTACTTTAATTGTGTGTGTGTGTGTGTGTGTGTGTGTCACAAACTATTATATTGTGAAATAGATGTGGAAATATCAATAGAAGACAAGGTTATCATATTCTCATGTAGGCTTCCGCGGCCGGTGCCCATTATGTTTTTGAAGTTTTCTTCCTGTATGGATTGCGTCAAAAATGTCTTGTATGATAACTTTTCACTCGTATTACAATGAGTATCCTCAGATCTAAGTGACAAAAACGCCAGCAAGCAAACTCAGTTATATAGTGTAGAAGTGAAATGTTGTCATACAGGACCACCCACCGCCACTTCTACACTATATAACTGATTTTGCTTGCTGCCATTTTTGTCACTTAGACCTGAGGATACTCATTGTAATATGAGTGAAAAGTTGTCATACAAGACACTTTTGACGCGGGCTATACCGGAAGAAGACTTCAAAAACATAAAGGTTATCATAGTTTATTGCCTTATCCATAATTCATCTATTCTTTACTTGTTGTATATAGGAGATATTGCAAAATATAATGGGATGACATCAGCTACATTTGATGATGACAATGCACTATTATCAGTAAAATTGTAGAAATAGTAACAGTCTACAGATAACAGATAGTAATGTCATTAGATGGATGAACAGTGGCATACTAAAACTGAATGAGGCAAAATCTATTCACGTAAATGTCTCCAACAGGAAAATCTTACCTATTTTAGTCAGTCATCAAATAATTCCACATGCAAATTCGGCAAAGTATCTGGACATGACTGTAGATGCTAAGTCTAGATGGAAAGAACATGTCAAGAAAATGTGGCGGCTACTTGGAAGACGCTGTGAACTGTCACTGCATAATAAACTGTTATTATACAAATAAGTTTTAAAACCATTGTGAGAGTATAGTGTGCAACTTTGGGGTTGCACAAAGAAATGCAACATCAAATAATCCAAACTTTTCAAAATAAAGTGATTCGCAGTACTGTTGATACACCATGGTATGTAAGGAATGATGACTTAAATGTAAATGATTTAATTGTTGAATATGATGCGAAAATACTTAATCCATTAATAGGTGAGAATATTTCACTTTGTTGTTTAAAGGAAACAAAATTCATGGTTGTCAAAATATAACATTTAACAAGAAAAGACAGATTGTAAAAGAATTCAGTCTGATTGTAACAGACTGAAATTTGGAGACAATATCAGTAGGAATATAGAAAACACAACTAAAAGCGAACTGAACTAAGCTTGTTGTGACATTCAAGTGTTTTTCTTCTTCATTCATAAACTTGCTGAACCTATTCTTGAAATGTTGCTCAAAATGTGTGCATTTTATTACTATAGAATTATATTTAAACCTAATCTTGTGAACAAAAAATCCAGTTTTTTGCAAACATTCTGCGATTAAAACATAATGCATATCTTTACAGATTGTATTGTAACAATATACATGGTATCATAAACATTCTGATAATTTCTAAATGACGTACACATTTAGAAGAAGGGTAGAACTTATTGATGAAGGACTACTAAAATTGGTAATGGAAGGAACAATAGAATATAAGGGAAGACCAAGGCTAATTTATACAAACACTTTTTACTACAGTCCTTTTCTTGATATGTACATTATTTATTACTAGTTTTCAATTGAGATATATTGTTTTCCTTACTTGAAACATGTTCCGGGCATCAAACAGTATGCCCATCCTCAGCCATCTTAGTTTTTAATCTTGTATTTATATAACCAATTTGGCCACACACGCAATAAATACAGGACACAATTTTCTAGACATCGCCAACATAAAAGTGATAAAATGCATACTACACAAAGGCACAATAATGGATTTACAGGAAAATTGGCAAATATATAAACATAAAACACAAGGCAAACTAATACCTGAACAAATATATATCAATACAAAACACAACACAGTTTTCAAAACGCTTAACATTGGAAACACTACAAACAAAAATATATACCACACATACAATAATGCTAATGTAAACTACCAAAAGCAAACAGGTAGGCATAGCAACAACAAACTGGATACAAGTATTCCATAAGATTAAAAAAAAACTAATATGGCTGGATAAACTATTTGATGCCTGAAACATGTTCCAAGTTTACTTGATCGAAAACTAGTATGGTAGTAAATATGAAATAATGTCTAATTTAATTAAATCATCTATCTTTACCCAACAACCAAGTTTTAAATTTTTTTAAATAATTAAATTTTGTTTATCTCCTTTATATTATCAGGCAGTAAATTAAAACCAGCAGACCAAGAAATAAAAATGAGCATTGAAAATATGACTTATTTATTTTAGGTCTAGTGAACTTACTTTTTTGTTGGTTTCGGGCTCTATCATATTAATTGGGAACTCTTTGTCCAGACCTGGCATATAAAATTTTACTCTGAGAAAATAGAGAAAATTCTGTAGTGAATCTTTTTTGGAAAGTAAGAATCTGAATAAAAAAATGTTTGGTCATGATCAAGGATCTAAAATCAGTATGTGGAGCACCACCCCCTTAACACAATGTCATACTGAAGCCTTGAATGAATGGGAGTGTGATGTAGAGATTCCAGCAGAGCAAAATTACATATATAAATTGTCTTATAATCTTATAATATTGTTTAATATAATATTAAATATAAAATTGTCTTAAATTTTTTCTTAATTTTGAATTTTAGGTTTGAAAAATTTGGACAGATATTGAAATTAAACTCTCTGCCAGGTTGTTTGGCCGTGGTCCTAGGTTTTCATTAAACCAAACGTTTCAACAGCACCTATGGCTGCCATCTTCAGTGGATGTATTGAGTTAACATAACGCGGGGTGTTGTACACTGATTCACTGTTATCGCAGCATACTTCTGAATCAAGACGGAGTCTATATGAAGGTGAGGAAAGCATGATTCAGATTCAGAAGCATGCTGAAATCATGAATTGGTGGAGCGAAAGAATTTCTTTAAGTACTTTATGGCAGAACGCGATCTACGCCTCACATACACCTTCTTTCTTCTGATTGGCTGTTGGTGCAATTTTTACTTGTTCATGGACTTAGTGAATTTATAAGTACAGGTAGCATCACAGGACATCTTTACCCTTCACCACAGTACTGTGGTCCTAACGTACGACATCCTGCGTTAGGTTGAATCGATAAATCCACTGAAGATGGCAGCCAGTGGTGGTGCTGAAACATTTGGTTTTAATGAAAACCTTGGACCATGGCCAAACAGCCTGGCAGATAGTTTAATTTCAACTGACACTGGCCGTGAAAGCCTTCGAACAAAATTGGACAGATATATTTAATTTGGTTCTCACCAATCGTTTTCTGAAATGATTCACCAGCTTCCTGTGCAGCATGATATTTCTTGTTTTGATGGTGACTTTGTCTGCTCTCAGCGAGTTCAATTGTTGAAACAATTCCTCCCTTTCTTGCTGAAACAATTTCTCCGATGGTGTACTGTAAACACAGTGACAAAGCATTACAGATGACAACAGTAATAGCGTACTCTAATTTATTTATCGGTTTCTGAAATTAAGTTTTCTTTTGTGATGCTACCTGCAGTGGCGATTCCTGACCTGATGGGTAGGACAAGCATCAACTCTATCTAAGCACATGTGCATAAAAATTCCAATTCTAGAAAATCATTAAAGTATATTCACATACTCGCTTGTTTGTGTCGCTGCAAGAAAAACTTCATCAAATGTAATTAATATGAGGATTTAAAAAAATAGCGTTTAACAACTCAAACCCTTCTCGAGGTACAGTATCCGCACAGCCTCCAATAACAGTTTTTCACATGAAAAAAAACATGTGACTGAGCACATTTTCACCCAGCCGGAACACTGCTAGCGCTCCTAGCGGCTTAAAGCACTACTAAAGAGTGTTTGCTTTTTGCTTCTCTTAGCACCAGATGCTGTGCAGTTTAGCATTGTACTTCTCATAAGTTAGATTGTTATATGTTTGAGTATTTCTAACTGTAGCCTAATGTAAAAAAAGAAGCATAGTTAATAAAAGCATAGTTATGAAATCCTAAATAAATGCTAAGATTTCTGAAATTATGGCCAACTCATAGTTAGTGACCCAAGCATTTTTTGAAGTGATTGCCTTAGGGGCGGAGGGGTCAGTCAGCTGTTAAGACAGCACACGGAACTGAAAGCGAAGTGATATTAATGATTTTGAACAAATCAAATCATCAACACCATTTTGACTGGTAGACAGGTGACAAATGCACTGCTGATTTTCAAAAGTCAAGACATAAGAAGGCATGTGAAACAGTTTTCAGTGACAATAATAATGTTGGTATCATAAACATTTATTTACTTTTACCTGATTTTCTTTGGGCAAGCACTGTTTGCATTGCTTGCTCTGAGGATTAGCCTCTGGATACCTGGTATATTCTGACCACATGTAATACTTGGGACTATATTCACATTGTAAACTAACATGGTGACACCGTATTTTCACCTAACAGAAAGCAACTTGTAGTGTCACTCATTGAACTGTATTGGTTGCTTAGTTGCAACTTACAGTTAGAAACTGACAATAAATTACTGCTATGCAACACCATCCTCAAGCCCAAATTACTTTATATGAGGATTGTTCAATAGAAACATGTTTGATCTGCGCAGCTGTGACTTCGTCGCCAAGGCAACGGAATGCATTTGTTTATGTTGTCTGTTTAAGTACTAGTGACATTTCTGTCAAAAGTATTTGCAGTTTGCTCTTTTCTAAGTGTTGTGACTGGGTTTAAAAATGACATCTATGATAGAAAATCCGTCCAAAGATAATCTGCATGCCGTTATTCAGTTTTTGGTCGCTGAGGGGTGTCAGCCAATAGAAATTTATACGAGAATGAAGTCTGTATATGGTGACTGTAGTTATTCTCATACGGCAGTGGTTGAATGGTGCAACACATTTTGACAAGGAAGAGAATCCACTAAAGATTTGGCCCATCCCAGACTTGCACGTATTGCAGCATGAGACGAAAATATGAGACAGCTGGAAACTGCTTTATACACAAATAGGCACATCAAAGTTAGAGAACTTTCTCAAATGTTGAGCATCAGCGTGGGAACTGTGTATTCCATAATTCATAGTCTTGGCTATCACAATGTCAGTGGATTCCACGACTGCTTACTGATGAGCAGAAAAATTTGCTCCTGTCCAGTTGTCAGACGCCATTTTTTGCCCCCTTCCGGCTTACCAACATTGCGTACTTACCTAAAGGTCAAGGTCCTCATTAGGCATGCTTGGAAGACAGAACTGGGGTGTTTTCAGTAAATGAATCGCTTTTTGGTTTACAAATACCATTACCCTTTATTCTTACTCATAACACTTGTACATTAAATCCTTCTTCGAAAAAATGAAAATAACTATCTATTCGGCCATGAGGCGCAATTCATGAAAATCAAGTAAACAACAATTACTACCATCAACATTTTACTCTTTCAACAAAATAGAATTCACAATAAAATCATCAATTTAAATTATATATAATAAATCGCAACCCAGCACTTCTTAAATATAGATTCTGTACATTCACACAAACACACACACTTTCATGCGGTACATATTTTATATTGCCCCCTTTGAGCTCATTTTATAGTAAAAACATTTCTTTCAATGAAAATTTATAATTGCATTTGAATTTATTTATGTCTTGTTGATAAAAATTACATTATGCCTCATTCTGTTACTTATCTGTTTACAACCGGTGAGTCCATCTTACTGCACACTTTCGACTATTTCTTATATTTTCCTGGTTTCCCACACTTTACTGAAATGAGGTACTTTTACATCGGAACTGTTAATTAATTTTGTGCAATTCCGATCCGATTTTTGTTTATACTTTCACATTTTTGTTTGGGTGCGCCCGAAATTTTGTCCGCGGGCTACCCACACAAAATGCATCTGTCGTCACTAGATGTTGGTTGGCAACTGATACTTTATAAAACAAGCACAGACAGACTGCTGACGCCGTCCCGGCGAGCTAGCAGACACTCCTGCATTCCAACGTTATTGTTTCAATGTGATTGGCTGCTGACGCATTTTGTGACGTGATTCCAAATGCACAAAGTTCGAAGGTCATGTTCTAAAATAGCTGCCTTCACTGTTCAATTGCCAATTCTGTAGCTAATTTACATAGTAACTTTTCCCCAATAAAACTCACAATAAAATTATTAGTATTCCCAATATGTCCTTGGACTGTATTATCTGTACCGTTACAGTATGAAGTGGGAAGTTTTACAACATCCACCGTACAGACCTGACTTGTCCCCGTGTGATTAGCATGTTTTTGGCTCATTAAAGAAATCACTAAAAGGACGGCGGTTCAAATCGGATGCTGAGGTAGAGTTTGCTGTTATTGAATGGTTCTGCAAACAGCCGCAAGAATTTTACCAGCAGGGAATGTTCAGATTAGTACAACAATGGGATTCATGCCTTAATGTTAATGGAGACTTCTTTTAAAGTCGTCAAATAAAAAAATGCTTTACAGCCTCTAAACGTATTTCTATTGAACAATCCTCATAGTATACAGTTGTGAAAATTTACCAGTATCTCAGCTCTGGAAATTCTATATTTCCAAAGTAAAGTGAAACTCTGTGCCCTAGTTAATTCTCCTTGATCATCATCATTGTTGTTGTTTCACAGTGTAGGCTTATAGCCTGTTCCATCTTCACTGCAGCAATTACTACCCACAGATCTTCTGCCAACTGGTTTGTAGTCTCCAACGTGCTTTACTAGCCTCTGGTGGTCCATTCTGTGGACAAGCTCCATTCACTGCTGCTTTTGTTCTTCTATCTTATTAATGCTCCTTGTTGTGTTCCAAATAAAATTCTGTGTAGTGACTGTTGCATGCTGATAGTTCATGAACATTTTGCAAGACATATTCTCAAATACCACATATATCATATCAGTGCCATCCCAGACTAGAGGTCAGTTTGACAGAGGGTTCAGATGATTCTTCAGAGACTCAAACACTTGGGAACTCTCTGATCTTCCAGAGATTCTGATTAGTGCTCACTCTTCATGTGATTCTGTTTATGCACATAGTTATGGAAACTTAAGTAATAAATTGGTTTACTATTGGTAAACTCTTTCTCCATGTCATTTCTAATCCAGCATTGTCTATACATATTTTCCATAAGGATAGAGAGAGTTTAAATTGACATCAATAATAAAACTAAAGATTTGTATTATTTTAGAGGCACACAAAATACGACTTACAGTAAATGAAAGTAAGACCAAAATAATATACAACATATACAACGAATTGTGTTTGATGACTACTGTTTTGAAGCAGTCTCTACTTTTCAATACCTTGGTTCTACATCAGTGAAGACCTTGCTGGAAAGTAGGAAATATATAAGAGAATTGCAGCTAGGAACAGAACATGCTTCGCTTGAATAAAATCTTTAGTAGCACGAGACTAAGCCAATCAAAGAAGTTCAAGTTGTACAAAACCTTAATTACACCAGTTGTGGCTTACAGTAGTGAAACCTGGACCCTTAATAGGTTGGTAATGAAGCTCGTGGTCCCAAGTTCAATTCCTGGTGGAGGCTCCATATGGCATGTACTCAGCATCGTGAGGCAGAACTAAGTAGCCGACTGAGATAACAGCTGCGGATACACAATTAGCGGCTGGTGGCGCGTTGTACTAGCCATGGAACCATCACACTAAACACAAAAGCCACATGGTATGCCTTGGTCCTTTACAGACTGTTGAGTAGAGGTATGTTTTGTTTGTTTTTTATGAAGTTGCTGGATATATTTGAAACAAAATAGTTTAGGATTGCACCAAAATTCATGAAAATGGGATATGGGAATGGAGAACAGAACAGAACAGAAGAACAGAGTTATTGTACTTCTAACCGAAAAACACGTTTTTTTAGGTTAGAAGTACAATAACTTTGTTAAATGATTAATAAATGCATAAAAGTTAAAAAAAAAACTTGTAAAGAATTTAATTCTGAGAAAAATGGTGTAAATAAAGTCAATAAAAATCAACAAAAAATTCCAATTTTGGTTAAAAACAATACAATACGTTTTTAGGCAAAGATTTTTCTGTTTTACGTCGGATATCATGAAAGTTATGGGAGATACAGTTCTGCGACCTGTTTTATTCGAATTTTCAGGTCAAAAACCATAAGAAACAACAGAATTTGCCCCTTAATTTACCTTCCCAGAATTTCAGAAAGTCTTCATTTACCCGGGGGAACCAAAACCCGGGCAAAATCTTTCGCTAGCCGTAACTCACTTACAAAGCATTTCTGGACATACTCGTATATTTATATGAACTTTTTTTCTTCTTTTACACTATAGAACTATTTCTCAAATTATTTCCCTCTCCTCCCGGGACACTCTGTATATAAAGATTCACATTTTTGTTGTATGCGGGCGAGACGACTGCTGCTTCACAGCACAAAAGATGGTGGTAGACTGACTTTCAGTGTTAAAATTTTCCGTTTGTTTCATCTTCAACCTGGTTCACCCCGCTCCCCGCTATACATCTTGTCCTCAGTACTGTAACGTTCCGCTGAGTTTAGTATCACCTTTTTAACTCATAATTAACTGACTTCCGTCAACAACATACTGGCGGAATTAATCACTGGCTATAAATAGATTTTTGTTATAATTTCATAACCATTTATGGTCATGAAAATATTTACTGGCTATCGCCTCACCTCAAAGGGGCCTCATCTGCACATGTTATAAAATTTATAAAATTACACAATAACATTTATGTAAATTTAGACCCATTACAATACCCCCTCAATGAGAGGATTTATGCCGAAACATAGAAGCTCTCATTGACACTCTCATACTTTCTAAAGGGATCAGCCAAGATGTGTCGCCACAACCCCCTCTACATTTTATTCAAAATCGTGGTTAACTTACCCCTGGTCCAGTGACTATGACCGCACTGAATGACCTTACTGGACTTCTCTTTTGAGATCCCAACACCGCAAGGCCAGACAGGCACTGGACGCTCCTGCTCTGGCACACAGGCCAGCACAGGACCGCTGCCACAGCATCACCAGACACTGAAACATGAAATCAAAAAATATCAAATGGTGGCTTGGTATAATAACATATCCCTAACTGATTTAGTCTAAGTATAATACATTATAAGAATTACATACCAACATTCTGTATAACCTTCTCTCGTTAACTCTTACCCCAAAATTCAAAATGATCGCTCTGATTCCCATCAAAATTTAAATAAACATTTCCATTACAACGTATAAATACCTTCCATTATAAATATTCCATTCACATTTCAAAATTAACAAACTCCTTATATAGAGTAAAATACATTAAATCAACTACATTAGAACAAATTACTTAACAATCGTTAAGCATCTTCATATTACGCCTTAATACATCAAAATGAAATACTCCTCGTCAATACAACATCATTCATTTATATCAGAAAATCAATTACATACTCTACATTATTGATGTAACTCATTTTAATATTTAATATTTCGTTACTAACAACCTAGTAACCACCTTCTCCATCATCACATAATTTATTAAATTCTGAACTTATTTTAAACTCCTCTTTCCACACACACTATTACCCCCCTGGACTGTAGCGCCCAGTTGCCTCCACAAGGACTGAAGCAGAAGGGGTGAACACTTTTTTCTTTTCTTTCTCCCCCATCCTTCCTTTAAAGTTATACAAAATTCGGCATTACTGATATCCTGGGTACCAGTAATCCTACTAAATTAATATTCACACTCCCTTAATCGGTCTATCACCCATACTTAGGTATATAATAGCCATGTTCCAAAGTTCTATTATCTTAGATTCCCCTGATCTAAACCCCCCAGTTGTATTTCTAAGTTCACCAATTTAGAATACTAAGCCAAATCCACGGTCAGGGCGCGGTGAAGCCATGACCGCCCGAAAATGGGGAATCGCATTTATCATATATATATATATATATATATATATATATATTCTTATATAACAAATAACAACAAGTATAGATTCTGTAGTATAGTATAGTATAATGTACTATACAGTGTACAGTGTACTTGTATTTATAGTTGTAGTGTGCTTGCAGATACGCTCCGGTATCTGCTATTATGTTGTTTCTATAAAAACTGCTCCAATTATAATTATTAGGAGTTATTAGTGTGATTGTATAATCTGTATAAGTGTTTATGAAGATTTCACTCTTTCAATTAAAATAAGTTTCGCGCACTTTTTGTTGTATGCCTCCCTCGCTTACCACAAGTATCCGTTTCAGTCCTGTTCTGTGACGGTTGTTGCTGAAATACATACATTCAAAATACGCACAAATATTCAATTTGAATATTTAAAACAGTTAGTACACACAATATGAATGAGTTAGCACATATATGTAATACTTTAAATTACTCTCTGTTTGAATTCTTCCGCCACCTTTGGTAGAACTGATTTACAAGAAATAATTTAATTTCTATTTGAAATGATACTCTTGTTCATTGGTAAAGAAGTGTAGGTTTATTAACAAATTTTAAAATGGCAAATTTAAAAAAAAACAACAATCATTTAGGCTAATAACCCTTTAAATAATAATTACAATTGATTAATTTTAACATAAAACTCTATCCAGGCTCAATGCTGGTAGTCCTGTCTTTAGTACAATAATTTGAATTTATAAGGTTATGTTTTCTCGTTAATATATTATCAGGTTGTTAGGTTCTTTGAGGATACATGATATCAGTGTCAAGATGTAATATTAATAGATCAATAAAATTAAACAATGGTTAAAAAATAACGAATAAATATAAAACAATGAAATTTAATACCATATGTATGGTAAGTATGTAATTATCGTACGTCTGGATGCGCACGCACCTTATAACATTCTATAGCCAGCGTCAGACTCGTGGCTTGTACAGTTTCAATGTATCGTTTTATTTTCAACAATGAATTTGATAAATATATATTTTCAAGAGAAAAAATTAATAAAATACAAAAAAAAACTCTTGATATGATTTCTATTTAGTTTGGAAACTATTTGAGAACAGATGCAACAGTTAAATTAATAAGCTACCGCTACCAATTTGAGGTTAGCGATCACAGGTAATGCTATTACAGAAAATGATTTCTTACTGGTTAATATTTCTTAATTTATATTTTTGAACATAATATTAGTAACCTTTTAACATGTAACCATTAAAATTACTTTATACTTTTGTACGTAAGTTAATGTTATTTATTTCAAAACATCGAACTGTTCAAAACAAGTTTAGTCAAAAGAGTGACTAAATGTAAACTCTTGTAATTAGTGATAGTTACTCTAAACATACTTTGATAGTTATAAAAATTAATTAAAATATTTATTTAATATTTTAATAAATAAAAATTAACATTTCTTGAAATTCTAATAATTCCATCATAAGTATGATGCTGCGCTAGTAATGACTCGCGTAGTATCAAAATGTCTATTTCAAAATATTATTTTTAAAATCAAAGTTATTTAAATAAAATAATGTACTCCCTGTTTATTATCACAACACATGCGAGTACGATCGGGATTATACACTATCGTACTTATATTGTTCGGTAATCCCGCACATATCACTCGGAAGTGTATTTGTTGTGTCAAGGTTAAGTCTGTATATTAACTTAATGTCAATGTACGCGCACAAATTTTAAAATAATACTTTTTCATGGCGTTGAGTGGCGTGACCTATTCGTCTGGAAGCTGTTCTTAGACTGTTACAATTTGCCAAAGCGTCTCTCTCGCGTCTGACAAAATGCGTTGATTTGATTGGCTGTAATCACTATAATCTTCACCCCAAAGGCCTATGTTTTATTAAAATATTTGGTGTTTTACCAAATTTCGACTTTGGGTCCTGGTTTATGTGACGTAAGCACTAGTGTAAAAAATACTTGAAAAGTTAATAATTACAATAACTTCCTTATTGAACGTCCTATCGTTACATGAGTTATGCCATTGAATTATAGACATTTTCCTCTTTAATTTAAGTCTAAACAACACTATTTTATTTACATTGCTTCTCTTAAAATAATGTTTTTATTAATTATCTTGGTGTTTCTTATTTTTATAAGTTTTTGACACCAGATTTAATTATTTTTAATAAAAACACTTTCTAAATAAACACTTGGAGTCCATTTCTCACTTGGTTTGATTTGTTATTTGGAAATAATTATTTCCTTAACAATAGCTTATTTTAGCGTCATTAGGCGTCCATCTTGGTTTTCATATAAAAGTATTTAAAATGAATTTCCCTTATCTAATACAAGTAATCTTATAATCTAATAATACTAAAACGATTATTTACATGATTTCACATTTAAATATCCTCACATGATTGTATTAAACATAATACACATACTGTCTTCTTCCTCTTCTACCTTTCTCATACAATTGTCAATATAATTTTAGTCTTTTTCTAAGTGAATTATATTAAGTATGAAATGTCATTAGTGTACATACATTGTACTTAATGTATTACATATATTGGTCAGCTTCTAGCTAGTTTAGTACCCTTCAATTCTCTAATAATGGGCTTGTTCCTATGGTGTTTAAACATAATGGTCATTTATTTTTCATAAAAACAATACTTAAACTGTTATTGTTACATTATGTTTGTGTTTCTACATTGGTATTAGACATTACTCCTACTTTTGGTAATGTTCTCATTTACTCTTAGATAAATTAAATGTCATATTTTACCTAAGTAACTTACTTAACATGGTTGGTTTATTTGTGATTTCTGTCACTATGGTCAGTTGGTTTCTAATTATTTGCATATATACTGACTGTTTTTATAGTTCTAATCTGTTCTCAAAGTTGTATTGATTTTCCCTCTAACTACTGGTAATATTGTGAACAATCTGTGTTTAAGTTTTAATACACTATTTTCCTTAACTAATGGGCCATACAGTGGTCCATCTTACATCTGATTGTTTGTACATGGTTAGTTAGTTTACATTATTTTGTTTATAATACTGTTGTTATTAGGTTAAAGATCTGTTCTCAAACCATTACCAGATATTAGTCTTACTACTGGTAATATGGTTATTCACTTTAGTATTGGTTTTGATATTGCACTTTGCCTATTTGAATTGGCATATTTGTTGCATCTTTGCTATAGCTGTCTGCCATTGCATTTGATTGGTTTTATTTACATGGTTGCATTTTAATGTATTGTCTATTAGGATGTATTGTTATTTATAACAATTCCTTAATTGATATCACTGTCGATAATCATTTATTTTCATTGATATTTTTGGTTTTCTGTTTAACAGGTACTTTCTCTATGGGTTATGTAACAATGTACCATCTGTTTTAATGCAGTATGTCTCTACTATCTACATGGTATCAGTATGGTCTTTCACAATAATATTTTACTTATTTTGTGACACATGTTTACACATTCCTTCTTAAACATTAATACATATCTTATTGTATTATTTATGATATTTTTCTAGTCATGGGTTGGATTCAATTCAATCCCTTTTGTTTGATTCAATGGTTTTTAAATTGTTGTCAGTTCTTTACCAAAAATAAAACATAGTTATATTGTTCTATTTTGTTTCATTTTGGTGGACTTATGATTATCTGTGTTAATCACAACTTTATTAAATGCGTCACACTCATTGTTCGTGTCTATTTGACTTATTTAACATCTTGTTGTTTTCATCATGGAATTAACATATTTTCATATACTTATAAACTTCCTCACTATAATTGTTTGTGTGGTTTTATCAGTAGAAATAGTTGGTTATTCACATGTTTCACATCTATTAAGTACGCACTGTTATTGTTTGTGTTTCCTTAAATGCTAATCACTGTTTTTCATCCTCACATTTGATAATCATTATTTCACTTGTCACTTATATAGTCTTTGGTGCACGTGGTTTATGTTGATTTCTGGTATGATTTATTCATCTTCTTCTCTCTTCTGAGTCAGCTTTCTTGTCCTTCTTCTTTCTTCTTTCTTGTTATTTTCATCGTAGTCATTATTCTTTAGTCGTTTCCCCTCACTTTTGGAGTTTGTTAAATCCTTATTTCGTCGTTTCCCCTCACTTTTGGATCCTATTGGGTCTATTATTGGTATTTGGTTTTGGCTCACTTCATTTTCTTTCTTATTTTTCGTAGTTGATGTCACTAGATTGATATTATCTTATTCATAGTTGGATTTTCATATTAACACATTTGTAGATACACACTTTATATACATGGATTTACTTATCTAGATTTACATTCATATTTTTTATCTTACTTGCCGTCCTTTAGGCTCATTTTATGTAACTGCCATATTTGGTTATGTTACATATGCCTTCCTTTAAGAATTGATTAATTCTGAGTTATGATTATACTATATTTTTCTATGAAGAATTTATCAATTATTGTACATTCCATATTGATTTACATGTTTTTTCCATATATCCTTTCGCTTTCTGCTCTTTGAATCATATTTATTTCTTCTCTATGTAATTACTTCCCTCGTGTATTTAGTTCCCTAACATACATTTAGCTGGGGCAGTTTAGAGCGGCTCACTTTGGCTATTCGACTCTACTGGCCATACTAACTTCAATAAATATGGAGGCAAATCATCTCCTTTAATAATAATAAATGATTGCTGGCATTACTCTTCAGTCAATTCATCTCAAATCATTAATAACAATAATAATAGTGGTCGTTTTTCTGACAAATAATAAATATTCTTGGGATTAATTCTCGCATCTGCGGTTTGTACATTGTGATTCTCTCTTTTCTTGATTCAACTTAACTAATTCTTCACATATCATCGGGATATTTTGTTTTACATTTCCTCACTGGTATACTCTCATGATTTTCTTCGTTAGTATATTCTTTTTTATTCTTCTTCATCATAGATTAATCTCTTCATTCTGTGTTACCTTGAACGTTATTTCATCATAATCTTCGTTCCAAATTCATTCTTCTAGATACTATGTATTAGTACATTTATTTTTTCTTTCCTTTTCCAGGTTTTAGTTGGTATTTGTACTTCATGTAGTGCTGGCTTTTCTTTATTCAAATATAAATTTGTCGTGTGTAGTCGTTTCTCTACAGTAATCATGTTCACTTGGTTTATTCTTCCAACTCTTCTTTTTCTTATAGTAGTACGGGTGAGATGTTGTTGTTCTACTGGTTGACTAGGCTCTTGGAAATAATTCGTGCCAAAGATGGTGTGTGTCGTTCTCGTATTGACATCTTTTTTATAGTAGTACGGGTGAGATGTTGTCATTTTACTGGTTGACTAGGCTCTTGGAAATAATGAGTTTGCTTCATATATGCCTGGGATGTAAGGTGTCTGTCTCGTATTGACATTCCTTTTTTATAGTACGTTATCATTAATGAATACAATGTTCTGATTCCTTTACATAAATTCTCTGGGATCATTTTTTCCCACATTATAAAATGACAATATACATTCAATGTTTAATACATAATTACATAGTTACTTTTCATTTAATACAAACATATAATAATCTTCATAATAATAATTCACCCTTTTTCTTCAGTCAACATTTATTTTTATAATCATATTTTTACTTTTCATTTTGTAAATAACAATAATTTTCATGGCCACATTTCATTTTTCATCTTGATATAGTCAACAGTTATTCTCATAATTATCTTTTCATTTTACACAATAAACATTTTCATCCTTTACATAGTATCAATAATAAAATAATCCTTATCGCTCACTTTTCACTTGTAATTTCATATTTCAATTGTCAACATATTTTTTCATCGAAGTCTGATTATATGTGCCCTTTATCTTTTTTGTGATAGGGTTTTGCAATTCATAGGTGTTGTTTAGATTGTCTTTTGTTACAGTATATGGTCCGGTATATAATAGTAGTAATTTCTTTGCAATGCCCTCGATAGTACTTGGGAGTTCTCGATTTTTGATTAACACTTGGTCTCCCACTTCGTATTTTATAATTTTGGGCTGCAATTTTTTGTATTTAATTCTCAGTTTCTGGGCTCTTTCAACAGCATTATTATAGAACTTGGTTTGGTCAAACTTGATCTCTGCACTTATTGGAAAGTTAATTATTTCTGTGATCTCTCGGGGTGGTCTTTTTTCATGCATTGCCATGTATGGTGTCTCCTCAGTTGACTGATGGTATGCGAGGTTTAAGAAGTCTTCAGCCGGGGACAAATACTCCTCCCACTTCCTCTGCTGGCTGTGACAGTAGGTTCTTAAAATCCTTCCTACTTCCCTCAACACTCTCTCAGCAGGGTTGCTGTTGGGGTGGTACACCGATGTCTTATACGTTTTGATGCCCAGATGGAGCAGTGTTTCCCGCCATTTCCGTCCTCGAAACTGCGTTCCGTGATCTGTAACTATTGATGCTGGTCGGCCCACTTCGGGTATGTATTTGTTTATAACTACTTCTAGTATCTTGCTTGTTGTGGCTCGATTAAGTGGATACAGCTTCGTATATTTTGTATAGTGGTCAAAGATAATAATGATATATTTATACTGATGTCTTCCACCACTCCGTGGAAACGGCCCACAAATGTCCAGGAAGATTTTTTCTAATTTTGTCACAGATGTTATCGGTATCATCACTCCTTCTCTCTTTTCGTTACTGCATTTGACTAGCTGGCAAATATGGCAATTCTGTATATATTTTCTTACCTTCCTATTCATATCAGTGAAATACACATGTTCTTGCAGTGCTTTTACCACCTTCACTGCGCCCATATGACCATATCGTATGTGATAGTCGATGGTCAAATCTCTCTCTAGAACCTTTGGGACAACTACTTTCCAGTCTTCACCATTTTTATTGCTTTTGGTGAACACTAGCTGGTTATGAATACAGAAATACTGTTTAATGTTTGCATCGTTATCTGCTAGTTTTTTAATAATTATCAGTATTTTAGGATCTTGTTGTTGCTGTATAGCTATATCTGACAGTATTTTAGTAAGCTCAGATTTATTTTTTAGCAAGTGGTAGACCTTCGCGATGGTTTCTCTCTCTCCTTGAAATGTTTGGGCGTCGATGTTAATCCGGGATAACACGTCTGCAGCTGTGTTGCTTTTTCCCGGTATGTACTCCCACTGTATATTATACTCTTGGAGTGTGAGAGTCCATCTGGTCAATCTCCCGTGTTTCAATTTACAGTTCTTGAGGAATGAAATGGATTTATGATCCGTTCTTACTGTCACTTTATATCCCAAAATAAAGGTTCTAAACTTTTCGCAAGCGAATACGATACTTAATAATTCTTTTTCTGTGGTGTGATAGTTGCGTTCACACTTGTTCAACGTGCGACTTGCAAAACTGATTACTTCATGGTTCCTGTCTTGGTCTTCTTGATATAGCACGGATCCGAGACTCAAATCGCTGGCGTCGCAGTTCATGAAAAATTGTTTTTCAAAGTTAGGGTGATGTAACATAACGGTTTCTAGGAACTTTTCTTTGATTAACTTTAATGTAGATTCTTGTTCTGATTCCCATTTCCACTTTTCTTTTGATGAAAGCTGTTTAGAAAATTGAGCTGTTAATTCGGAATAATTCACTTGAAATTTACGATAGTAGTTGCAGATCCCGAGGAACGATTGCAGTTGTTTCTTATTCTGTGGGACGGGGAAACGCTGTATTGCCTCCATCTTTTCCTGGGACGGTGTAATTCCATGTTCAGATAGGTTAAACCCCAAAAATTGGACTTCTTTTGCTATTAATTGAGACTTATCTAACTTCAATGTAATGTGATTACCTTCTAGTTTCTGTAAGACCTGTGCCACCCTTTCACAGTGTTCCTCCCAATTGTTGGAGGCGATTAAGAGATCGTCAACTTAGACTGTTGTAAATTGCAGTGTATTGTGGCCCAGTATCTCGTCCATACACTTGACGAATATTGCTACCGAATTTACTAAGCCAAACGGTAGTCTTTTGAAATGGTAATTTCTACCTTCGAAAATAAAGGCAGTATACTTTCTACTATTCGGATGCAGTTCAACTTGCCAATATCCGCATACCGTATCCCATATACTGTAGAATTTTGAACCATAAAACTTCTTTAAGATCTCATCAATTTCTCCAGGTGATGTCCTGTCGTTAATTATGGTTTTGTTTAATTCCCTAGCATCTAAACAAATTCGTACCGCACCATTTTTCTTCGGTACGGCGACAATAGGGTTGGTATATGGTGAATTGCTTACTTCGATAATGTCATTTGCTATCAAACGCTGGATTTCTTCCCTTACTGCTTCCTTCAGCGAAAAGGCGATAGGATAAGATTTTCGTTTAAATTCGGTTTGGTCTTTGAATCTTAACTCGCATTGGAAATTTTTAATTTTTCCGGGTGTATCGGAAAATATGTGACGATACTGGCAATATATGTTTATCAGATGGTCCTTTTGTTCCCATGTCAGCTCTTGGTTATTTTGGTTGGTCTTGAATTCTCGTATCTCATTAATCTTGGTCAACCATAAATCTTCCTCTGGGTTATTGTGAAGCTTCTTGTTGATGGCGCCTTCCTGATGTTGGTGGCCTTCCCTAATGTAATAGATTACATGTTCTGCGGGTGCCTTTTGATATTCTGTTAGCTTGGCTGTCCACTCAACCTCTCCTGTCTTCATCCTTACTGTATTTGTGTCCATGTTAATTATCGCAGTGTATTTCCTGAGTATATCACACCCAATGAGCAGGGTAAATGGTAACCCACTGGCTACGAGGAATATCATCTGTATCGTGTTGCCGTTGCTGGATACATCAAGCTGCACTTGTTGTCTAATCGTCTTGTTTTGACGTCCGGTGGCTCCAATGAGTACAATGTTGTTAATAGGTAAAGTGGGTATTGTCGCTTTATTTTCAGATTGGATTCCTATCTAACTCCACTTTATCAATCAATGATACATTTGCTCCGGTATCTATCATTGCCGTTGCTTTTATGTTATTGACCTTCACCGCTATGTAGGCAATTTCACTATTACTTGTATCGCTGATAGTATTCTCTTTTTCTTCCATTAAGTCTCTTCTAATATTTTTCAAATAATTATTGGTGTATGTTTTGCGAAGATTTTGATGGTTTGCCAAAACTGTAGACCCAATAGTCCGGTTCAGTGAGGGTACTACTTGGTTTTTCACTGCCGGTTGGCGTTTAAAGGCAGGTCACTATTCCCGTGCCTGTCTTGCGATGTCGAAGCTATGGGTTCTTGATTCCCATTTCCATGTCCATTATTGTAGGTTGCTGTATTTTGCGTTGTTGTTCCTTGACTTCCATTACTGTCGCTTCCGTTAGATCGGTATCCAGATTCCCGCTCCTCTCTATCGCTGTTGCTGGAGTGACTATGTTGATTAGGTAAACTCCTCCTTCCTTGGTAGTAGTTTCGACGATTTCCCCCTCGACTGGCTTGAGTATAGTGTACTCTGCGAAAGTGATTATTATGTTGGTTGCCATTGTTTTGTCTTGGGTGATGATTGGGAGCTTGATTCTGGTACGGCCGGTAATAATTGTTACCTCTTTGGTAAGCTGGCTCTCGTTGATATCCACCTGAATGCTGATTATTATTATTATTCCCTCTATTATTGACATTGTTGCCCCCTCCATCTTGGCATGGTATAGGGTGATTTTGGAATCTCGGTGGGTAATTGTGATTTCTTCCCGGGCTATTCCTTTCGTTGGATATGTTGGGGTTATTATTCCCAGGTCCGCCTCGATCATACGTCTGGTTTGGTCCTTGTCGACTACGTTGGTAGTAGCGTTCTCTTTCATGGTTCTCCAACAGTTCGCACATCCCTTGGACTGTCTTTATTTGTGCGTTTAGCCTCCCTTGTGATATGCCTTGATTGAAGTGGTAGGCTAATTTTGTCACTAGGCATTCTTCTGGAATGGCGGGTTCAAGATTCCTGGCTAGGCAAATCTTTCCCAAGAAATACGTTGTCATTGACTGCCTTCCATGTATATCGAACCTCCCATTTGTGATATCATCCCTGACGATGTTCTGGGTGGCTTCTGACCAATATTTTTGTTTAAACGCCACTTTGAAGTTGTCATAATTCCCCACTTCGTTACGGGTTGCCGTCCACCAATTGTCGAACGTGCTTTTGAAAGCTTCGTCTAACATTCCCTTAATGGTAGTCCATCTATTTTCTCTGTTTTTTCGTAGGATTTCTTCCATCCGTTCTAAAAATTCTAGCGGATTTTTATAATAAGTCCTGAATTCAATCTGGTCTCTGTTGTCTAGATGAGTCAATCCGGATAGTAGATTTGGTATCGTTTGTATACGATGCATCTCGTCGCGGAGGTCATCTAGCTCTCTTCGCTGACGCTCGGTTAGTAGGGTTCTGTCATCGTGTACCTGCTGCTTAATTGCGTCCACTCTTCCAGATACTTCTTCACACTTGTCTGTTAGTGTTGACTGTGCTATTTTCATGTTGGTTTGTTCTTGTGTTATCACATTAATTTGTGTACCGTGCGTTCTATCCATTTCGTTGATGCGTTGATTGATGTCCAACTCTGTTTGTATTAGTCTCAGGCTGGTACCTTCTCCCTCCTTTCGTACTTCATCCATTTCGACATTAACTTCAGTTGATAGGATGGCCATGCGCTTCTCAATTTCATCGACATTTTCCTTTAATCTTTTTTCTATCATCTCTTCTGTATCTTTGGCGGCTTCCTTCATCTTGTTACTGTTGATACTTATTTGCTGCCACATCCCTTCATGGTCAGATTGTATTGTTTCGACGTCTCTATTGAACTTAGCAGTGATTTCATCCATTTTCTGGTTGGCCTTATCCATTCTGACTCCCAATTCTGTCGATAACTCCTATTCATGATGGCCATTTTCTTCTCCAGTAATTCCTCAGTTTTCTTTTGTCCATCTTCCATCCTCCTGTTCGTCTCCTGTATTTGGTTATTGAACTCTTCCTTTAATAATTCCATATGTTTCTGGTTCTCCCTCTGGCCTTCCTCTATTTTCTGGTTCGTCGATCGACTGGCTTCTTCTATTTTGCTGTTCACGTCCGCCTTGGTGGAGCTCAGTGATTCTTCCATCCTTTTCTGGCCTTCTTCCATTCTGTTTAAGTCTGCCTTCAAATTTTGACTGTCTTCTTTGGATGACTTCAGGCCTTCCTCTATTTTATTGTTTAGTGACCGATTGTCTTCTTTCAACGACTCCATCATTTGTCTCATCCACTCTTGGAATGTGGACTCTCCTGTTGACATTGTTTTTTCGGGTTGGCTAGGTTCCTGTGGAGTTTCTTGAATCATTACTTCCGGTTCCTCCATAGGTTGTTGAACCCCCTCCGCCGGTTCAATTTGTTTGTCTTTTTCTTCCACTACTATCTCCTCCACGTCTTCTGTTGACATAGCCTCCTTCTCTTCTTTTCTGGTTTCCTTCTCTGCTTGCGCCATCCTTTTTCTTGACGTTGACCTTGATTTAGATCTTTATTTCAATCGGTCTGTATACATCTTGATCTTCTGATAATGGTCCTGCTGTCTTCTCACGAATTAGTATATTTAGGTTATTAGTTATTGTATATCTTCCTAACTCGTGCTCACACGTTGGGCGCCAATTTCTTATATAACAAATAACAACAAGTATAGATTCTGTAGTATAGTATAGTATAATGTACTATACAGTGTACAGTGTACTTGTATTTATAGTTGTAGTGTGCTTGCAGATACGCTCCGGTATCTGCTATTATGTTGTTTCTATAAAAACTGCTCCAATTATAATTATTAGGAGTTATTAGTGTGATTGTATAATCTGTATAAGTGTTTATGAAGATTTCACTCTTTCAATTAAAATAAGTTTCGCGCACTTTTTGTTGTATGCCTCCCTTGCTTACCACAAGTATCCGTTTCAGTCCTGTTCTGTGACGGTTGTTGCTGAAATACATACATTCAAAATACGCACAAATATTCAATTTGAATATTTAAAACAGTTAGTACACACAATATGAATGAGTTAGCACATATATGTAATACTTTAAATTACTCTCTGTTTGAATTCTTCCGCCACCTTTGGTAGAACTGATTTACAAGAAATAATTTAATTTCTATTTGAAATGATACTCTTGTTCATTGGTAAAGAAGTGTAGGTTTATTAATAAATTTTAAAATGGCAAATTTCAAAAAAACAATTAACAATCATTTAGGCTAATAACCCTTTAAATAATAATTACAATTGATTAATTTTAACATAAAACTCTATCCAGGCTCAATGCTGGTAGTCCTGTCTTTAGTACAATAATTTGAATTTATAAGGTTATGTTTTCTCGTTAATATATTATCAGGTTGTTAGGTTCTTTGAGGATACATGATATCAGTGTCAAGATGTAATATTAATAGATCAATAAAATTAAACAATGGTTAAAAAATAACGAATAAATATAAAACAATGAAATTTAATACCATATGTATGGTAAGTATGTAATTATCGTACGTCTGGATGCGCACGCACCTTATAACATTCTATAGCCAGCGTCAGACTCGTGGCTTGTACAGTTTCAATGTATCGTTTTATTTTCAACAATGAATTTGATAAATATATATTTTCAAGAGAAAAAATTAATAAAATACAAAAAAACTCTTGATATGATTTCTATTTAGTTTGGAAACTATTTGAGAACAGATGCAACAGTTAAATTAATAAGCTACCGCTACCAATTTGAGGTTAGCGATCACAGGTAATGCTATTACAGAAAATGATTTCTTACTGGTTAATATTTCTTAATTTATATTTTTGAACATAATATTAGTAACCTTTTAACATGTAACCATTAAAATTACTTTATACTTTTGTACGTAAGTTAATGTTATTTATTTCAAAACATCGAACTGTTCAAAACAAGTTTAGTCAAAAGAGTGACTAAATGTAAACTCTTGTAATTAGTGATAGTTACTCTAAACATATTTTGATAGTTATAAAAATTAATTAAAATATTTATTTAATATTTTAATAAATAAAAATTAACATTTCTTGAAATTCTAATAATTCCATCATAAGTTTGATGCTGCGCTAGTAATGACTCGCGTAGTATCAAAATGTCTATTTCAAAATATTATTTTTAAAATCAAAGTTATTTAAATAAAATAATGTACTCCCTGTTTATTATCACAACACACGCGAGTACGATCGGGATTATACACTATCGTACTTATATTGTTCGGTAATCCCGCACATATCACTCGGAAGTGTATTTGTTGTGTCAAGGTTAAGTCTGTATATTAACTTAATGTCAATGTACGTGCACAAATTTTAAAATAATACTTTTTCATGGCGTTGAGTGGCGTGACCTATTCGTCTGGAAGCTGTTCTTAGACTGTTACAATTTGCCAAAGCGTCTCTCTCGCGTCTGACAAAATGCGTTGATTTGATTGGCTGTAATCACTATAATCTTCACCCCAAAGGCCTATGTTTTATTAAAATATTTGGTGTTTTACCAAATTTCGACTTTGGGTCCAGGTTTATGTGACGTAAGCACTAGTGTAAAAAATACTTGAAAAGTTAATAATTACAATAACTTCCTTATTGAACGTCCTATCGTTACATGAGTTATGCCATTGAATTATAGACATTTTCCTCTTTAATTTAAGTCTAAACAACACTATTTTATTTACATTGCTTCTCTTAAAATAATGTTTTTATTAATTATCTTGGTGTTTCTTATTTTTATAAGTTTTTGACACCAGATTTAATTATTTTTAATAAAAACACTTTCTAAATAAACACTTGGAGTCCATTTCTCACTTGGTTTGATTTGTTATTTGGAAATAATTATTTCCTTAACAATAGCTTATTTTAGCATCATTAGGCGTCCATCTTGGTTTTCATATAAAAGTATTTAAAATGAATTTCCCTTATCTAATACAAGTAATCTTATAATCTAATAATACTAAAACGATTATTTACATGATTTCACATTTAAATATCCTCACATGATTGTATTAAACATAATACACATACTGTCTTCTTCCTCTTCTACCTTTCTCATACAATTGTCAATATAATTTTAGTCTTTTTCTAAGTGAATTATATTAAGTATGAAATGTCATTAGTGTACATACATTGTACTTAATGTATTACATATATTGGTCAGCTTCTAGCTAGTTTAGTACCCTTCAATTCTCTAATAATGGGCTTGTTCCTATGGTGTTTCAACATAATGGTCATTTATTTTTCATAAAAACAATACTTAAACTGTTATTGTTACATTATGTTTGTGTTTCTACATTGGTATTAGACATTACTCCTACTTTTGGTAATGTTCTCATTTACTCTTAGATAAATTTATATGTCATATTTTACCTAAGTAACTTACTTAACATGGTTGGTTTATTTGTGATTTCTGTCACTATGGTCAGTTGGTTTCTAATTATTTGCATATATACTGACTGTTTTTATAGTTCTAATCTGTTCTCAAAGTTGTATTGATTTTCCCTCTAACTACTGGTAATATTGTGAACAATCTGTGTTTAAGTTTTAATACACTATTTTCCTTAACTAATGGGCCATACAGTGGTCCATCTTACATCTGATTGTTTGTACATGGTTAGTTAGTTTACATTATTTTGTTTATAATACTGTTGTTATTATGTTAAAGATCTGTTCTCAAACCATTACCAGATATTAGTCTTACTACTGGTAATATGGTTATTCACTTTAGTGTTGGTTTTGATATTGCACTTTGCCTATTTGAATTGGCATATTTGTTGCATCTTTGCTATAGCTGTCTGCCATTGCATTTGATTGGTTTTATTTACATGGTTGCATTTTAATGTATTGTCTATTAGGATGTATTGTTATTTATAACAATTCCTTAATTGATATCACTGTTGATAATCATTTATTTTCATTGATATTTTTGGTTTTCTGTTTAACAGGTACTTTCTCTATGGGTTATGTAACAATGTACCATCTATTTTAATGCAGTATGTCTCTACTACCTACATGGTATCAGTATGGTCTTTCACAATAATATTTTACTTATTTTGTGACACATGTTTACACATTCCTTCTTAAACATTAATACATATCTTATTGTATTATTTATGATATTTTTCTAGTCATGGGTTGAATTCAATTCAATCCCTTGTGTTTGATACAATGGTTTTTTATATTGTTGTCAGTTCTTTACCAAAAATAAAACATAGTTATATTGTTCTATTTTGTTTCATTTTGGTGGACTTATGATTATCTGTGTTAATCACAACTTTATTAAATGTGTCACACTCATTGTTCGTGTGTATTTGACTTATTTAACATCTTGTTGTTTTCATCATGGAATTAACATATTTTCATATACTTATAAACTTCCTCACTATAATTGTTTGTGTGGTTTTATCAGTATAAATAGTTGGTTATTCACATGTTTCACATCTATTAAGTACGCACTGTTATTGTTTGTGTTTCCTTAAATGCTAATCACTGTTTTTCATCCTCACATTTGATAATCATTATTTCACTTGTCACTTATATAGTCTTTGGTGCACGTGGTTTATGTTGATTTCTGGTATGATTTATTCATCTTCTTCTCTCTTCTGAGTCAGCTTTCTTGTCCTTCTTCTTTCTTCTTTCTTGTTATTTTCATCGTAGTCATTATTCTTTAGTCGTTTCCCCTCACTTTTGGAGTTTGTTAAATCCTTATTTCGTCGTTTTCCCTCACTTTTGGAGTTTGTTAAATCCTTATTTCGTCGTTTCCCCTCACTTTTGGATCCTATTGGGTCTATTATTGGTATTTGGTTTTGGCTCACTTCATTTTCTTTCTTATTTTTCGTAGTTGATGTCACTAGATTGATATTATCTTATTCATAGTTGGATTTTCATATTAACACATTTGTAGATACACACTTTATATACATGGATTTACTTATCTAGATTTACATTCATATTTTTTATCTTACTTGCCGTCCTTTAGGCTCATTTTATGTAACTGCCATATTTGGTTATGTTACAATATGTTTAAGATTCCTACACACTAACATAATACAACATAATAAAACACAGTAAACACTCACAATTAACATAAACCTCATTACATTAAAATAAACATCTCAGTTGCATCTGAATAAAATTTCCAAACATTCCAAAACTTTAATTTCAATTGCACCTGTTAATACTCAACCTTTAATTATTTATCACTTACTATACCATTAAATTCTCCAAAATTTTTTAATTTGTTATCTACATTCATCTTATACAATATTTCATTTATTATCTCTTTTCAAATTAATCCAATTATTTTATTAAACATGTTCATTACTTTAACAAAATTCATAAAGTTGAATATACTTCACCTTCTTACACCATTACATTTAATATCAACACAAAAGTATATACAATCCATATTATTATTTGTTATCATTTACCACAAATCATTCCATAAAACAGTCCATTTCAAAACCACTACTCACACATTTAAACGTTCATAAACATTAATTGCTTACCCCCCATCATCATATAATAACCTGGTTTTATGTCTACACAATTCATTTTTTTATTAAATTCATTATATTATTTCTATCAATATAATGACTATTTATATTCTCATATTCTTCCACAATATCAACAGGATTATTCCATATTATTACATCATATAATTTGTCACCACTGAGTATAGTCAAGTCATCCTTAGTATAATTTGTCACAATTGGGTCAATTATAATTTCATCATTATTATTATCTATTGCTGTACCAGTTTCATCACAAGGTAAGTAATCAATATCATCAATCTTATCATCATTTGCTGCATTAACTATTTCGCAAGGTAAGTACTTAATATCACTAACTCTCTCAATATCTAACCTCTCTACTAATTCGTTATAACCTCTACTAACCTTAAATGTCTCTATCTTCCTATCAAAATACCTTTTATCAACACCATTTCATACTTTTTCTATCGTTCCATACAGAGGGTATTAAATCATAAAAATACCTACTAAAAATTAAGGGACTACTTAAAAACACATTGTTTTCCTCTAAGGGACTCTGGCCCTTCAAAAACATTTGTAAACATCTTGGTTTACAATAAACCTGGGGAAAATCTACCCTCTGCCTCATATTCACAAAATAATTGTCTTCATATTCTCTCTCTAACTTACAAATACTGATTTCTACTCTCTCACTCTTTCTCACTGTTCCTATATTATCATCATCACTATTTATTTTCACTGTATTACTTTTATATATCTCACTTTCAACTATCTTACCACTATTACTTGTTAATTCATTTTCATAACTAACACTTACCTCGTTAATTATTTCTTCGTAATTTATCGTTATTTTATTATTGACACCCTGGTCGTCTGTTATTTTGTCATTTTCATTTTCGTCACACTCACCCGTGTCGCCATTATTTTTGACACTACACCCACTTATTTGTTTTAATTCAACTTCTATATTCTCTAGCTTATATTTATTTCCACGAACTTCTCCCTTACTCCATTAAAATTCTCACTTATGCTTTCAAACTTGTTATTCATACTTAATTTACTCCCCCAATTTAATAAACGGTTACAACCCCAATTTAATAAACAAACTACACAAACGCATCAAAACAAAAATAACAAAACACAAAATACCAACAACACACAACACAATAAATACATCACACTCACATACCATAACTCCAACACACACAAACTTGCCAACACATTCAGAAAACACAAGTACAAAATAGCATTCAGAACTAACAATACCATCAAAAAACACATCAACGATACAAAGAAGGACATAGACAAATACAATAGAACAGGTGTATACAAATTAAATTGTAATAACTGCAATAGTTTCTACATAGGCCAGACGGGAAGATCTTTTTCATCCCGTTACTCTGAACACTTAAAGGCCCTCTCCAACAACAACATACATTCTGCGTTTGCCACACACATACACACACATAACCATAGCTACACCAACATAGATACTAATCTTGAAATATTACACCTCTTACCCAAAGGTCGAAAACTCAACACAGCTGAACAGTATGAAATATACAAATACCACACAACACAACCAAACAACATACTAAACGACCAATTACAATATAAATCACATACACTTTTCGACACAATTATACATAAAACAAACAATAATTTGGATCCCCGCGCCAATCCCCTTCCTCTACACACCACCCCCACTATACCTTCCAAGCAACAACCGTTACTAAGTTCTGGCAGTCTGTTCTAAGCTGACGAAGGCGAATACAATGCCGAAACACGTTCGACGAAAAAGACAAGTAAGTTTTCACATGAGAAAGTTTCAATATTATATAAAGTATATAAAGTTAATTTACTCATTTCTATTTCGCTTCTTATGTTTACAAATTCGTTATTTATTTCTCTTAATTTCTCGTCTTGTTTGTTTATTTCAGTTTTCAGCTCTATGTTATGTGACCTTATCGCTGACTTGATCTCAGTTCTAAATTCATTCAACCTTTTGTTCAAATTATCTGACTTTAACTCTACGCTACTTGCATTTATCGCTGGCTTGATTTCAATTTTAAACTGATTCAAGCTCGTGTTCAAATTATTATTTTCTGACTTCATTTCAATTTTGAATTCATTTAAACTCGTGTTCAAATTATCATTATTCTTATTCTGTTGGTCAAACTTATTATTCATCTCGGACTTGATCGTGTTCAAATTATCATTATACTTATTCATTACTTCCATAATCAATGCTAATTGGTTAAATATATTTACCTCGTTATTTCTACTACACTCAGCTCCGACGGTTTGATTTACATTCAATATTTAGCCTACGCTATCGACATTTTCATGCGTGGTTACCATACTATCTTGCGTAACATTCAACACTGACCCCACATCTGTACTTTCATCTAAATTTGTATTTGCGTCTTTCTCTGCCATTTTTCTACTAAATTGTAAATCAACTTTAATTTAAATAATGTAAATTTACAATGTTAATTTACAACGTCACTGTTACTCGGGTGCCATTTGTAGTCTTACTCAGTTATTAATTATTAAAAATGTCCCTGTGAGGGCGTCATTTGTAGTCTTACTCAGTAATTGACTGTTAAAATTTGTACCTTTTCAGACATCAACTGAAGTCTTATCGGTTATTAATAATTAAATGAATACGATTATATGTAATGTTTAGTCCAGGGATTCGTTTAGTGTACTTTGGCAGAGAACGGTGGGCAAATACAAATAACAAAATGCGTATATCAAGTAAAATATAACATTATTTATTTTCTTTTGAGAACATAAAAAAAAATCATGAACACATTTATTCCACCTTAAGGCGTAAACTGATTTCCAATAACTATTACAAAATATGAATATGTATATTAAAGACTATGCAAACTCAACACTTCTTGTTAGGCCTATATTCATATTTTTTCATTCACACAAACATACACATTTACTTATTTTTTGATTTTGTTGAGCTCAACTTTATAATTTAGGAAAAAGCCAGTACTTTAAAATGTTGAAATTGTATACATATTGTTGAAATGTCTACTTCCCTTGATTATGCTGCGTAGAATTTCACCACATGGGACGTCTCCTCGTGGCATGTGTTGTTTTGCTGTTTTCACTGTTACACTTTTACGTGTTACTGCCGAACTGTCAATTTATTTTAATTAGTTACTGTTATTGAAGAATATTTAGCCAAATACTGTTCTCACTTTTAAATATATATAAAGATTCACATTTTTGTTGTATGCGGGCGAGACGACTGCTGCTTCACAGCGCAAAAGATGGTGGTCGACTGACTTTCAGTGTTAAAAATTTCCGTTTGTTTCGTCTTCAACCTGGTTCACCCCGCTCCCCGTTATACGTCTTGTCCTCAGTACTGTAAAGTTCCGCTGCGTTTAGTATCACCTTTTTAACTAGTAATTAACTGATTTCCGTCAACAACATACTGGCGGAATTAATCACTGGCTATAAATAGATTTTTGTTATAATTTCATAACCATTTATGGTCATGAAAATATTTACTGGCTATCGCCTCACCTCAAAGGGGCCTCATCTGCACATGTTATAAAATTACGCACTAACATTTATGTAAATTTAGACCCATTACATTCTCTACCATACAAGTCAGGTTTAGTTTTATTATTCTTTCGTTCACTGGTTCCCATGATTTTATATTGCTTCTGTACGTTTTCTTGATAAGTATTGTTATAACACAACTAATGCATGTAGTGGAGTAGTGTTTACTTTTGATATGTAGTTAGAGATATACTCCTTTTTATTCTCACGAAGTAATGTAAATATCGATGATTAGTGTTGTTTTTTGTTGTTTAATAAATAGTTGAAATAGTAATGTTTATGTTTAAATTAATGTTTATGTTTAAAAGGATTGTAATAACTGATATCCTGATGTATCCACCTCCCCACTTACCATCCGTGAACGTCTTCAATCTTCTTAATATGTTGCCCTATCTCACTGGAAATACATGAATAACACACAAAATACTTCACCTTGATATTAACATATACACATTAAATAAAATGACAATGATATTCAATCGTGAATTGAATATTCAAATACTGGCCGCTTGAATATTGCCGCCACCTTGAGAAACAATTGCTTCTAAAATGCAAGTTATTTGTGCCTATTTAATAGAAATAAATACTCTCTGTTCACTGGTAAGATATTTAGGCGTTTATTAACATTAGTTATATTCAATGAAATCCTTTTTCCAAACAATTAATAAATCTTTAAAAACAACAAAGTTAATTCCTTTCTGAAAATTCTTCAGCTCAGGGCTGGTAACACTGGTACAATATACAATAATATGGTAATTCTGGTTATGTTAATTTTGGTTATCAGCGTTACCAAATTTCATGAATCCTTTGAATTTACATGATGCAAGATACAAAGATGTTTATTAAAAAAAAACAATATTTATTCATATAGAATGACAAAAAAAAACAAAAATTAAAAATAGTTAACCTCAATACGATATTCAAATTATCGTACTATCGTACGGCAGGAGTGCTGCAGTCAGTTATTCAAAGCTGTGTAACACGTGTTCAAAACGTTACACATTAAAACAATATTACTGGTTTAATTATTATTATGAACTGGAATGATAAAAAATAGAAAAGCTCTTATTATTGAGTCTATTCACAAGAGTATTATTAATGACAGAAGTGACTCTCTGTTGGCAAATAAATCTGTGTTGGTTATAGGTTAGTTTACCTATAGATGAGAGTAAGTTGACAAAATAAATTATTTAATATTATTGAAATCTTAATATTATTTTCACAAAACATTATTTATCGTAATAAGATGGATAATTAACGGCAGTGATTGTTCTCGTATATTAAATCATTATTTATCAAGTACTACTGGAATCGTAGTCAATTAAGCGACTATATTTTACAAGTATTGTTTGCGGCATTTATCACTATTTCAGCTTCTGTTATTATTTTTCTTACATAAATATTAAAATATTTTAATTAAATACCATTATTAAATTAAACGAAAACTTTTATTCATTCTGCCTGATAATATTTCATCGTTCGCTAGTTAACCATGCGTAGTTTGCTTGGCTAACGTAGTCTGCTATAATGTTCGTCAACTGACGAATATTATATTTTCATTTTTATTTTAAAAATCGTTAACTGGTAATACTCCCTGCATATTTCACTTAACATTGCCTTTATTATACACTGGCAATGTTTTAATAATTCACTTTATCACTAGTAGCACTGTCACACGAGAAAAAATTAGCCTTCAGTTGAGGTTAGTTATGACTGTTTACTATCTGTCGCACACATTTCAAAATATTTTTCTTGATGACTGTCGCGGGCTCCGCTCGCATCGGTGGCTGGAAGACAATTAATTCTTCTCATCGAAGCTCTTGCTCTCGTCTGGTAAAATCAGATCATCCTATTGGTGTAGAAGTCTGTACTCTCTACCCCAAATGCCTTAGTTATATTAAAATTTTAATTTTTAGCGTCTATGCTTTGGGTTCGAGACTCAGCTATGACGCGTTCATTCCCATTCGGAAATGACAGGAAATCTTATAATATTCATAAGTTTCTTATTAATTGTCTGATCGTCATTTGAATAGTCGCATTGTTTTGTGGATACTTGTCTCTTTATTTTAAGTCCAAACAAGTAATAAATCCGTCCATTAACAACTCACTTCACTTTATTCAATATTCATATAGTGGCTCTTAATAAAAAATAAGTTTTTTCCACTATATTTTAGTGTAATTATAACCTAATGCTTATAATTAAACGTCTAGAGTCCATATCTCTTATAATTTAATACATAATATTAACATATTTGTGATTTAAGCAAAATGCATTAATGGCGTAAAAGCCATTCATGTCCAAGCATTTATATTTGCTTATATCACCATTATTTCTTATGCTATTACTTATCTTTGGTACTAGAATGTTATTTAATACTTTTACATATATTTGCTGATACTTTACTTCAGCAAATGTTATCTTATTTACACATATAGCATTGTCTAAAATACACTATGCTATTATTTCGCCATTCTGTCACTCTCATTTAGTTATTTTTTCCACAAATTATATGCATTCTTGATAATTACAGTGTGCACAAATATTGTACATGGTTTGTTTAGTGCACTTACTAACTTTTTGTTAGTTGAAATTTCTTTAAGTTACAGTTTGATGGTTGTTTACACCTAGTCCTATGGTTACAGTTAATTAGTTTATTATATTATTGTTATTAAATTACTTATACAATGATTGTGAGGTATTCTCATAGTTGAATTGAACATTCTTCTAACTACTGGTAAACTTCCTTACTCTCACTTTACAAGTTTTGTTATGGTTTATTAATTAACTCTCTGGTCACTTGGGATTCTGTCTAATTTGTTTATTGTTATTATTAATAATCTGACTTATATAGTTGTGTTCTTCAGTTCATAGGGTATTCATTGTCTTGTACATTTGTTCTCATTTGGTCTCTGTTTGAAACAATTACTGGTAATTACTTTATCTAATTATTGTGTATGATTTTATGTTGTAGGTCCTGTTCAGATGAGGTTATGTGTCATTGAGTTGGCAACAATATGCTTCTTACTTTATTCAGTATTCATCTTAAATACTGTCATGTCATTATGGCATGTTACTACAATTGTTTGTTCCTATGTTTTACACACTTTGTACACATTTTACATTATATGTTTATACAATAATACTTGGTTTTTTATCTAACTATGTTACACATTTTGGTGGGTTGTATCTTGGCTTGTATACATTGGTTTGTTTCTTTTCAACAAATTAGTTTGTTTACTACTCATTGGTTATAACATTTACCTACATTTTGTCCTGTAGACATTCAGGCACATTCCATATCACGGATTATATAGCTTTTATTATTGGTCTTTTTGAGCAATTATTTCTCTTTTCAGTACCATTGAATTGGTGGTCTTACTGAGTATATTTGTGGTTTTACAATCTTGGATTACAATTGGTACACGAATTGTTTGTGTATTTCACTTGCTAACCGTTGATTTTTCACTTATTAATTTTTATTCACTTCCCTCAGTTATAAATACTTCACTCATATTGTCTGTGTTGCTTATTTGGGGTTAGTGTTATTACACTATTTATTGTTGCACTTATATAAAGTATTCACTATTATTGTTTGTGATCACTTACTAAGGTTCAACACTTGGTTTTTTATTATATTGGTTTCACTATGTCCTTCCTTGATAGATAGTTTTTATCACTACAAATCTTGTAATCATTATTTTTATTTCGGTTATTATACTAGTTGTGGTGCTTTCCATATTTTGGGAATGCTGGTGTCTTATTCTAGTTATACTTAATCTTCATTCTTCATGGTACATTTCTTCTTCTTCTTCTTCTTCTTCTTCTTCTTCTTCTTCTTCTTCTCCTGGTTATTCAATTGTTTATTCTTCATTTTAATTGTTTGTCACTTGTGATGCATTTCTTGGTTCCTCGCTATTTGTGATAACTCGTGTTCATTTACTATAGTTATAATTTTCAACATTTTCATTCATTATTATGATAATCATTACCTTCAAATTATTATTATAATAAATTATTATGATAATCTTTATCTCACTATTATGACAAATTAGTCTATCTTCTCACTATGATAATTGCATTCGATATGTCTCTTCCTTATGATGATATTAATTCTTGGTATATCCCCTCACTATTTTGATCTATTGGGCCTAGATGCTAACGTATTATATTATTTCATTGTATTCTCTCTTTCTTCTTTCTACTCGATGATATATTTTTATGATTCTTCCTTCTTCTTCATTGGGTTGCTTTAACATTATTCATTCATAGATACACGTTTGATTTTCATACTTCTGTTCCTTCTTCCATGTTTGATGAAATATGCTTATGGTACACTTTCATTTGACGTATTATATTATTTTTATGTAACCGTTATTTTGATACGTTACATATGCCTTCCTATAAGAATTGATTAATTCTGAATTCGTATACTTATTTTCTGAAGAATTCATCAATTGTTGTATATTTCCAAGTTGACTCTCATGTTCTTCTTATATCCCTTCATTCTCTTCTATTTGAATCATAATTATTTTTCTATCTCCCTTGTTTATTTAATTCCCTCATTCCCTAACATAATTTTAGCTGGTGCAGTTCAGAGTGGCTCACTGTGGCATACATCTCTGCTGTCCATACTAACATCAATAAATTCAGAGGTACATCATCTCTGTCAATAATATAAATGATTGCTGGAATAATTCATCAGTCAATTCATCTCAAAATATAAAGTAGTCGTTCTTTTGACAAATAATAAATATCCTTGGGATTATCTCACGCATCTGTGGTTTATACATTATTATATTCTCCTCTTCTTGATTCATCTTAACTTAATTCTTCATATTTTACTGGGATAGTTTGTTTACATTTCATCACTGGTATTTTCACATGATCTCCTTCGTTAGTATTTTATTTTTCATTCTTCTTTGTCATCAATTAATTTTTTCTCTGGGTATTACATTGAACGTCACTCCATAATCTTCTTCATCTTCATAATCCACGTCTTCGTGTTACATTTCATTTAGTATAGGCTCTCCTTTGGTTTTTTGCCTCGTTTTTGGGTATCATATATCTGTTCATATTAATAATATTCACTTGCTTCCACTTCTCCAACTTCTTATGTTGCTTTTTCTGTATATCATCTCGTATATCTTCTTTTTTCTAATATTAGTAGTACGGGTAAGATGGTAAGTTACTGTTGACTGGCTCTAGGAATTTGTAATTTATTTGCCATAGATTGTGGGTGTCCGCCTCGTATATATTCTTTCTTATTATATTAGTACGGGTAAGATGGTAAATTACTGTTGACTGGCTCTAGGAATTTATTTATGTGCCGTAGATGTTATGCGTCGTTCTCGTATATCTCCTTTCTTAATATTAGTACGGGTAAATCACAATTTTCTTCACATTTTACATTATTTCTTTGGGTTACACTTTTATGTCATAATATCAATATCTTGTCAACATTTATTCTTACATTTATAATTGTCATTTCGTACTTAGTATCGACATTAAATAATTTCCATTATAATATTCCATCTTTTTACATTATTCACTCTTCAATATATCGTTTTATGGAAGTCTGATTATAATTACCTTTAATTTTCTTCGTTACAGGATCTTGTATTTCATATATATTGTTCATATTGTTTTTGGTAACAGTATATGGGCTTGTGTATAGCAGTAACAATTTCTTAGCAATTCCTTCTATAGCACTTGGGATTTCTCTGTTTTTTAATAGCACTTTATCTCCCACTTCGTATGTGATGATCTTAGGCTGTGATTTTTTATACTTTAGTCTGAGTTTTTCAGCTCGCTCAACTGCATTATTATAAAATTTTACTTTGTTAAATTCATATTTGTTTTCTTGTGGAAAATTAATTATTTCTGTTATTTCTCGGGGTGGTCTTTGTTCAAACATAGCAGTATAGGGTGTTTCGTTAGTCGATTGGTGACAAGCTAATTTTATGAAATCTTTGGCTGGGGATAAGTATTCTTCCCATCTCCTCTGTTGTGTGTAGCAGTATGTTCTTAATATTCTGCCTACCTCTCTTAGGACTCTTTCGGCCGGGTTGCTGTTAGGGTGGTATACCGATGTCTTGTATGTTTTTACACCTTGGTTCATTAAAGTATCCCGCCATTTTCGGCCTCTGAATTGCGTTCCATGGTCCGTAATTATGGACTGAGGTTTTCCGATCTCTGGGATGTATTTTAGTGTTATAATTTCCAAAATTTTCCTTGTCATTGTTTATGGCGTAGAGTTTGGTGAATTTTGTGTAGTGATCGACAATTATCACTATGTATTTGTACTGGTGTCTGCCGCCACTGCGTAGAAATGGTCCACAAATATCCACAAACACCTTTTCTAGTTTCTTTGTAGACGTAATGGGTATCATCACTCCTTCATTCTTTTCATTGTTACACTTAACTAGCTGACACAGATGACAATGTTGTATATATTTTCTCACTCTACGATTCATATCCTTAAAGTATACATGCTCTTCTAATGCCTTGACCACTTTTATGGCCCCCATATGTCCATATCTTATATGGTAGTCAATTGCAATTTCTTTTTCAATAATTTTGGGTATTAATATTTTCCATTGATCATTGGATTGTTTGGTTTTAGTGAACAATAAATCATTATGGATACAATAATATGGAACAACTCTTTCATCTTGTTCTGTCACTCTGTATTATATTGCTGAGTTTGGGATCGTTTTGTTGGTTGATTTGTACATTTGTTAGTATGTCTGCCAATTCGGATCTGCTTTTCAAAATATGGTAAACTTTAGCGATGGTCTCCTTCTCTCCTTCAAATGTTTGGGCTTGTATGTTTACTCTGGACAACACATCTGCAGCAATGTTGTTTTTACCAGGGACGTATTCCCAATGTGTGTTGTATTCTTGGAGTGTTAGTGTCCACCTCGTCAGTCTGCCATGCTTTAATCTGCAGTTTTTTAAGAACGATATTGATTTGTGGTCCGTACGCACTGTGATTGGGTATCCCAAAATATAAGTTCGGAACTTCTCGCAAGCGAACACTATGCTGAGGAGTTCCTTCTCCGTAGTGTGATAGTTGCGCTCACACTTGTTGAGTGTCCTACTAGCAAAACTGATCACCTGATGGTTGCCTTCCTCGTCTTCTTGGTATAAGATGGATCCCAGACTTACATCACTTGCATCACAATTCATGTAAAAATTTTTGTTAAAATTTGGGTGATGTAGCATCACAGTTTTGAGGAACTTCTTTTTTATCATCTCGAAGGTTGTGTCCTGTTCAGGTCCCCATCTCCACTTATCTTTTGATGACAATTGTTGGGAAAATTTAGATGTCAACGCCGAATAATTATTTTGAAATTTTCTGTAATAATTGCAAATCCCAAGAAACGATTGCAACTGTTTCTTATTTTTGGGTACAGGAAAGCGCTGTATAGCTTCCATCTTTTCTTGTGCTGGGATTATGCCCATTTCAGACAAGTTAAAACCCAGAAATTGCACTTCATTGGCTATGAGTTTGGATTTCTCTAATTTTAATGTGATGTTGTTCTCATCCAATTTTTGCAATACTTGTGCCACCCTGTTGCAGTGTTCCTCCCAGTTGTTGGAGGTAATGAGCAAATCATCAACATACACTGTAGTGAATTGTAGTGTATTTTGACCTAAAATCTCATCCATACATTTTACGAAGACTGCTACGGAATTTACTAGGCCGAAGGGTAACCTTTTAAATTGGTAGTTATGCCCTTCAAATATAAAGGCCGTATACTTTCTGCTGTTGGGGTGTAATTCCACCTGCCAATACCCACACACTGTGTCCCATATACTGATGTACCTTATGCCATGGAATTTCTTAAGTATCTCGTCGATTTCTCAAGGCGACGTCCTGTCATTTATTATGGCCTTGTTTATCTCCCTGGCGTCTAAACAAATCCTTACTGCGCCATTCTTCTTTGGTACTGCTACAATTGGATTGGTGTACGGGGAGTTACTTAGTTCAATGATATCGTCTTCTATTAACCGTTGTAATTCTAATCGGACTGCTTCTTTTAGTGAAAAAGCTATAGGGTAAGATTTTCTTTTGAATTCAGTTTGTTCTTTGAATTTTATTTCGCACTGGAAATTTTTCACTTTCCCTGGCGTATCCGAAAATACATGCCTGTATTTGTTATAAATTTGGATTACTTTCGCTATCTGTTCATCTGTTAGAATCCTGTCGACTCTAGCTGTTTGGAATTTCTTAATCTCTTCTAGCTTTTCCATCCACAACGTGTCTCCTTTGTTATGACGAATCTCTCCATTGATCGGCATTTGTTCCCTCTGGTCGTGGCCTTCCCGGATGTAGTATATGATGTGTTCAGGAGGTGCCTTCCTGTTTTCGATCAACTCTGCTGTCCATCTGATGTCACCTGATTTCAGGGATACCTTGGCTCTGCTCATATCAATAATGGCCGCATATTTCCTTAATATGTCGCAGCCAATTAACAAGGTAAAGGGTAGCCCACTCGTTACTAAGAAAATCATTGGGATGGTTTTGCCGTTGCTTGATATCTCTAATTGTACTTGGTTCCGGATAGTTTTATTCTGCCGACCCGTTGCTCCAATTAAGATAATATTGTTTATTGGCAACGTCGGTATTATTGTTTTATTTCCTGTTTGTATCCGGTTTAGGTCAACTCTATCAATTAATGATACATTGGCCCCTGTATCTATCATGGCCGTCGCCTTGATCCCGTTGACGTTAACTGTTATATAGGCGATTTCGCTGTTAACGGCTTCGTCGACGTTATTTTCTTTTTCTTCCATTAAATCTTTGCGAATATTTTTTAAGTAATTATTCTGGAGGATTACAATTGATTCCATTGTGTTTCTTGATACGTTAGACCCAATGGACCGGTTCAGTGAGGGTGATGTCGCGGTTTTCACTGCCGTTGCCCATTTAAAGGCAGGTCACCATTGTCCGGGTGCCTGTCTGATGAGTTGGATGCACTCTGTTCTTGGGGTCCTGGTCCATTCCCGTTGTGATAAATTTCTGCATTTCCTTGTTCCCGCCGATTGTCTTCGCTATTGTGACTTCTGTTAGTGTTATATCCAGATTCGTGGTCTTCTCCCTCGCTGTTGCTCCGGCTGTTATTACTGTGGTAACTCCGGCGACCCTGGTAGTACGGTCTACTATTGCCACCTCTACTGGCATTAGCGTAGTGTACCCTTCTGAAGTTATTACCACCGTTATTTCTGTTGTTTGGTCTGTAATTATTATTATTGTGATGGTTATTATTATACGGCCGGTAATAATTGTTGTTTGGTCGATAATTATTATTTCCCTGGTAATTATTTGGCCTAGGGTTATTTTGATTTCCCCGGTCGTTGTGGTTGGTATTATTACCACTGTTATTTGGTCTGGGATTTTGATCATTATTGAACTGCATCGGGTTATTGAAGTTCCCTCTGTAGTTGGGCCTATCATTGTTGTTATGGGGATTATTATTACCCGGTCCACCCCGGTCATACTGTTGTCCTGGTCTCTGACGGTTTCTTTGATAATACCGCTCCTGCTCTTGGTTTTCCAGGAGCGCCGACATCCTTTGTACTGTTTTTATTTGGGCATTCAATCTTCCCTGTGATACACCTTGATTAAAGTGGTATGCCAGTTTAGTTACCAGGCACTCCTCCGGTATTGCTGGCTCCAAGTTCCTCGCTAGGCATATCTTTCCTAAAAAATATGTTGTCATAGATTGTCCGGCATTGGGGTCGTACTTGCCATTACTTATATCGTCTCTTATGATGTTTTGGGTGGATTCTGACCAGTATTTCATTTTAAACGCCACCTTGAACGCTGCATAGCTATTCACTTCATGCCTGGTTGCCGTCCACCAATTGTCAAAAACATTTCTGAAGTATTCGTCTAGCATTCCTTTTATTATCGTCCATCGATTCTCTTTATTCCGGTTCAATATCTCGTCCACTCTCTCCAAGAATTCGAGAGGATTTTTCTTATAGGCTCTGAAATCTATGCTCTCTCGCCCATCCAGTTGTGGTAATCCCGTTATTACACTTGGGTATGTTCTCAGACGGTTCATCTCGTCCCTGAGGTCGTCGAATTCTCGTTGTTGCTGTTCGGTTAATCGTTCTCTGTCGTTATCTACCTGGTTCCTTACTGCGTCTACTGTTGTTTTCATCTCTTCACACTTCTCCCCTAGTGTGGTGTGTGCGACTACCATGTCTGCTTGTCTGTGCTCTACTACCTCCATTTGTTTATTACGGGTTTCTTCGAGAATGTCAATACGGTTGTGGATATCCGTTTTGGTTTGCACAATCTCCTGTTTGTTGATTTCGCATTCTCATCGTACGTCAGACATCTCTCCCTGGATTTCCGTCGCTATCACTGCCATCCTCTCCTCCGTCGTTTCTAGGTTTTCTTCTATTTTCTTATCTATTGTTTCTATGGTCGTTATTGTGATCTCTTCAGTTCTGCAGTTATTATCAGCCATCTGTTGCCATATCTTCTAGTTATCGCTCTTAATTGCTTCAATTTTCTTATTTATTTGCTCGTTCAGTTCATCTGTCTTCTTATTTGTCTCACCGATTTTGACTCCCAGTTCTTCAGATAAATTCTCTCTGATTATTTCTATATTTTTTGTCAATAACTCTTCCGTCTTCTTATTTGTTTCATCTATCTTATTATTCAAATCTTCTTCAACAATTCCATGTTCTTCTGGCTCTCCTTCTGGCCTTCTTCCATTTTCTTCGGGCCTTCTTCTATTTTCTGATTCGTGGATAGATTGTTTTCATCCATTTTCTTATCTATCGACCGGTAATCTTCCTTCAATGACTCTATGTTCTTCTTTAAAGTCTCTTCCATTATTGCTCTCATCATTTCCATGAAGTCTGTGCCCCCTGGTTGCATTGGTTTCTCCGGTTGGTTCATTTCCGGTTGACCTTCTGGTTGCTGGACCTCCTACGCTGGTTCAGGTTGTCTGTCTTCCATCGTAAGTAATAATTCTTCCACGTCTTCTGCCGACGTTGCTTCCTTCTCCTCCATTCTAGCTTCTTTTTCAGCTTCCTCCGCTCGCCTCTTCGACGTCGATCTTCGGTACATCTTTATATCTTTGCAATGTAATTGCCGCCAAGTTAGGTTTAATAATTATTTATTTATTTTGTTTTGTTGAATATTGTCGTCCTAATTCGAGCTCAGACGTTGGGGGCCACGTTGTTATGTATATTTTAGTAGGAGTGCTTGTCGTGTTTTTATTTTAAATTAACTTGTAATTTGATTTAGTAGTATACTCTTCTTCACTCCTCATGTTGTAATGTAAATATCGATGATTAGTGTTGTTTTTTGTTGTTTAATAAATAGTTGAAATAGTAATGTTTATGTTTAAATTAATGTTTATGTTTAAAAGGATTGTAATAACTGATATCTTGATGTATTCACCTCCCCACTTACCATCCGTGAACGTCTTCAATCTTCTTAATATGTTGCCCTATCTCACTGGAAATACATGAATAACACACAAAATACTTCACCTTGATATTAACATATACACATTAAATAAAATGACAATGATATTCAATCGTGGATTGAATATTCAAATACTGGCCGCTTGAATATTGCCGCCACCTTGAGAAACAATTGCTTCTAAAATGCAAGTTATTTGTGCCTATTTAATAGAAATAAATACTCTCTGTTCACTGGTAAGATATTTAGGCGTTTATTAACATTAGTTATATTCAATGAAATCCTTTTTCCAAACAATTAATAAATCTTTAAAAACAACAAAGTTAATTCCTTTCTGAAAATTCTTCAGCTCAGGGCTGGTAACACTGGTACAATATACAATAATATGGTAATTCTGGTTATGTTAATTTTGGTTATCAGCGTTACCAAATTTCATGAATCCTTTGAATTTACATGATGCAAGATACAAAGATGTTTATTAAAAAAAAACAATATTTATTCATATAGAATGACAAAAAAAAACAAAAATTAAAAATAGTTAACCTCAATACGATATTCAAATTATCGTACTATCGTACGGCAGGAGTGCTGCAGTCAGTTATTCAAAGCTGTGTAACACGTGTTCAAAACGTTACACATTAAAACAATATTACTGGTTTAATTATTATTATGAACTGGAATGATAAAAAATAGAAAAGCTCTTATTATTGAGTCTATTCACAAGAGTATTATTAATGACAGAAGTGACTCTCTGTTGGCAAATAAATCTGTGTTGGTTATAGGTTAGTTTACCTATAGATGAGAGTAAGTTGACAAAATAAATTATTTAATATTATTGAAATCTTAATATTATTTTCACAAAACATTATTTATCGTAATAAGATGGATAATTAACGGCAGTGATTGTTCTCGTATATTAAATCATTATTTATCAAGTACTACTGGAATCGTAGTCAATTAAGCGACTATATTTTACAAGTATTGTTTGCGGCATTTATCACTATTTCAGCTTCTGTTATTATTTTTCTTACATAAATATTAAAATATTTTAATTAAATACCATTATTAAATTAAACGAAAACTTTTATTCATTGTGCCTGATAATATTTCATCGTTCGCTAGTTAACCATGCGTAGTTTGCTTGGCTAACGTAGTCTGCTATAATGTTCGTCAACTGACGAATATTATATTTTCATTTTTATTTTAAAAATCGTTAACTGGTAATACTCCCTGCATATTTCACTTAACATTGCCTTTATTATACACTGGCAATGTTTTAATAATTCACTTTATCACTAGTAGCACTGTCACACGAGAAAAAATTAGTCTTCAGTTGAGGTTAGTTATGACTGTTTACTATCTGTCGCACACATTTCAAAATATTTTTCTTGATGACTGTCGCGGGCTCCGCTCGCATCGGTGGCTGGAAGACAATTAATTCTTCTCATCGAAGCTCTTGCTCTCGTCTGGTAAAATCAGATCATCCTATTGGTGTAGAAGTCTGTACTCTCTACCCCAAATGCCTTAGTTATATTAAAATTTTAATTTTTAGCATCTATGCTTTGGGTTCAAGACTCAGCTGATGCGTTCATTCCCATTCGGAAATGACAGGAAATCTTATAATATTCATAAATTTCTTATTAATTGTCTGATCGTCATTTGAATAGTCGCATTGTTTTGCGGATACTTGTCTCTTTATTTTAAGTCCAAACAAGTAATAAATCCGTCCATTAACAACTCACTTCACTTTATTCAATATTCATATAGTGGCTCTTAATAAAAAATAAGTTTTTTCCACTATATTTTAGTGTAATTATAACCTAATGCTTATAATTAAACGTCTAGAGTCCATATCTCTTATAATTTAATACATAATATTAACATATTTGTGATTTAAGCAAAATGCATTAATGGCGTACAAGCCATTCATGTCCAAGCATTTATATTTGCTTATATCACCATTATTTCTTATGCTATTACTTATCTTTGGTACTAGAATGTTATTTAATACTTTTACATATATTTGCTGATACTTTACTTCAGCAAATGTTATCTTATTTACACATATAGCATTGTCTAAAATACACTATGCTATTATTTCGCCATTCTGTCACTCTCATTTAGTTATTTTTTCCACAAATTATATGCATTCTTGATAATTACAGTGTGCACAAATATTGTACATGGTTTGTTTAGTGCACTTACTAACTTTTTGTTAGTTGAAATTTCTTTAAGTTACAGTTTGATGGTTGTTTACACCTAGTCCTATGGTTACAGTTAATTAGTTTATTATATTATTGTTATTAAATTACTTATACAATGATTGTGAGGTATTCTCATAGTTGAATTGAACATTCTTCTAACTACTGGTAAACTTCCTTACTCTCACTTTACAAGTTTTGTTATGGTTTATTAATTAACTCTCTGGTCACTTGGGATTCTGTCTAATTTGTTTATTGTTATTATTAATAATCTGACTTATATAGTTGTGTTCTTCAGTTCATAGGGTATTCATTGTCTTGTACATTTGTTCTCATTTGGTCTCTGTTTGAAACAATTACTGGTAATTACTTTATCTAATTATTGTGTATGATTTTATGTTGTAGGTCCTGTTCAGATGAGGTTATGTGTCATTGAGTTGGCAACAATATGCTTCTTACTGTATTCAGTATTCATCTTAAATACTGTCATGTCATTATGGCATGTTACTACAATTGTTTATTCCTATGTTTTACACACTTTGTACACATTTTACATTATATGTTTATACAATAATACTTGGTTTTTTATCTAACTATGTTACACATTTTGGTGGGTTGTATCTTGGCTTGTATACATTGGTTTGTTTCTTTTCAACAAATTAGTTTGTTTACTACTCATTGGTTATAACATTTACCTACATTTTGTCCTGTGTTACTATGACATTCAGGCACATTCCATATCACGGATTATATAGCTTTTATTATTGGTCTTTTTGAGCAATTATTTCTCTTTTCAGTACCATTGAATTGGTGGTCTTACTGAGTATATTTGTGGTTTTACAATCTTGGATTAAAATTGGTACACGAATTGTTTGTGTATTTCACTTGATAACCGTTTATTTTTCACTTATTAATTTTTATTCACTTCCCTCAGTTATAAATACTTCACTCATATTGTCTGTGTTGCTTATTTGGGGTTAGTGTTATTACACTATTTATTGTTGCACTTATATAAAGTATTCACTATTATTGTTTGTGATCACTTACTAAGGTTCAACACTTGGTTTTTTATTATATTGGTTTCACTATGTCCTTCCTTGATAGATAGTTTTTATCACTACTAATCTTGTAATCATTATTTTTATTTCGGTTATTATACTAGTTGTGGTGCTTTCCATATGTTGGGAATGCTAGTGTCTTATTCTAGTTATACTTAATCTTCATTCTTCATGGTACATTTCTTCTTCTTCTTCTTCTTCTTCTTCTTCTTCTTCTTCTTCTTCTCCTGGTTATTCAATTGTTTATTCTTCATTTTAATTGTTTGTCACTTGTGATGCATTTCTTGGTTCCTCACTATTTGTGATAACTCGTGTTCATTTACTATAGTTATAATTTTCAACATTTTCATTCATTATTATGATAATCATTACCTTCAAATTATTATTATAATAAATTATTATGATAATCTTTATCTCACTATTATGACAAATTAGTCTATCTTCTCACTATGATAATTGCATTCGATATGTCTCTTCCTTATGATGATATTAATTCTTGGTATATCCCCTCACTATTTTGATCTATTGGGCCTAGATGCTAACGTATTATATTATTTCATTGTATTCTCTCTTTCTTCTTTCTACTCGATGATATATTTTTATGATTCTTCCTTCTTCTTCGTTGGGTTGCTTTAACATTATTCATTCATAGATACACGTTTGATTTTCATACTTCTGTTCCTTCTTCCATGTTTGATGAAATATGCTTATGGTACACTTTCATTTGACGTATTATATTATTTTTAGGTAACCGTTATTTTGATACGTTTACAGTATTCCTACGGCGAATTTTGCCCTCTGATCTTTATTTACGCCACTCGATACATGTATTGTACCTTGTATTTCTTCTGTTCAGTTTCCTTTTTTCTTGGTTTCGGTGACGACTAATATGTCCAGGCCCATATTTAGGTATTGTGTGCCCCTGTGCTCTAAGTAATATGCCACCCCCACACACCATGCCCCCACCCACACAAACTTACGACTCAAACAAGGAAACAAACCGTGATTTTACAGACATATCAGCTCAAGTTGAGTACATTATAATAGGTAAACATAAACATATGATGGCAGTCTGTTGTAGCGTTGTAGGTATTACAAGTTACAACGTAATTTTATATGGCGTAATTCTCTCGACATTGACATATAATTCATGTAGGATGTAGTCTAAAGAAAATTTATTCTTTTTACTCTTAATCACAGTTGTCATTTTTTTTATATTTCACAATTTCACTTAAATTATGATGGTATTTCTTAAAAATTTACTCTTAACATTGTAATAATCAGACATGGAATTAAAAAGTAGGCAGTGTTTTTGACATTGTTTATTTTTAATACATTACAGAATTACAGTAAGTTCAGTGAAAAGGATTTAACCAAACCTGATATGTAAAAATGTATCTTAGCTTACATAATGAACGGTTTTCGTCTGGCTTGACTGTGAGTAAGATCATTGATTATTTCGTCAAAACTTAGCCTGTTAGTTATATCTGACTCAATACACAGAACTGCTGCACTTACAAGACGCTCTTGTCTTTGGCTTGACCGCATGTAGTTGTTCACTCTTCTTAGAACAGAAAACGATCTTTCAGCTGAACAGTTATAAATTTTCAGCGCAACACAAATATTAGGATAAACTTCTTGTAAGTTTCTTTCAACTAACATTTTATTCAAACTTGGCAAAGTCCAGGGTTTTTCTACTTTTTCACCTTTCTTGTTTAGCACTTCACGTTTAATATTTTTTATGAAACCTTTAAGATGGATACACTCATTTATTAGACTATCCTCCAAATCCGTATTGTACAGTTCACAGAGTTCTTTTGCTGAATTCATTATACTAGTAGGTTCACGATTTGTAAGTTTGGAAATAAAATAAAATCTAGACGCAAAATATGTGTACACAGATATTCTTTTTTCCAAATCCTCCTTCAATGTGTCAATTACAGCAAATAAACTTGACTTGAGCTTTTTTTCATTTAAGTGTATTTCTTTTGATCCTTTATCTTCATGTGTAGATAAATGATCACCTTCCTCTTCACTCGTGTCAGAGTCAGACTGATCAAAAAATCGTTTCTTTTCCTCTTCCTCTTAGGTGAGGTCATATTAAGTTCTGATGATGTTTTATTTAGTGTTAGTGTCATTGTCTCATTTATCTTTTTTACAGCTTGGGATTTGTATTCATGATACAGTTCCCTAATTTCTTCAAGATAAGCAATCAACGATTCATAAAGTTCCTTGGCAGCAGAGACATCCAAATCTTCTGCTTGTAGCTTTTCCATTGTCTTCCCAAACTATTGGAATATGGCACCCCAAAGGCTAGACATAAATGCTGTGTCAATATGAGTTAACTGCTTAAGTAAACCTTTAGCTTTGTTTCGGTCCAAACATTTTTGGGTGGCATCTTCGAAAAATGACTTAAGAGCATTGAATATAGCTGTCCCATCTAAATTTAGACTTTTACACGCTTCTTCTCGTGCACTCCAACGAGTCTGACTTAATGATTTCAATGTTGAGCTTTTTGGACCAAAAAAGATAAAAGCAAATTCCATCTCTGTGTCGAACTATAAAAAAAATTAAAAATACTCTGCAAGAAGTCAAAAAATGTTACAGACTCCCGACAACACTCTGCTGCTCGAGAACCACTCAAGTTTACTGAATGGGCAGCACAGGGAATATAGAAAGCTAGTGGATTAATTGCCTTGATTCTGGCTTGCAAACCAGAATATATACCTGACATGTTTGAACAATTGTCATAAGTTTGACCCCTGCAATCAGATATCTCTAGATTTATACTTTTTAAAATCTCCAATACTGCGTCTGCAAGGTTTTCACCTGTGTGCCCAGGATTTTTGAAGAAGGTTAAAAATCTCTCATGTGCCTCCCCTATCTCATTTACATAACGAACAATGAAGGTTAATTGGTCGTTATGAGTAATTTCTGGAGATGAGTCAACTATTACTGAATAATATTTACACAACTGGACCTCTTCAACAATCTTAGAGACTACTTTCTATCCCATAATTTTAATAAGGTGATCACAAATTACTGGACTCAAATATGACGTCCTTCCGCTACCTGGATTTCCATAGCATGAAATGTGAGCAGATAGAAAGCGGTCATACTCAGCTATTAATTCAAGGCACATCATAAAATTGCCATTATGCTCTGACCCAAACACTTCGTTATCTCCTCGGAATGCTAGTCCTCGAGAAGATAATTTTTTTAAGACAGAAATTACCTTCTGCAGTACATTCCTCCAATACTGGACCTCTTGCTCAAAAACAGTTACTAACTTTTTGTCAATTCTAGATAATTCATTTGCTCAGGTTTTAAATGTAATTGGACAATCTCTGTGAGAGGATGAGTTTTCATGTTCGGAGATACGTTGTACAGTGTGAATCCAATCATTAAACCCTGATTTTGAAGCAAACCCAGATAGCCCTCCAAAAAGCATACAAGGAGCACAATATAGAGACCCCTGACTTGGTGAATAAACTAAATATTCTCGTTTTACAACATTCCCATTCAAAAGCTTTCTTTTAAATAAACTATCAGTACAGTATCTCTTTCTACCATCATGATATAGACGAACTGACTTTGAAAAATCAGAATCGTCATTTTGTTTTATACCCTGTTTGATTAAGAAATCAATGGTTTCGTCAGTAATGACCCACTGATATGGATCATTGTCTGGCAAACATATTATACTGTCATTATTTTTGTCTAGACCAGGAGATGCCGATGTTGAGGGTTCTGGATGAATCTCATTATTTTCATCAGAAGTGCTAGAACCTTGGTTGGTTGTTTTGCATTCATTACCAGTACCACCAGTATTACTATTACTTACATGAATTTTTGGTTCTTCAGAAAGTTTGTTTTCAGTTTTTTCATAACTAAAAAACGATTCTAATTTTCTTACTTTTTTAAGGGTGTCATCTTCTTTTTATTTCTTTTCTTCTGCCTTCCGTCTATATGCCGCCCCACTTAGTCTTTTTCTTCCGTCCATTTCAATTTTATACTTAAATATCGATTTTCAATCCAATAAAGAACTAAAGAAGTAAAAAATAAACTTGTACTTTTTTTCATTTCACATCACAGTTCACAGTTTAATAAAAACTAACATAACCTAGTTAAATAGAATAGGCAAACGGTAGCACAGAGCGGCGCGCGAGCCAGACCAGAGCGGCAGCCGACAGCGCAGTGTTGCCAACAAAAATCTTCCCTACCTCATTTATACAGACTAGTAGCACTAGTAGAACAGCAGGGGAATACTGGATTTGGAATGGCAATATGACATATGAGTAAGCGGAAATAACCAAGTGACAGACAGGAATGCAACGTTTGCTTCCTCAACAGTATACACTGCTCGCAACAATCTACATGAATGGCATTGATTATTTGATTTCATAAATCATTGCAATTACATTGGAAATTATTTTAATAATTGATGCCTTCAATAGTTGACCAAATGTTATAATTATTGGTGACGAGACGATTAATTGCCAATTATTCGTCACCAATTATAATTTTAATGCATTGGAAATGTCCTTTCATTGTGAATCTAAAAAATAAAAATCCAAAATTTTGCCGCCCCCCAAATCTTGCCGCCCTGTGCGTGAGCACAGAATAGCATGTGCCTAAATACGGGCCTGAATATGTCCAATTTCATTTTGCTAAATTCGTTTTTAAGATTTCTTTATCCTTTGTATTCCAGCCTTGGATGTTCCATGTTCCGAACTTTAATCTCCTTTCTTTCCTCTTCTTCGTCTTGTTTGTGTTTTTGCCTTGGTTGAAGTTATCAACTGGACTTTGAAAATCATCAGCAGAACTCCCCCCCACCCACCCACCCACTGTATCAGACGGGGCTCCCTCTAGTTGAGGTGTGGATTTCCACCTGGGGATTATCTTTATTATTTTTCATCCTGCTTTTGTCTTTCAAACTCCTTCAATTTTTACGTGTGTTTGGTTGTTTATGCCTAAACGCCACAACCCCATTTTGGAGGACCTTTTTTTGTTCCTTTTAAACAACAGTTCCCAATTAACCATATCTAAGTCTTTCACCTGTAAGAGGATGGTGGTTTGGGGTTCAAAATGAATTCACTTGGCTTTCAAGAGGATTTTAATTATTAAACTGATCTAAATTTAACAGAAAATAACAATCATCCTTTTTATCAGGAAGAGGAGTATAATAATATGATAATAGTAGGTGAAATTGATAACAGTATAATTAATAACAAAATAGGTGAAATTTTAAAAATATCTTAACCTCCTTAAACTAAATTTGACTATTCATTTTATTATACTTAATATTTTTATGTGTATGTAATTTAGCACATAATTCCACAAAAGAGTAACCCCTTTTTAAATTTTAAAGTTAAATCATTAAGTAACTTCTTTTAAGTTAAATTATTTTCTTACAGTTTGTTGTTGTAGACTTTCAGTTTAATCATACTTTGAGACTTGCACCTCTTTTTATCTTGAATTCTCCCCTCAGTTCTTCTATAACCAATATTTATCAACTCTTTCCCTCACTTTTTGGTCTTTTAGTTGTCACTTGGTTATTAGGAAGGTAAGAAGGTATTTTAGGTCCCAGATTTCCAACATGTGAAAACAAAGTTCTTGACATGTAGGTTCCCATAAGAAGTACTCTGACTATTCTCACTGATGGAAAATTCCAGTTTTTTAATTTTTTTTAATTTTTAATTTTTCCTACTAATGTTATTTTCCAGAGTTTAGCAGATCAAGTGTACTAGTGCATGTGGTTTTTAGTGTTGGACACTTGACACAGTCTTTGTTCTGAAATTTTTCTGAGTCTTACACAATTAACAAAAAACAAACAAAAGTTAAATACAATTCCCAACTCATTCCTAAGCATCTTTCCATTATCATATGCAATGATAATATACGTTTGTTCATTCCTCTCCAACTTCTGAATCCAAATACTACTCCGACTTCTATTTCAATATGTTTTTTCCTAGACATATGGGCTTTAGAGGGAAATTCTCAGAACAGTCCAAAATAGTAGTTGAGAACAAAGTTTCAGAACAGACGTTACATTTTAATTTTGATGTTGTGATGTAATTTTTGAGTAAGATGATGGTATTTTTTTAGTTAAGTGTTAGTTAAGTAGAAATAAGAATCTTGGATTTTATTGTCCATGATATGTCTGAGTATTATTAAGAACTAATAAACGCTATTCTGATGTGGAACACTATCAGTAATATTTTAGATAAAAATGTTTACCTTGTTACATGGAGCTAGCTTTGCTCATTGTTAACTTCATCAGAGGCTGCTCCTAACTCTCTCCTAACCTTCCAAGCACTTCGTCATTTGTCATTCTGTCCTTCAAGGAAATCGTTTCCATCCTTCTCCATGTCCACATCTTGAGAATGCCTATAACTAGCTCTCCTCTTTTTTCCTCAGTGTACAAGTTTCTATCCATTATGAGAATGCTCGAAACAAACGACTCTGAAGATACAAGCGCTAAACTAAATATATTTTCTCTGGATAATAGAACAGATGAAAGAAAATGACTTTGATGCAGACAATGACTTTGACTTACGTGTGTAGTGATATACTTTCTGATTCTTCTTCAGTGCTGGCAGTCTCAAATGACATCTTGCTAGTTTCATGCTCTTCTGTAATCAACAATCAAAATTATTTACATTCCATTATATTATACTGTATACAGCAATTACTGTTTATTATGCAAATAAGCGCATGAAGTCATGGGTCCAGGTCATTTGCCACAAAAAAAAATTTTTTTTAAACCATCATTAACAATAACTGACTCAATTCATTTAACAAAGTTTTTGCTATAGAAGAATTTAACAGCTATCATCAGGCTATACCAACATCAACATCAAAAGAGGAATTAAGTTGTAAACTGATTCATTGACGGTTACAATTTATTTTTCATATATTAATTCAAACAATCCATGACTGTGATGTAGGAACATTTTAACTAAGGATAGTGAGCATTCTCACAGTCCTCAATAGCTCCTCACTGAGGAGTGAGGTAGGTAGGAAGACTGAGAAGGCAATGGCTGCAAGAGGTGACAGTGGTTTTGTAAAGGATGGGAATCAGGAATTGGAAATGCCTGGCAGAAAGAAGTCAGTGGAGGTGAAGAGTGAAGGAAGGTGAGCTCCACAGAGGGCTGTAGTGCTTTGCACAAAGAAGATCCATCACTGTTAACATTAAAAATTTAAAGAAAATAATGCTATTGAATAACGTGTATGTGTATGGGGGGAGGTGCATACAGAAAAGTGTAAATTCAGAATTAAGTTTTTTTACTGTTTACATAATTAAATATAATTATTTCACTACAACTCAAAACACAAAACTTTTTATAGGTAAAAACGTAAAAGTTTTACCTTATAACCTGAACCGGTTTTCACTTTTGAAAAGCTTCCTCAGAGGTTGGCACTGGTAGCACTGTCCGTCTTGTGGTTGGCGACGGGATCGATTTTTGATCGATGTTGTGTGTGTGGGGTGTGATATGTTCGAATAATGCATATGATTTGAATTGTGTCTGTTCGTTTAGGATGTCGTTTTTATTTGGTTTTGTGTGTTTGTATATTTCCAATTGTTCTAGAGTGTCTAGTTTTCGGCCTTTTGTGTGTACATGTAGAATGTTCATGTTATTGTCGACGTTTTTGTATGTGTGGTTTGCAAAGGTGGATTCTATAGTGGAGTGGAGTGCCTTTGTGTGTTCAATGTATCTTTGTTTGAAGCTACGTCCTGTCTGGCCTATGTAGAATTTGTTGCAATCTGAGCAATTTAGTTTGTAAACACCAGGTAGATCGAATTTGTTTTGTGCTTTGTATGTGTGTTTTGATAGTGTGTGTTCTGTTTTGTTAGTAGTTTTGTAAGCGATTCTGTATCCTGCTTTTTTGAAATTGTGGGCTATTTTTTCAGTTTGTTTGTTGATGTATGTTAGTGTTATGAATTTGTTGTTTTCTGTCTTTGTCTGTTGTTTGTGTTGTGTTTTGTGTAGGAGTTTATTGACTATTATTCTGTCATATCCGTTGGATTCTGCTAGATATTTTATCGTGTTTTTTCGTCTTTGTAGTCTTTTTCATCTAGGGCGATGTTGTTAAGTCTATGTATCATGGTTCTGAAGGCAGCTAGTTTTTGTTGTATTGGGTGATTGGAGGAGTTGTGTATTAGTGTGTCAGTTGTAGTCGATTTTCTGTATATACTGAATTTATGCCTGTGTTCAAGTTTTGTGATGGAGAAGTCGAAGAAGTTTATGCTATTGTTGTGTTCGTATTCGGCAGTAAATTCAGTATATACAGAAAATCGACTACAACTGACACACTAATACACAACTCCTCCAATCGCCCAATACAATACAAACTAGCTGCCTTCAGAACCATGATACATAGACTTAACAACATCCCGTTAGATGAAGAAAACTAAGACAACAGACAAAGACAGAAAACAACAAATTCATAACACTAACATACATCAACAAACAAACTGAAAAAATAGCCCACAAATTCAAAAAAGCAGGATACAGAATCACTTACAAAACTACTAACAAAACAGAACACACACTATAAAAACACATACACAAAGCACAAAACAAATTTGATCTACCTGGTATTTACGAACTAAATTGCTCAGATCGCAACAAATTCTACATAGGCCAGACAGGATGTAGCTTCAAACAAAGATTCATTGAACACACAAAGGCACTCCACTCCACTACAGAATCCACCTTTGCAAACCACCTCATTGAAGCAAACCACACATACAAAAACATCAACAATAACATGAACATTCTACACATACACACAAAAGGCCGAAAACTAGACACTCTAGAACAATTGGAAATATACAAACACACAAAACCAAATAAAAACGACATCCTAAACGAACAGACACAATTCAAATCACACGCATTATTCGAACATATCACACCCCACACACACAACATCGGTCTTTCAAAAATCGATCCCGTCGCCAACAACAAGACGGACAGTGCTACCAGCGGCAACCTCTGAAGAAGCTTTTCAAAAGTGAAAACCAGTTCAGGTTATAAGGTAAAACTTTTACGTTTTTACCCATAAAAAGTTTTGTGTTTCGAGTTGTAGTGAAATAATTATATTTAGTTAAGTAACGAACATGTCATGGACAACGAATTCCAAGAGTTTACATAATATCTGACATCATTTTTATACAACAATATTATTCAAAATTTCATCTTTTGTAAGATATTTACTCGAATCTATTGTAATAAACCATGAAACTATCACGACACAGTGAAAAACAACACAAAATGGCTTTGCTTAAATGCATGTACGTACAAACAAAGATAGTAACATTGTTTTCATGATAGTGCTGCTCTGTATAGTTGTATTGTAGAACTAAAATATTACTGTTCATACCAAACCAACACTGTTCAATATAAACACTGCTAAATTCATGCCTGAGTTATACTCGTCCTTGGGATTTGAGAGTGGGATGACATGGACAAGTCAGGCTTGTTAATAAGACTCAGTTGCACTCAATCTGAACAAAAAAACAGCCTCATAGTAGAAACCTTCTTCTTCTTCCTCCAACCAAGTATTAAGCGGCCCACATACTCTCAGTTTTACTGCACAGTTAACTGCCCTAAATAACTGGGTAAGAAACTGCAATGAACTGAACTGAAAGTGTAGCCACATGTCAGTTTTTTCTCAGTTTTTTCATCAGTTTCGTCAGTTCCGTCGGGTCGGGATATACACGTCGTCAGTTGGAGCTCCAAATTTTTTCCAATCATCAGCTTTCTTTAGCTTTTTTCAAAAAGTAGATTAGAGATTATTAATTTTTTTATCACGCATCGCATCAGGCTCAATAATTTTCAATTTTTCAATCAATATATATCCAGCAATTTTTTTGACACCATTAGAAATGAGGGGATTTCGATATTCCAAAGCTCAGGAAGCGACCAATAGGGTTCAATGAATGTGAGGAGGGTTTCTTTTTTCGATGAGGCCGTGGTGATAGCTGAGTGTCAACCACGTGTCAACTGAGCAAACTGTGCATATAACTGAGTTTGTCGTTGCAAAAGAATGTCCAGTAGCACAGGCCTGCAAACTTCGTAAACACATGCCTAAACTGAGCAGTTCACACAGTTTATCGCTCATACATGACGTCACACACGAAAAACTGCACAGTAAAACTAATAGTGTGTGGGCCCCTATAGGCTAGTAGCGTGTTGTGACCTCATCATTCCACCATATTTTTGGCCTTCCATGGGATCTCCGTCCTTGCAGCTGATACCTATACATAATCTTTGGCATCCTCTCAGTGCCCATTCATTGTAAATGGTGTTCCCATTTATTCCATACTCTTTAATTTGGTCACTTGAGCTGGCAACTTGTAACTGTTCTCTTGTTTCTGTACTCCTCATTCTACCTCTTCTTGTGCAACCTGTGTGCTACTTCCATAGCATTTTCATCTCTGCTGTTTGGATTCTTTTTTCATTTGTTCCTGTGAGTGTCCATGTTTCATTGCTATATACAGTAGTAGACTAAAGGAGGGTGAGGGAGCGGACCACCCCACTTAGTAGGGGGCCTCCAGATTTGGAAAATTTAATTTTTTAGGAATTTTTTTTAAATTTATTAGTAAATATTCTATTGTCACATCCTGAAACGCAACACTAAGACAGGTCCAGGATTTAATTGATCGGTTCCAAATATTTTTTCATATTATTTTGAAATCTACCTTACAACCCTACTTACCTTACTACCCTATCTTTTACAGATATTAAAAGGAAAAGCTTATAAAGGTAAGTTTATTATTAGAAATACATTCATACTAAAAATGAAGCGTACAGTTTTAACAATTTGTATTTCAGTTTCTACTTGTGAAAAGAGCTTCTCTAACTGAAACTCATTATGAATTATTTGCGCTCAACCATGATCCAAATCGGACTAAACGGGCTAGAAATTTTATCAACCGAAAACAAGTTGGCAAGGAAATAAGCTTTGATGATGCAATAAGAACATTTTCTTAGGTAAAAACTAGAAAACGGCCATTTTAGAAAGTTCATCTTATTTGTACTAAAACTGCTAGCCATCGGCGTAACTTGGGAGGGGCAAGGGGGGCACCCCCCCAATGTTCCGAACACTATAAAATTTGGTTTCTAGTTTGTTTCCAGCATAGCTCGCGAGCACAGTAAGCACTATTTATCAATGTCTGTACTGTTATCAGACGACTACTTGCCATAAATTTATTATCCTTATTTCTTTCGAAGAAACTTGTAAGGGGAATGTTTGACAGATTTGAATGATATACGTCAAAATAATATTTCTGTTCGAAAAAAAAAACGCTAGAGCAGTGGTTCCCAAAGTGGGGTCCGCGGACACTTTTAAGAAAAAATAGAATATACCTTAATTTTATCCAATTTTTTGTAGTCTAAAATCTAAATTTTAGAATCTTAAAACAATTAGTAGAAGATTTCAGTATTTTTTTGGTGCAAACTAATTGTAATGGTAAAGTAATTTCAAACTAATAGCTTTAATGTCTTTAAATCATGTCGTGTAGCAGATCTTTTTGTTAGCCGAACCACGGTTACTAGACTAGAGTGCATAGTACAGAACGGATACTGTCTGTAGTCTAGTAACTGTGAGCCGAACTGACTAGAGCGCCGCATCAACGCAGAACTGATCGCGCTGTTTTAGTCCACGTATGACAGTATCTCGTATATAAGCACTGTATCTAAGCAAAATGTTTTTCCACGTAGCTGATTTTACACCTAAGTAGCTGGATTTCAACACGTGTGGTTGGAAAGATAGAGCCGAGGTTGCCGAAGTTAAGAAATAAACTTGATGTCGAGAGTGACTTAATATTGAAATTATCAGACATTAAACCTAATATTAGATTGATTAGACAATAAATATATAACAGTAAAGTGTTTTTGCTGTGTACTACTTAAGGATAAATTGGATTATAAACACCCGTCTTATGGGAGGGGGTCTCAGAAAAAAATACCTCCAGTGGCCTAGGTACTCCACTGGCTATACAATAAACTCGGGATAACCATACTTCTATAAAATTTTACTAACAGTATCATTGCTTACTTTATTCTTCAGATTAGAGGTATACTGAACCATTTACATAGCCGAATCATTACCTATATATTTCTGGGCCTGTACCTATAACCTATACCATAGTAGAAGTAAAGCCAAAATAATTTGGAGCTAGAAGCGGAAGAGAATAACATGATAATAACAGAAATACTATAATTAGACTAATCTACAGTGTTACGGTCTATTTCTTACCCCCCCCCCCTTATATTAAATAATATAATAATAATATTAAACCTAATATTCCAGAGCTAATTGTTTAAAAGCAGCTTCATTGTTCACATTGAACTATGTTTGAATCATTAATAGCCTATTATAATTTTGCAAGTTAAGAGAATTTTGATTGTAATACATTTTAATTAAAAATAAGAGTTTGTATCATATTTACTGTTCGTTTTATTTCATAACTCAGACGGGGTCCATGAAATTTTTAATTTTTTGAGGGGGGTCCATGGACTGCAAAGTTTGAGAACCACTGGCCTACAGTATATTTGTTCTAGGTAAACATAACTGGAAGTACAACTTATGAAGAAAGGTTTGTTGATCATTAAAAAATGAAATTGTCCCTCATTTACTAAGAATTATTACTAAACTTTCTAATTTTGTATATAATATATTTTATTATATAGATGGTCTCACTACACACTTGAATTTATGACATTTTACCCTGCCACCCCCCCAAAGTTAGGCTCCCAAGTCACGCCCACGCTGCTTACTGACTTGAAAAAAGTTTATCAAGTCTTGTTTGCAGTAATAATAAATTTGTTTTGCAGTATATAAGTTTACTGTATATTATAAAGTATTGTAATAAATTTAATATAGTTGATAAATAATACTGCTTCTATTATTTCTTTAAATTTTGTATTTACAATACGAAAGTGGATTTTTATTTCCAACATAACTACAGCTTCTTATAAAGTTTCCTACCTAGATGTATCAATACAGTGATTAGACAATAAATATATAACAGTAAAGTGTTTTTGCTGTGTACTACTTAAGGATAAATTGGATTATAAACACCCGTCCGTCTTACGAGAGGGGGGCCTCAGAAAAAAATACCTCCAGTGGCCTAGGTACTCCACTGGCTATACAATAAACTCGGGATAACCATACTTCTATAAAATTTTACTAACAGTATCATTCCTTTATTCTTTATTCTTCAGATTAGAGGTATACTGAACCATTTACATAGCCGAATCATTACCTATATATTTTTGGGCCTGTACCCATAACCTATACCATAGTAGAAGTAAAGCCAAAATAATTTGGAGCTAGAAGCGGAAGAGAATAACATGATAATAACAGAAATACTATAATTAGACTAATCTACAGTGTTACGGTCTATTTCTTACCCCCCCTTATATTAAACATTTACTTACCTTTTACTTCACTCGCCCTGACTTACCAAAAACAGAAGATTTCCAACTTATAGGTTGCCACCAATATTTTTAAAACAAAGGGACAAATATGGAAACCTTAATACATTTTCCCATTATTTACTTCTCATTACTTACCAGGTTCGTTTAGGCGAGATTTTCTATACAGGACAGGTTATGTTAAACGGGCGTAATAACTTACTCTACCACATGTTTTATATTGAAACAAATCTTATTTTATTTACCATATCATATTCCCTTTTTATTCAACAATTAGAAACAAAACTATTTAACTAAAATTCTTGGCATAACTACTTTTAATAAGGAACCAGTACTTTAATTAATTATTCCCCTTTTCATTCGCATACACTCTCTCATTCTTTACAATCGCTACATATATTTTTTATCCCCCTTTTACCAAGCGCTTTACTGTTTTCAAAACTTACTGACCAATGTACTTATTAAAAATTTACTGTACTCAACTTTTCTGGCTATTCCGCTTAGTCTGCCATCTTCACTTGCACTTTCACTTTAACCACACTTACCCTGTCCTAATTACCTTACTTTACGAATTCACTGTGTATCACGTTCACTGTTTCTTTATAATCTTCTTCATTGGAGTTTCAATACGTTTCGGTAGGCCTAGGCTACTCTTTCCGCTTCGACCTACCGAAATTTCCGAGGCCACTGATATAAAGTTTCACCTACAGACGACTGCTATCTGCTACTCTCTGATGCTAATACTATGGTGGCACACTGGTTACTGTGATTCACACACAAAGACTGCTGCTGGCAAGGTATTGCGTAACACGTCTGAGCTGGGCTGTCTCCAGACATCAACAATAACACTGTATGTTGCTGGTTACAAGGGGCACCTCACAGGTGAATACTGACAATTAAAAATTTACTGATTTAAATTGAAACTATGGTAGCACACAATTCTGTACCGTTACAACAGTAGTAACGAAAACACTCCAAGGAAAGGATGGTACCATTTATCACTGCAAACATGATAGGAAAACGAAAAATTAAAAAAGGAACTCGTTGTCACCAGAAAATTGACAATATGGGTGTTGTTGACACATTCTGGGTGTGGGTATGTGGGTGTGTGTTGTGTAATGTGTTCAAATAGTATGTGTGATTTAAATTGTGTCTGTTTGTTTAGGATGTTGTTTTTATGTGTTTGTATATTTCCAGTTGTTTGAGTGTGTCTAATTTTCAGCCTTTCATGTGTATGTGTAGAATTCCATGTTGTTGATGTTTATCTGAGTCTGCTAAACTGGTGTTGTCCAAAATGTATACTTAATTAAAAATATGCTGTCCCACACATTTTCCACACACACGATTTCCAGAGTACATTTTCCCACACGATTTTTCAGTCAGTGAATAATAAACTAACTTACAAAAGTACAAACAGTTCAACAATTCTTTTAATAAGCTTTGTAATGTAGTTTTTTTGTTATTATCTGAAAAATCACTTATGATAATAGACAAGATAAGTCTTGCAACTTGTATTATCAGTTTTATGTTTAAACCTAATTTCAAGTAATACTTCCTCCTGGTCTGTTTAATAACATTTATAAACACGTTTAGCACATGTACTAGATATTATCTTAATATTTTACTGACCTTCTTTTTCGTCTTTCAACATCTCTTTTGATATCATTTTCTTTACTTTAATTTTCTTCCGCTTTTTTGCCTTGTGTTGTTTACGCTCTTCATCTGTCAGTAATTTAAATAAATTTAAATTCATTATTTACATTCATAATTATATGTTCAAGTTTCATAAATGTAGACAAATCAGCTTTTGAAATTAAAAAGTAACGTTTAATAACAAACAAAATTTCTCTGCTGCAACAGGTAAAGTACATTTGTAACAATAAAACAATAAACCCACACATATAATAAACCGTGAATAAACCGTTACAATTGTTCACGACACTCTGTATTCAAACCTCGCTGAGGAAGGTGTACACCACACCGAAACGTTCGAGGACAACAAGAAACGTAAGTTTTCACAAGTGAAAGTACAGTTAATCACCAATATTAAGTGCTGTGAATGAAGAGGATGAACCATCAAAACAACAATAAAACAAGTATTACTATAAACTACAGTAATAGCTGCCCTGAGCTGCAGTATTCGCTCACTGTTTTGAATGAAGGAGATTCATCATTAAATAAATTTCAGTATTTGATAATTTTTTGATTATCAGAAAAATTGTAAAAATCCAGTTTACTCTTTTACTAAAATAAAAGTTACTAAATAAAGTTGTTATTTTACTAAAATAACAATTGAAAAGTGAACAGATATAAACAAACAAACAAGAGAAAACTTTATATATATTGCAAACTTTCTCAAGTGAAACTTACTTGTCTGTTTTGTCTGTAGAACGCGTTTCGGCGTCGTGTTCACCTTCTTCAGCTTTGCGACAGACTGCCAGTACCTAGTAACGTTTGTTGGTTGGAAGGTATAGTGGGGGTGGTGTATAGAGGAAGGGGATTGGCGCGGGGATCCGAATTATTGTTTGTTTTGTGTATAACTGTGTCGAAAAGTGTATGTGATTTATATTGCAATTGGTCGTTTAGTATGTTGTTTGGTTGTGTTGTGTGGTGTTTGTATATTTCATACTGTTCAGCTGTGTTGAGTTTTCGCCCTTTGGGTAAGAGGTGTAATATTTCAAGATTAGTATCTATGTTGGTGTAGCTATGGTTATGTGTGTGTATGTGTTTGGCAAACGCAGAATGTATATTGTTGTTGGAAAGGGCCTTTAAGTGTTCAGAGTAACGGGATGAAAAAGATATTCCAGTCTGGCCTATGTAGAAACTATTGCAGTTATTACAATTTAATTTGTAGACCCCTGTTCTATTGTATTTGTCTATGTCCTTGTTTGTATCGTTGATGTATTTTTTGATGGTATTGTTGGTTCTGAATGCTGTTTTGTAATTGTGTTTTCTGAATGTGTTGGCAAGTTTGTGTATGCTGGAGTTATGGTATGTGAGTGTGATGTATTTCTTGTGTTGTGTTTTGTTATTTTTGTTTTTGATGCGTTTGTGTAGTTTGTTTATTAAATTGGGGTTGTAACCGTTTTTCATTGCTATGTATTTGATTGTGTTGAGTTCGTCAGTATAATCTTGTTTACTTAAGGGTATTTTGGTTAGTCTATGGAGCATATGGTTGAAGGCCGCATGTTTATGTTGTGTTGGGTGGTTTGATGTGTTGTGTATAACCATGTCAGTTGTGGTAGGTTTCCTGTATATTTTGTACGTGTGTGTATTGATAGTAATAACTTTTTTTTTGTAGTTAAATGCCCAAATGGACTGGTTATACTGTCTAAATGAGAAATACTTTATTACTAGATTTTAAGGTTATATATGTTTCCAGAGAAATGTATACCATATATCTAATATTTTTTACAGATACAGAATATGTAAAGTTTTTTTTTTTTCAACTATAGCTTACAAATGTTCTGAAAGTAGTCCAAAGTTTCAAGAGGCATTGACACATATTAATTTTGTCAAAGATTGTGTTGTATTGTCAAAGACACCAAGATTGTATTTTGAATAAAATTCCTCATAACTTGATGCCCCAATTAAACTTTCACAGTTTCCTTACAAATTTTGACTTCTAATGTTTGGGCCCTAAAGTTAAACCTTTTCTGAGTAACCGCTACATTTAGATTTAGGTTAAAATTCCCTTTAGTCTGACCCAGCATGAGTTTTACAATTTTTTCAAAATTTTTATCCTTCTGTTGTCCCTGGTACAATTTTGAAATTTTAAAAACTGAACACAATATTCAGACTCTGGTTAAAATTGTTAATTTGACACCCAGATGAATTTTTTGATTTTTTCAAAATTTTGTCCTCTCACATTTTGCCTATTGCCCTCCTGTTTTGGTGGGGGGATTAGTGCCAAAAACTCTGTAAGATAAACAGGATCGACATGCATGCCAAGTTTTACAAAAATCAGTTGATGCATTCAAAAGTTACTGCGAGACACATCAAATAGACAGACAAATGCCAAACAATTGAGTTAACACTGAGAACTCACTTTGCTTCCTTGGATTTTGTTGTCCATGACATGTCCGTTGATTAACTAATTATAAGTATAATAGTACTGACTCGGAAGACTAAGTTTTTTATTAGTAAAAATGTAAAAGTTTTACCTTTTAGCCGGAACCAGTTTTCGCTTATTATAAGCTTCATCAGAGGCTGCCACTAGGAGCGCTGTCCGTCTTGTTCTTGGTGACAGCACTGTCGTTTGAACGATGTTGTGTTTGTGCAGTGTGGTATGGTCGAATAATATGTGTGATTTGAATTGTGTCTGTTCGTTTAGGATGTTGTTTTTATGTGTTTTTGTGTGTTTGTATGTTTCTAGTTGTTAAAATTAGTTGTTAACATTTTAACAATCATTTTTTATTGATAAAATTAGTGATCTGAGTCAGTAGTGATATATTTATAATTACAATAAAGACTTCACTAAGTTAATACAACAATAAACCAAAATTGTATAAATCTTCAGTGATGGAACGTTTGGTGAGGATCAGTACAGACATAAGTTTTACGTCGGCATTTCAACAATATTTATTGTCATCATCAGGACCTGTCTATGAACAGTAGAGGCATAATCAAACAGATCAATTAATTGAGTGAATATTTGTGTGTGTGTATGTGTGTGTGTGTGTGTGTGTGTGTGTGTGTGTGTGTGTGTGTGTGTGTGTGTGTGTGTGTGTGTGTGTGTGTGTGTGTGTGTGTGTGTGTGTGTGTGTGTGTGTGTGTGAGAGAGAGAGAGAGAGAGTTTACATCAGTAAAATAATTACTATTCTAACATAATGTTTTACTTAAATATGTAGATATAATTATAATATTCCGAAAATATTAATAATAAATATTACAGTTGAGTATAATGATAATATAATAATCACCTTATTATAATATTATTATAAATAATTATAGATGCACTTATAATTGAATTTATATTGGAATTAGTCTATTCCTCACTAAACCTTTCATCGCTAATCATTTATTGATTGATGGTCGCTACTCATTTAAGAACAAAATTTTATAAATTGGTGTGTGTGTGTGTGTGTGTGTGTGTGTGTGTGTGTGTGTGTGTGTGTGTGTGTGTGTGTGTGTGTGTGTGTGTGTGTGTGTGTGTGTGTGTGTGTGTGTGTGTGTGTGTGTGTGTGTGTGTGTGTGTGTGTGTGTGTGTGTGTGTGTGTGTGTGTGTGTGTGTGTGTGTGTGTGTGTGTGTGTGTGTGATCATATTCACAGCATATTTACAATGTACACATAACATGAACACATGTACATAGATATCTACCTATTGATTCAGCTTCTTCAGAGAGTTCATGTTCATCTTCCTCTTCCTCTGTTTCCACTTCCTCCTCCTCTTCCTCTCCTTCTTTCTCTTCTTCCAGTTTTTCCTCATCGCCTTCCAGTTCTTCAAACTCTTGTTCAAAATCCTCTTCTTCCAACATCACTTCTTCTTCTAGTTCTTCTTCTTCAGCTGCTTCTGTCATGAATTCATCAGTAACTTCTTCCTCTTCCTCCCCTATCATCAATTCTTCAAATTCTCCTTCTTCACCCTCTTCCATCTCTTCATCCCATACATTCTCACTTCCCACGATTTCATTATATTCACTCATTTCCTCTTCATCATCTTCAGTTCTGTCCACTTCCTCACCTTCTTGTTGCTTTGTCTCGTCATGTTTTTCTTTAATAGTTTCTTCATTTGCAACTTCTTCTTCTCCTGGATCTCCATCTTTGCCTGGTTTACTATCATCAGTGTCTGTAAATTATATAAATAATTATTAGTAGTATTTGTATTTAATTAACTGTGCATCATCATAATATCACCACCACCTACTACGTGATGGTTATATCCACATTTGTAAGATCTTTTGACACACAAGTGGAAGTGATGAGTCACTTCACCCCTCAAAAAAAATTATTATTATTATTATTATTCAAGCCCTAATAGGTAGCAAAACACCACACACACACACACACATTTTTTTTTTTAAATAATACCCTGTTAAGCTGGGGGAATTCATGAAATCATGTTGTACTTCAGCATACCTTAGTAAGACTATACAATACAATTTACCTTTCCTAGCTATAATTTGGTTATGAATATTAGGCCATTCAAGAGAACAACTCGTATGGATTCAGTCTAAACAAATTAAGGACAGATGCCATCTGGACTGTTGAATGGAGGCAGAGACATCGATCAAGAATGAAGGAGATATAGGAGAGGAGCAAGAGCTGAGGAGAAGAAGAGAGGAACCAGTTGAACCAAACGTAGCCCACAGTGGCTCATACAAACAAAGACATTAGTACGAATAACACTTGAAAGCTGATCAGGAACATTAGTACGAATAACGCTTGAAAGCTGATCAGGAGGCAGGATCGTAATATTCTACTGGTTTTTACTAAAAATATGTACCAGTATACAACTGTGAATCCTGTTATCCGGGAACTATATGTTTTCCTTCATATTCCTATTCACACGAAATCTCAAAAACAAAAAAACGGCTGTAAGTTTATTGCAGTTTCTATATAATATATGTCTTTCAAGCTTTAATGAGAGACTATTAAGATTCAATAATTATTAGTTGAGATACAAATTTAATGTTGAAAAAAACATGCAAGAAATGCATATTATATACAAAATTTTTTATAACCTAAGAGAAATTTTTTATTTGCTTCTGTTAAAAGTTGTACCACAATAAAGTAAAAGCGTTTGCACAGTAGCACTTACAGATCCTGGGAAAAAGATACGTGAAAACAAAAATTAGTAAGTTTAATTAAAAAAATTGTAATAGTGGTTATAATCACAACCACTAATACAGTACGGTATTATCATTCTGGTTGCAACCGGAATGTATCACTTTTTAACAGTGATAATTCTGGTTGAATACAGTATTAGTAATTTTGGCAAGATCATGTAAATCCTGGCAGAGCTACTGGAAGAAAGGCCACTGGCAGAACATCAAAATTGCTAAGCCGGGAGTCATGACATTAAGTATGAACACTGAACTGGATAAGAATTTACTGAAGGATATGGTGGGAAAAGGCAGAACGAGTCAAAGGTATCGAATAAAACAGCAAACTAAATCATTGTGTAAACTACTGCATTTGAGAACTTCTTTTCTAACAGACTCTAAGTATTTGATGGTCGTTATCTTTACCGTTAACGTTTATTACGTTCTTAACACTATTGAGTTATAATATAGTTAACGGTTGAAGCATAAAAATAAGCAGTGGTGGTATGGCATCATGATAATATTTATTGTCTATGTCTATATCCTTTCTGATATTAGAAACCGCGTAGGCCTACTATTTTTCGTTTGCTTTTTGCAGTTTGTTCTAATTAGTTCGTTTTTATCTGCGAGTATGCTTTACACATATAAAACTCATTTAGTATATATTTTCATATAAATACGGTATGTCTCTTGCAAACAACATATTACTAAACGTTCAAACTAAATAAAAATCAAACTTTGGTATTTTATTTTACCGGATAATCAATAAAATTCTTTTCAACAAGAATATATTTTATCGTACAATAATAATCTAATCTAATCGTGTAATTAACCTAATCGTGTAATTAATCGTGTCATCATGATGACAGTAAGTCATATTTATAAAAACTGTCGAAATACGATATACCATAATTTAAATAAAAAAACTATTCTTGTTTAAAATTATTTTACTTATTATTCAGTACTAACAACAATATAAGAATAAAGTGAGTAATTTGTAAATATTTGAATAACTATACGACAAAACAAACATGAAGTGATTCTGAACAGAATTTAGAGGCTAGCTGTTGTCGCCGGGTTAACGGCCATTAATTACGGGCTAAAAATTTCCCGTTAAATTAAACAACGATTTAAATGCCTATTATAAACAGGCGCGTTTACAAACTTCAACGTAGTGTTTATGAAACAGTTTGTCTCTCGTTAAATCCTTTTCGGGTGATGTAACAGCTGTTTACTTCAGTGAAATAAAGCATGCACAGTTTTGTTAACAGATTGTTAAATAGAGCCATTGTTAGTTGTTACTCTAGCTTGTTAACTCTAGTTATTCTCTCACATAGCCATTTTGTTCATCTTTCATTAAACTGTTTATGTTACATCAGGTCATTATTGCCAAATATCTTATCATCTTGTGTTTTGAGTTTATAAGCTTATCTCTCTCTCTCTCTCTCTCTCTCTCTCTCTCTCTCTCTCTCTCTCTCTCTCTCTCTCTCTCTTGCACACACATACACATTAAGATACTGTTTTTATTTTTATAAATTACAGTTTGTTTCTGTGGAAAATCTATAACATGATTTTCAATTGCATAATAACTGTCACTCATATCATTCTGTGAACATCTTGTTCTCTTTTATCCTTATGTGGTATGCCTAATAAAATAAGTTCTTACTGTCTTCTCTCTTACAGCTAAAAGAATCATGAAAGAGTCCTTGCATACCTGTATTTTTCTGTCTGCAACTAATAAATAAAATTTATATGAACTTACATGACCTGAACCTTCTGAAAGTTACTGTTCTTGGTCTCCTGCAACAACTAGTTATTGTGCTAATTGTTCTAGTTATTGTTGGTAGATTCGTACCTCATGAATCCATGTACAAGTGTCGCTGAAAAACATTTATTTCATAAAATATGAACAGATAATCATGCATATTGGCCTGCTGAAGACTTGTAACTTTGTGTTAAGTTCAGTGGCGTCTCATGGGTACATAACAGCTATTCCGGTTGTGATAGCCCTAAAACTTAGCCTAAAAATTAATTCAAATTTTTTCTAGTACCAAGTGTTCTTTTTAGAGCCAAAATACTTTTTTAGAGTATTTTCTATCATTTACTGGCAGAAGAAAAGGGTCCCGGTTCAACAGAATCCGACTCCAATATACGTACACAGAATAAATCAGGACACAAATAATCGAATTAAAAATAATAAAGACAAACAGAGAAACACATAACTAAACGAACAAAACACAAATAGGTATGTAGTAACTGCTGCACATTGGTTCCAAAAACAAACATAGCCGCCACCTTTGCCGGTTTATACAGCGGCAACAAATTGGGTGGGCGAATGTGTCTCTTCTCTACCAGTCTGTACAGTGACAACTACTATGAGGTCAATGACCGTACGCTGTAAAACACTGCTGATGTCTAAATCGGCAACACAAGACGGTGCAAGTGCACAGCAGTTTGAAAGCAATGCTATGCTTTTCTTCTAGTTTCCCTACCAATATCGTTCATATTTCAAATTATTCAGTAACTAAAGTATTTATTCTGTGATATAATTAATATTATTAACTTTTGTTTCCTTTACTGTTGCTGCTGGCAACAGCGGTTGCATTGACGCCATGCTACTGGTTAAGTTAATATTAGATTTAAGTGAAGGTGATTATGTTTTTACAAACTAGTTTTATGCTCTGTTTTATCAGTAGGTATCAATGAGAACAGTTTTATAGTCTCCCAACTGTATCTGTGTAGAGACTATAGAGAATTTAATGAAAGATGAACAATTAGTGGGAATTATCAAGGGCGAGGATGAAGTGTAAAAAACCTGCCAAATCTAATTACTGTAATTGTTTAATATGGCTGTAACAAATTACATTTATGATTGTAATAGTACAAGCATGAATTATATTTATATGGTTAAAAAAGACTTTAAAAATGCTCCTCACCTCCAGGTTGTACATTATCTTGTTTCTCAGTTGTAGTATTTTCATTATTTGTATCTGTTTTGTCAACTCCATTTCCTTTGTCCTCATCATTTTCTTGTATATCATTTACAGCTTCACTTTCTTCCATATTCTCTAGTGCCTAACTACTCTTGTCTTGTCTACGTTGGATCAGGCATGCGGAAACTGACAAATACATACCGGAATCAATTATATCACAGTTAACAAAATCCACAGGTACAGTTCATTAACATAAATTTTAAATGTTGTTTGTAATATTAAATTTCAAATACCTACTATCTGTAGGTGTGCCATATCTATAGATACGGGAAGTGGATTTAATTTAATGTATTGTTGTGTGATGGAATGATAATGAAATGCATGCAGCAAACATGGCACCGCTTCTGAATGGTGTTTTCTGGACTTGCCTACCAAAGCCAGTATCTTTTGGACTTGAAACTTTACAACTCAGAGTTGATGAAGCTGTAGCAGGTTTCAGTGGAAGGCTGTGGTTATGGTAGTGAAAGTTGAAAGTGTTATAATAATGTCTATATGTTTTGTATGGTGATGGTAGTACTATGTTTGTGAGTACCCATGGTAGGAGGGCAATGGTTAATCTTAAATAAACAGAGTTTTCTAGTAAGATGTAACCATTATACTAATAAAATCATAACAGAGTAGCAAGCAAACCTTACTTTTTATTTAAATCGTTTTTAATTAAAGTACGGATCACTTATGACAAAATGTTTCCTTTAAGTCTTAACAAATCTACAAAAATCACTCCATTAGTCTGATTAATTAGATTGGTTATTTACAGTATATTCTTCACGTTCTGACATGTTCCTCAGTTGCTATAGCCAGAGGTTCCCAGAATTTATTTCATATAGTCTGCAAAAGTAGTATTGCCATAATTAATAAGTTATCACTGTTCACAAATGCAAAGGAGAGTGAAGTTAATAATTACTATTTATAAACATGTAATTATGGTTTATTTTACGAATAAAACATGATCTAATGGTGATAAATTCTTAATAATAAGAAAATAATAATGCTTACATGTGAATAAAGAAACAATATGGTGAAACATAGATATGAAATTTTTTTATTATTTAAAATTCAATAATACTATTAGAGAACAGAACATGTTCGAATTATTTGTCCGTATAGAAAACCTGACAGTGTATTTAAATTTTGAATACCATATGGTTCCCTCACAGGAAGTATCTTGTTACCGTAGCAACTGACACGAGGAACGGAATTGCGGGAGGTCTGTTCCACCGTTTAGGCGGGAAAGGACTTTCTTCCGTGTTGTCGCGTTGGAAGACGAGTGGCTTACTTTTTCCCTTTTATATTCATAACTTTTAGCCAGCTTAGAAAACAATCAAGTAAATTTAACTGTCAGTCTGTAAAGGTCTGTTAACTGATTTATTTTTGTGCAGTGTTTTAAACTTCAAAATAATGGCTAGCGTATACCTACAGACCGCCTTCTCAATGGATATTCGTAAACGTGGACAAATACAGGTAACGTTTTGTTTACTATTAATTTTGAAGCATTATTTGCATCAGTTTATTATGTTAGAATGAGAACTAAGATATTATTCTGATTTGTCAGAGAGTTAGTTACACAAAGTTTAATTAACATTTCAAGCTTGGTTAAGTTCATGGTTCTCGTGCCGACAGTTCCGTATTCAGTTTCCCTCGCTAGTAATGTTACCGAGTTAGGTTAAGTATTAGTTCAGTCATTGGCGCGTCTGTAGTTGCTTTAGTGTTATGTAACACCCTCTTCAGTTTATTGTTATTTTTGTACGTAGTTTGAGTTGTCGTCTAACAATGGAATCGAATTACGACGAAGATTTGAGTGACAACGTGTTTTTTAGAGTGTTACAAACTGAAAATAGTGAACTGTTTCAAAGAGCAACTGTCGACGGTTGGATAATTTGCGTTCCCAGAGCCGGTGCTTTATCAAAATACGCCTTAACGCAAGACGATTTTTTCAGTCACATATTGATTCCCAGCGATGAGCTGCCAGAAACACATTTTCGTACTTTAAACGATAAAGAAGTTCGTATTTGCAACAGGCTTGTCACTGTAGAGCATAGTAAAAGTGCTTCCCCATTTAGCACACATGTATTATTTGAAGAAACATTTTATACAGAAGATCTTTTTAAATATAAAGTTCTGTGTATAGAAAACCCACTTGAGCAGTATTCTGATGGTTACATAAGTGACACCAGCATCATCACAGTGCAGACGTTGAGGGACTGCATAGATCTTCTGTGGACCGAAAGCAAGGGTAAAGAAGTGTTAGAGAAAATGGACGAAGCCATATCAAATTTTCTTAGTAAAAATGATAGGTTAGAATTTAAGGCCCTTCAAATACAAAAAGATTTGGTCGGTAACTTGTATATACAGTGTTTACAAATTGCTTTACGTGACTCCAGGCTGCGTGAGAAAACAAATGCAAACCGTTTTCTACTTAATAACATCAAAATCAGTGTAGAATCGTATATTCACCATGGTATTTATAGAAAACTTATTAAAGGTGTTACAGCGTGTACAGCTTTTGAAGATTCGTGTTTTAACAAAATTGTGCGGAATCTTACCGACATTCAGCTTTCTGATTTAGACATTCGTGTAGAACTTACAGACACAATACCAAAAGCGAGAACAGAGTTGTCGAGAGTTGACTGTTACAGCACCGTGTTAGGTAAGATCGGTTGTTTAAAGAAGACTGTTGCAGCAGTGTCAAAACTAGAATCTTCAAAATTTTCTCATGGTAATATTATAGCTGCTGATGATTTGTTACCAATGTTGGTATTTTTAGTAATAAAATCTGGGTTACCAAACTGGATAGCTCATCTGACATATATGAAACAGTTTAATTTCTCGTGTAGTAATGATTACTCTACTAGTCAAAACAATTTCTTAGTGACATCATTAGAAGCTGCCATAGAGCATATAAAGTCCGGTTTGATGTTAGGTCCATCGGTACCTGAAGCACAGCTTGATTATGAGATAAAAAGTGATAACAGTCCAAGTTTTGAAATGGTCGAAATGTCGTGTAAAGATAAAATCAAACATAGTCTTAAAACACCCACTCCTTTGACTGAATTATTTGAAATGGCACAGACTGGCAATGCAGAGGAAATGTCAAGAATTCTCAGCGCAAATGCACATAACCAAAGCAGTACAAGTGATTTAAATAAATTGTTGTGTCATCCGTTGTGTTCGTGTGATAAATGTGAACGTCAGTTATCAGTGAATCTGTGTAATACGACACCAACAGTATATTCGTGTGATGATAAAGGGTTGACTGTACTTCACATAGCTTGCATGTATGGACGACCAAAAGTTGTTGATTTGTTGTTATCATCTGGTGCGGACACTGAAGCTTGTGATTATTCTGGTTTAACACCATTGCATTATGCTTCACTGAGAGGACATCAGAACGCTTTACTGCTGCTGTTACATGGTGGTGCGAACTTGGATTCTGTTGACAATGAAGGTAATACAGCGTTACATTTTTCTGCTTCCAATGGCCACGAAGGTTGTATTAAAGCAATGCTGTACTTTTCCGAACAAAATAGGAATGTTAAATTCGACATTAACAAACAGAATAATGTTGGTGACGCTGCTTTACACTGTGCTGCTCGTTGGGGTTATGAAATTATTGTGAAACTTTTATTAGACTATGGAGCTAATCCAGAGATTAAAAATAAAAGAAAATTAACATCATTAGATAATGCACATAATTTACATATTTCTAAGTTGTTAGCAGCAGGATCGAGTTATCATAATTCGTTAATTATAATAACTCCAGAGTTCAAGAAAGCTGGTAAGCAGGATATTAAAGTAGCTGCTGCTTCTAAGGTTCATCTTGATTTTACTGATAATGAAGAGAAAAAAATACAGCCCAATGGTCAATCATGCCTAGAGTTTGGTGACCGACCTCACACCACAGAACAGATGAAAAAAGTAGACAGATTATTGAGGGCTATTGCTCATGGTGACACGCAGCTTGCCTGTTTTTATCTTAGCACAGACATGAAAGTTGACTTTGAGATGCAAAAAGATAAATGTCATCCTCTCTGCAAGTGTAGTCTGCACAACATGGATGAAAATTATTTTGCCATGCCTTCTTCAGGAATGGATCAATTAAATGTGAATGCTTGTAATGCAGACGGCTACACGGCGTTACATGTTGCTTCAGCCCATGGCAGAATTGATATGACGAAAATTCTATTGGCAGCAGGAGCATTGACAAATGTTGCAACCAGAAAGAATCAAACGCCTTTGCACTTGGCCTGTGAAACTGAAAGGGTAACTATAGCAGAACTCCTTTTGGAAAGTGGAAGTGAAATCAATTGTCAAGACTACCAGGGTAACAGTCCACTCCATTACGCGTGTTACACAGCAAATAACAGACTAGTTGATCTGCTCTTGCGGTACAAGCCGAATTTAACTGTTTGCAATAGCAATGGTAAGACTGCAAAGAAGGAAGCAGAAGAAAGACTTTGTTTGTCTATAATCAATAGACTCGAAAATAGTTCTTAAATATTGAAAAGAAAATCTATTTTGTTGCACCAAAATGCACTATAATTTCTAAATACTGGGAAGAAGTGAATGTATTTTTGTAAACTACATGATTTGCAGACATGGTTCAAAAATTAAAATTAATTGACTTAAAAATTTTTGTAAAACAAAACATCAAAACAGTCTGATAGTTATAGGCTAGTGTTTTTTGTACCACGTACTGATTGTATATAGTTCTTGCACATGTGCTTCTAAATAGGATTATGTGAAAGGTCAAGTGCCACTACTCTGCACAATAAGGTAACTTACTTTTCAATGCAAAATATCTGCACTTTTTTGATTTTTAAAAATTCTATATAGTTGTGTTGGGAAAGAAAATATTTTCTTTATACTGTTGAATCAAATCTGCTATTGTTATTTTTTTATGTGCAAAAATTGTTTATATTTTTTTTTAGTAGAGATAAAACTTGACAGATGTTTTGTAAACCAAACTCTTGTGTTGGTATAAGTGATTACAATTTCAAATGATATTATCGAAACATTAACCAAAGTAAAAGTAGGATCAATTGGCATTTGTTTTACACAATTTATGTAGTATTATTTAATGGCATTATTATTAATGTGTGTGTGAAGAACTGTTTACATTTACTTGTGGCAGTAAGTATGAATGTACGTTAGTGTACCAAGTATACAGTGGAACCTTGACAGCTCGAATCTCAGGGGAAATGGAAAAAAATTTGAGTTATTAAAAGGCTTGAGGTTTGGATTATCAAGAGCTGCATAACTGAAATTCAAATTACAGAGGACTGTGTATAGCAGAATATATTGTATAGTTTCGCTAGAAATTATGCTCAGCTAGTTGGAAGGCACAACTAACTGTGTTTTTCTTAGTAGGGCCTGAATAATGTGTCACATTGGCCTTTTACGGTCACAATTTTCGGATGTGTTAGGCTGTGGTATGAAATGTGATAAAACATGGCCGTCTGTAGTGTCAGGGTGGAATGTGGCAATGTTGCATCTGATGCCTAAGCGGCAGATGAGTGGAATGTGATCTATCGTGTGAACGGTTAACTTTCTAGTAAAATTTACAAAAGTTTTGTTGCAGTTTGTTGTTAGTGATGACTTTTGTAATGTTAACGTTTATAATAATACAGTTTTAAATTCTTGAATTTGGTTGTCCATGACGTGTCCGTTGATTAACTAATTATAAGTACAATACTACTGACTCGGAACACTAAGTTTTACATTTTTACCAATAAAAAACTTAGTGTTCAGAGTCAGTAGTATTGTACTTATAATTAGTTAATTAATACTAATTAATTAGTTAATACTAATTTTTACCAATAAAAAAACTTAGTGTTCCGAGTCAGTAGTATTGTACTCATAATTAGTTAATACAGTGTTATTAGTGTTTGTTGTGTGTGGTTTTTTAATTAGTTGATTTAAAACACGTGTTGATCAAGCCATGCGCTTATTAAAATATAACCTAAACTAAAATTTGCATGTGTTTATAAAGCTTAACTAGGATAGGTGCATAGTACTTTTTTACTTACTTTTTACCTTACGAAATTAATTTATAACAAAGCATTAGTCGACGGAAATAATAAATTCATACGCAATTAATTTAGTGTAGGTTTGTCAGTGATAATGCCACTTAAGTGTTGTGTTCCTGGTTGTAAAAGTAATTACAACAAATCTGAAGATTTTATGAACTTATGTGTAAGACATATATTTTATTCTTACCAAACTTTCGACTTCTGTTTTTGTTGAAAGTATTGAATGTTTATGAGCCACAGCTCGTATAAATAAATGGTGTTCTAAGACATTCTGAATGCCATTTCTGTTCCCAAAGTAATTAAAATTTTTTAAGAGTAGAATACATATAATAACTGCAACATTGATTTTTCATTTATTTTTATTATTGTCTGAGAGTGGGGCATTGTTAGTTTTCATTATCTAAAAAGTAAAAGATAAATGATGTTAAGTAGGCCTATAAGCATTGTGTAATAAAATGGCTAAAGTGAATGTATTAGATTTTGATTAAATTTCGTAGTATTACTAAAAACATAAATATTTATAGCTAAACCTAAATTATAGGTCTATGCGTGCTTAGTACTAAACATTTAAGTCAAAGAAATTAGTGAATCAGTATTAGGACTAATACTAATGAATTAATTTTGTTATAATTACTGATTTCATATCATATGAATGTGTTAATTACTATATTTCTTAAATAATACAACAGTATTTTACATAATAAAATTTTAATTTAGAAAAAACAAAGAATTATAAAACTACTGTTAACCGGCAATTAAAAATGATGTACATAAGTACATGGTTTTTGAAAATACATAAATTAAGACATCGTACTAATAGGAGTCAAAGAGTAGCTTGTTCCAATGTTGCCACATTTAACCTTCCGGCCTTCCACTAGAATCGGCCATGGATAAAACCGTGGCCTACTAGCCCAGAAAATTGTGACAGTGTGAACAGCAGCCATGAAGGCTTACTTTCACATATCAGTATGTGCTTTGGTTTTTAAATACAAATCCTGTAACATGGTTATGGAATTTTTGTGATAAAATGTATGTAAGTACTTTATTTCCACAATTTAAATAAGGAACAGAAAGTTCCTACAATATCCATCCAGTTAGTACAATATTCATTGAATAGATGCCAAATATAATAAAATACATATTATTTTATTTTATGCATTTATGTTAGGTTGGTGGGAGGGGTTTCAATAGGAAGGTGAGTCATCTTTTCTACCATAAAAACATGCTACATCAACTATAGTGTGGGGCTTACCATTGTAAGCTTCGTGGTTACATAATAGTAACAGCTCTTCCCCTCCCCTCGCCTTCCAGCATTGTCGCACGTTACACTTGATTATGCGTAGGCAAAGGCGGGGAGGGGAGGTCTGTTGCAAACACTGGCAATACCGCAGTCGCCTCAAAGCTCATTATGATATGTCTCACATAATAATAGAGGTTAACATGGCTGAACTTTGAGTTATAAAGGCTTTTTAATAGAACTTTGAGTTGTAGAAGTCTACACATACATTGTTTTGAGCCATAGTGGTTCAGTGGCTTGGCCAGAAAGTGACAAACATTTGAGCTATCAGAATTTCTTTTGAAACATAGTCGAGTTACAGAGGTAAAATAACATGAAGTTGTATAGAAAAAATTAAGGGAAATGAAACCAAAATTTGAGATTTAAGTAATTCGAATGATCAAGGTTCCAGTTATCGAGGTTTGACTGTATCAAGTAGTTAGTATGCTAAGTATGATGTATGTATTCTAATAGTATATTTTGTTAATAATATTGATAGTTTAATACATCAAGGAAACACTGCATAACAGTTTTTTATATTATATTAAAATAATATATATATTTATTTTATACTGAATATGTAATATATTATTAACATATTAATAATCAATACTCATCAGTTTGTGTGTGTGTTTTATAAATACATGAATAATTATTTTTGTTGTTTGTAATATGGTTTTATATGCTAGTCTTTATTTTTCTTATGTATATTTCAGTAAAACAGTGTCTAAAGTTTTCAGAATTATTTTCTAACAAAGTTTGAAATGTTTATTATTCAAATCATAAGAGTAAATTATAATGTCAAAATTTGAAGTAGAACTGTACACAAAAAAATCAAGAAAATATATACATATATTAAGAATTATAAATGAAATAAATTGTGTGTGTGTGTGTGTGTGTGTGTGTGTGTGTGTGTGTGTGTGTGTGTGTGTGTGTGTGTGTGTGTGTGTGTGTGTGTGTGTGTGTGTGTGTGTGTGTGTGTGTGTGTGCACGATCAAGAAATAGGTAAATAACCAGACTTTTTTTTTTAATGTGAGTATATTTTACATGTATAAGTTTGCTTTGATTTTTCTAGACAAAATCTCCAAGTGATATATCAGGCAGTTATATATTTGTATTAGAATTTTAATTTATTTTCAAATTGTGTTTATTTTTCATTTTTATTGAATACATATTTTGAAATATATACTATGACTAAATTGGACTAATAAACATTTTATAATGTCTTTTTTAGAAAGCAACAATGTTTTTCTTTTTTTTATGTGTTTAAGGAAAATTTGCATTTAGTAGGAAAAAAAGTTTTTGTCCACATGAAACATAATCATTTAAGTCTCATTCATATCTGTAGCTTATAAATGGTAATATTTATTTACATTCATGTTTAAAGAAATTATTAAAAGACATAGTTTGTAATTTTAGCACAAGTTTTATTGTTATGAACATCATATGTTTTGGCCATTTTATAATATTACATCTTCAGTGCACATGTGAATGTAGTCCTGAAGATGCCATACCATAGAATTGGTAAAATGTTTGTTGTTGTTAAGAGTAAAATGTTTTGTAACCTAAAAATGGTGTTTTAGTAATCAGTCAAAGTTTGTAGGTTATGAAAACCAGATTTAGTTTTCTAGCTGTTTTAAAGTACTACATTATTTATATGATGAAATAAATAAGTACATAAAATAAATAATTATGATTTATTACCAGCTCAAAAAGCAGAATTATAAATTTTAATATATGGATATCGCAAGTAATGAAGGACCAATTACATAATATTTGAATTTTTGCTGTTTAGACGAAGTAGCAGCTATTGTGTGACATAAAGCAAGTTTTTGTTCATTAGTTTTGTATTACTGTCTTGGTTGTTACTAGTCATCATTGTGCATATAAAGACAATGTATGTATATATGTATCTTATAAAATATGCATAATTTTTACTGTAAATGCAGGGTATACAGTATTCATTATAATTCTGAATGTACATATACTGGACTGCCATACGAGAGTTCTCGTATGGGAGGAAAGCATATAATTACCGTATGTTCTGTGCGTGTACCGGTTGTAATTCCAAAAACAAAAACATTCAGTACATAGTCTATGTGGTGTGAAAAATGTTGTTTATAAGTACGGTATTTATTTTGCAAGATTGCTTGTGTGTATTAGGCATACGTAATTGATAGTATAATGAGTGTATTGTACATGTGATTAATAGCATGTAGCCTCGTATTATGGAAACATATGAGAGTACTACTTTTTGCAAGTTGCTTATATCACACCAGCTTTACTCCTCCCCTGTGAGAACTCTCGTTCACTACATGTAGTAAATTGTACCATGCAGACAGAATCTGTAACAGCATTATTCAAATGACTGTTAGCCAGGCTGTTGGTCTATGGACGCATAGTGTTATGGCCTCATCATCGGAGGCCATCTTCAGTGGGAAAGTGTTGTGGCAGTTGTTTGCCAAATAACACCAGTACTGAGGCAAAATTATGTTTCGGCCCTTAACTAAATTTAAGTGGGCCTTTTTAGGGCCGAAATATAGTTTTTGCCACTACGACAATAATTTTCCACTGAAGATGGCTTCCAATAGTGAGGCAGAAATGTTGTTTGGATAATGTTGACACTGGCTGTAAAAGCTGGAAATCAAGAGTAACAGCATTGTTAACCAATTTGATTATTCCCAATCAAAGAATGAAAAAAGTGTGTGTGTGTGTGTGTGTGTGTGCGTGTGTGTGTACACTTACATGAACTCTCTTGCGGACTTCCGCAACTCTTTGTATTGCCAGATGTACATCTTGAGCGTGTTGTGGGTTGTGGGTCTCCCGATGTAGAAACGTGGTAGCCTTTCTTGGTCGCTGAGCTGCGCCGACCAAGCGAATGAATTACCCCCACTTACAAGTATAGTTAAGTTGTCTAGAGTGGAGGGGAGACAACGTGATAACAACCCACTGTCTCACTTCCATATTATCTCCCTCTCTGTCACACTCGTGCTTACATATTCTCCCCAGGCAGCCGAAGTTCACACTGTGGACTGTTGTGCGCATGTGTGAAATAAATGAAAATTTTGTTAGCCTTCCGAAGATGTGTTTATCCATTGCGCATCTCTAAGCCACTGTTCAGTTTCTAACGTCAGGTTTATATCTCTTTCATTCTTCCCTTCCATTTGTTTTTGATATCTAAGTGAAGAGATGTTGAAATGCAGAGAACGAAATGAAGTACACCAAATATGAACACACACACACACACACACACACCTTTCTCTGACTGTCAGTCCTATGGCTTTGGTGGAAAACCTCTTTGGTGTCCTCACAGTTTCCTATTCTCATTGTTAACTTGTTTAACTCCTGACTCTCATTTCCTCCACCACACTATGCATAAACTGGTTCGTTGCCCCTGTCCTGCCTGTTATGTAACCATGTAGTAGTCAACGTGACTGTATTGTGTTTTTTTTCTCTCCTTCTCTTGTTTATAACTTTTGAGAATTCATCCGTTTTGATTCACTAATCGGCGAACTTTCCCATTGGCCAATTTGCCCATCCGAGATAATATGTTCATCTTACTCCTCCACTACCACGTCTGAAACACATCTATATTTGCTTGTTACCCCATTCCCACACATTTCTTCTTTCAGGGACGTATTTACGGGAGGAGGGGTTAATTTTTCAATTATTTTATTATTTTTGTCAGCTGTGTTTGCTAATATAGTAGTAACTCTTTTTAAAATATACAAGCAGGTTTATTACACACCATTTGCATATACGTTTTGAAACTTGAAAGATAAGAAAATCAATTCAGTCAATAAGTATCTTCTAAACAATGTTTCAATAATGCATATTTTTATTGTATTATTACCGTTTATTGTAATGGGATTGATTTCAGGATATTATCATACATTTTCCAACCACTTTAAAGGCAGTAATATTAACTAGTTTTCACTTGTTCTTTTTTCTTTTGTATGAAGCCGACTGGACCAGATATTCTAGATACACCACTGTCTTCTTTTGTCATCAGTCCGAATGGTTTGATAGACGATTAGTTTGGTGTCCTCTGAGTTTTGTTATTCTCGTTGCTAATTTCTTCAACTCCTTGACAATTTGTAGGTATGTAGTTGCGTAGTGGTAGCGATGTTACTTTTCATATGTGTCATCATCATCATCATTGCCAAGAAATCATATTTGCAGTCTTGTAGTCTGATTTTTTCCCAATATAAAGATTCGACCAACAGTGCTGTGTCTGTAATTGTAAAGTGATTATGTGCATAATGAACAGTTTTGATTTCATCCTAAAACTGCTTCTTAACTCATATTCAAGTCTCCCAAGTGCTCTACTGTTTGGAACAAAATGAAGTACTGCTATTGGGTAATTATTTTTCTTATTTTAAAGTTACTGGATGTTTTGTTCCGAACAGTAGAACCGTTTGGTCCTTTGTTCAATTGTTTACCTGGGATTTTCCTTGGTCATACACTACCTCCACCCCTTCCCCAGCTAACATACATTTCATATCTCTCAGTTCAAATTTAACGACTGAAACTGCCGTAACTGTGTAACAATTGTCTGGAAAATAAAAAGTACCTGCAGAACTATACCAAGTGTGTATGGGGTTATCAGGGCCGTCAGTGTCCGCTTGCCTGTGGGGTTATCGGTACTGGATGGGGCCATCAGTGTCCGCTTGCCTGTAGGGTTATCGGTACTGGACGGGGCCGTCAGTGTCCGCGTGCCTGTGGGGTTATCGGTACTGGATGGGGCCGTCAGTGTCCACTTGCCTGTGTGGTTATCGGTACTGGATGGGGCCGTCAGTGTCCGCTTGCCTTTGGGTTTATCGGTACTGGATGGGACCGTCATTCTCCGCTTGCCTGTGGGGTTATCGGTACTGGATGGGGCCGTCAGTGTCCACTTGCCTGTGGGGTTATCGGTACTGGACGGGGCCGTCAGTGTCCACTTGCCTGTGGGGTTATCGGTACTGGATGGGGCCGTCAGTGTCCGCTTGCCTGTGGGGTTATCAGTACTGGATGGGACCGTCAGTGTCCGCTTGCCCTTCACTTCAAGAAAGGTTATTTTTATGGCCACTAAAAAGGTGCATCTATTGTTAAGAGGGTTTTACAGTAGAGTTACTGAGGCGGCCCCATCTAGCAGATTGTGTGGCATTTCAGTCTGTTGCATCTAACTTAGTTGGTTCAAAAATATGGTTCAATTTTATTATTATATAATGATAACAGCTCAACGATTATATAACATTATGTAAAATATTAATGACAATATTACCATTATATTAATGATAATAATAATAAATGCTGAATGATGATTATTATACATTTATAGGCCTAATTTAGCACTAAAATAATTATTTCATTTAGTGATAAGAGAAATTTAATTTTGATAAGAGATGCACCTTTTTAGTGGCCATAAAAATAACCTTTCTTGAAGCAAGGGGTACAAACAGGTATGCGGACGCTGACGGCCCTGTCCAGTACCGACACATAAAACGTTCTACCAAGTGCTGAGCGATCGTTCGTTCAATGTAACGGACAATATTTGTTTCCAGAACATCAGACGGTTGACAGGTCTATGAATTCATAGGAACAATGAAACATATCTTTACCTTCTTTCAACATACATTTATCCCGCGCGTGCGTGTGTGTGTGTGTGTGTTTAAAATATAAATCATTAATTATCTGCAGTTTATTGGGAGGGGAAAGAAACCATTCTGTGCCAGAGGAATTTTGTCTCGCTCCTCTAAATCAGTCCTGCTGGGGGTTACCGATGTGGCCTGCATGCTAACACATCATATATAACTTGCATACTGCCACTAATTACCACAGTACACACATATAGAAACTGCCCCTTTTGTAGTCCTCAATTGTACAAATCTGCTTCAAGTGGATACCAGTTGTTTGTTGGTAGACATGTGATAATACAACATAGTCTTTCTTTAGATCTGTAGAATTGAATGATGATGTGTTTTGTAATAATTTATAAATAAAGAATTATATTGTTTAGTGTGAGCAGTGACAAATATGTTCAGTGTGAGTAGTCGAAGTAACAAGTAAAATGATAATTATAATTAACACTAAATTATCATAATAATAGTGATAAAGTAAAATAATTTGTGTTAATTGTATTGTGTATGTGTGTGGTAGCTTGACTGTAATCATAACAATTGTTTGTCTTGTAAGTTAAAGTGATAACAATAATAAAATACAATAGTAAAATACTATTTTGTTGTGAATGTTTGTATTTTAAAAAGATTTTGTAATGAAATCATTTGTGTGTGTGATGACATTTTGTTTATAAATTATAGATTTTCACTATTTTTGTTGTTAAAGTTGTCATTGTTTTCCCTTTATTGTTGATTTTAAATTTATTTTTTGTTGATGAAAGTGTTCAGTAGTTTCGTGCATAAATCAAATTGTTCAAAAGTAGTAAAATGTATAAAGAATGATGAGATGAAAAACAAGATTTGATTGCATGCCTTTTTATCAGTACATATAAACAGATGATTCATCGAAATAGGTTAAACTTTGATATAACTATTTTTGGCACAGTAGTCTGGCATTTAATTATGTATTGTAATTTGAAAATGGTCATATTTTTTTAGATTCAGAATTGATTTAGAACTTAACTAATACGGTATACGAAACATATTCAGACACAGAACTTGGCAAATGTAACACAATATTTATTTATTGAAAATTAAAAAAAGTTGATAATTATTAATAAAACAAGTTTTTTAAAAAGATTATATGTGAGTTTTCTGTCTATTTAATTACCAATAAACACACTTCTCATGTACAGCAGAAATGTATAGGCTACTTTACAAATAAGACTTCAGAAGAGATTAAAAGTATTTGAGAGGTGAAATACAGCATTAAACAGATGGTGTCAAGGAAAACGGAAAAGTGAGTTAATGATATAGAGGAAACAGATGAAGAAATTAGTGAAATGCTAAAAGAAAAGAATATAGTTAGTTGAATTAATAAAATGCTAAGAGTTCAGTAGTAGTGGTAATAGTCATATTGACGGGGGGGGGGGGGGGTGCAGTAGCATTGGGCACTGCGATTAAGGACACCAAAATACATTATTTATAAAAAATGTTGAAACATACTGTGCAAAATACAGTTTAAGTTTTGTTATTTATTTATAATTTATTTTATGCTACCGGTACTTAAATAAAATTTTGTATTACTTCCATATTCCTTAAGGAAATGGAAGTATGGTGATGGCAAAAAAAATCGTGTTCGAGATTATTGCAGATTCTGATTGTACTACACTCAAAACATGAAAAAAGTCGTTTTTCAAAATGTGTGTGTGTGTGTGTGTGTGTGTCTAGATTTTTTTCCTATGGCAAACGATAACAGCCGCAAATTCAAACAGAATCAAATAATTTTTTGCATACAGCCCTGATTTGTAGAGTACTCACGATCTATTGTTTTTGGTGAAGATCGGTTGAGGGAAAGGGGTAGTTTACCTGCAACGGTTTTTTTTTATCAAGGGTAATTTTCTTTTTTTGCAAACGATAACAGCCGCAAATTCAAACAGAATCAAATAATTTTTTGCATACAGCCCTGATTTGTAGAGTACTCACGACCTATTGTTTTTGGTGAAGATCGGTTGAGGGAAAGGGGTAGTTTACCTGCAACGGTTTTTTTATCAAGGGTTTTTTTTTTGGCAAATGATAACAGCCGCAAATTCAAACAGAATCAAATAATGTTTCGCATACAGCCCTGAATTTTAGAGTTCTCAAGACCTATTGTTTTTGGTGAAGATCGGTTAAGGGAAAGGGGTAGTTTACCTGCAACGTTTTATGTTTTAACAAGGGTATTTTCTATGGCAAACGATAACAGCCGCAAATTCAAACAGAATCAAATAATTTTTTACATACAGCCCTGATTTGTAGAGTTCTCAAGACCTATTGTTTTTGGTGAAGATGGGTTAAGGGAAAGGGGTAGTTTACCTGCAACGTTTTTTGTTTTAACAAGGGTAATTTTTTCTATGAGGAACGATAACTGCCGCATATTCAAACAGAATCAAATAATTTTTTGCATACGTCCCTGAATTGTAGAGAACTCGAGGCCTTTTGATTTTGGTGAAGATCGGTTAAGGGGAAGGGGTAGTTTACCTGCAACCTTTTACGTTTTAACAAGAGTAAAGTACTTGAAAATTCATTTAAACTTTTTCAAACAATGGTAATTGTTAAAAATAAAATAATTTTGTTGCCAGGCAATAAAATTAGAATTTTTTCATTTTAATGTAAATCATGTATGAGAGAAAATATATCGTTCATGGCAGCCAAGCATATCTCAGTTATGTAATGTTTACGTTTCCATTTTATTATTATGACTACCGCAATAAAAAGGCAGGGAACACACACACACACACACAAAATTCGCGTTATTTCTGGCCTCATTCATGTTTATTTTCTTACATTTGCACGCTTTTTAAATGGAAAATGCCGAAATCCATACCAACATAACGCGTGCAAGCCGAAAAAGTGGATAGCGATTTGCTTCCTGTGGATCGCTGGGCAGTGTAACTGCATGTGTTTACAGAGGAACGATTCATAGACAGACTTTTCGTCTTTAGGGAATGAACCCTCTGCAAGATGCTGAGGGTCCATGAGTGACTTTGGAGCGCTCCTTCTTTTCCGCGTGTTTGTTCTGTGAAACGTACACTGTAGATTCGCAGCTTTACTCTAAGCAACGCTTAATAGGAAATGTTGAAAATTTTTGTCCACGGTGTACCCTCATACACACTAAACCTGCTCTGATGTTTTAATTATGGACATCATAATATTAAAACTTTGGAAACTTGAGCACTACTTAATGGAGATCAATCATTAACTTATACAAGCCATTAATTTTATGCATATTTTTTATATATATGTGTACAACGTTATCGGCAACAAAGAAGTAGTTTTTGTTAAAATTCCTTCCCGGGATATTTGGCCGTAGTCCAATGTTTTCTACAAAACCAGACGTTTCGGCAATGTCATCGACTTCCATCATCAGTTAAAATCGAGTGCGATAACGTGAGGTGGTATACGTTAGTGACCACAGTACTGTGGTTAAGGCTGAAGCAGTAAGTAGAAAGAAGTAGTTTCTATGGTAATATTTCATTTCGAAAATGATTTTAAATATAAATCTTAGAATGTGGAAGTCATGTATGGTTCTCCATACCGATATTTTATAAGTTTTATTATGTGTACTACGTTATTGACAACAAAGAAGTAGTTTCTATGGAAACATTTCATTTCACTTTAACAAAATTCTATATTTTTCATTTTAATTTAAATCATGTATGAGAGAAAATATATCTTTCGTGGCAGGCAAGCATATCTCAATTATGTAATGTTTACATTTCCATTTTTATTTTCTTACGTTTGCACGCTTTTTAAATGGAAAGTACCAAAACCCACACCAACACAACGCGTGCAAGCCGAAAAGGTGTCCACCGTGGACAGTGATTTGCTTCCTGTGGATCGCTCGCCAGTGTAACTGCACATGTTTACAGAGGAACGGTCCATAAACAGACTTTTCGTCTTTAGGGAATGACCCCTCTGCAAGATGCTCAGGGTCCATGAGAGACTTGGGAGCACTCCTTCTTTTCCGCGTGTTTGTTCTGTGAAACATACACTGTAGATTCGCAGCTTTACTCTGAGCAACGCTCCATAGGGAATGTTGAAAATTTTTGTCCACGGTGTACCCCCATACAGACTAAAACCTGCTCTGATGTTTTGATTATGGACATCATAATTTTAAAACTTTGGAAATGAGCACTACTTAATGGAGATCAAACATTAACTTTTACAAGCCATTCATTTTATGCATGTTTTGAAGCAATAAATGTTTTAATAAATGAATACAATCTTTGTATTTATTTCTATTATAATATAAGAATTACAAACTAATATGTGCATGTGTGTATGTATGAAAAATATGTAAATATTTTTCTCCTCTGGAAAATTGTTTGCCCCTCCTGGAAAATATTTTGACCTCTCTGATGGCTAGTTATTTACTAGCCTGTGTGGAATATAGCGTTATGACATGGATCAGAATGGTGGGTGTTAAACAGAAGACGCAAATGTATTAAGGAAGAAATGTTTTGCTAAGAAATTTATAATTATACAGGTGAACAGAATCGTCGTTCAGGAAATCAGAAGACTAATGGAAAGAAAGAAACAAAGACTTGATTTTAAAAAAGAAAAATGACCAGTATAGTACTGACAGAAAAGACTTTGATAACACTATAGACATAATTCACCCTCGGCCGATAACTTGCAGCGAGAGCCTAATTTCATTACAGGAATCAGATCACAGCTCCCTTTGGCCAGCTCTTTGTGCGACCTACAAACATTTTATCCAAAAGTACAGTCCTTCCTCACGAAGGTTGAGGATAGTCTTCACCCACCTGACATGAGGATACCATTTTAGCTAATACGTCATTTCTTCAGAATTCAAGCATCCACTTATTTAATTAATATTTAAATGGTTAAACTGTTAAACTACAAATTTTATTAGTGGTTAAATAATTTATGCTACACTCACTTGTTGCACACACCACTAGTCCCTGTGACACCGATTAGCGTTTTTGAACGTTACCCGTTCATCATCAGATATCGTGGCAGTTACGATCTGGTGATGAACGGGTAACGTTCGAAAGCGCTAATCGGTGTCACAGTGACTAGTGGTGTGTGCAACAAGTGAGTGTAGCATAATATTTAAATGATTTTAAATATATTTTTAGGACATGTAAGTCATGTATGGTACCGATTTTACCGATTTTTTATCTTGTAACTGGTTTTATGTTGACACTGTGGCTGGCTTCTTGCCTTACAAATTATAAAGTCTAGTTAGAAGTTTCTACTGGATATTATGTAAGTTTAACTCTTTGCTATTTGTGAAGATGATGCTGACGGAAGTTAATTCCAACCCCTGGTGAAGCAGATGTATGGTGATGTCATTTGGAAGATATATCTTAATCAGTATAGTTACTCATTTTAATTCTAAAGCTCTGGGACTAAAATCTTTAAAATTAAAGAACAGTGTGCAGACAATGATAGTTGGTTCAGTGCGGCACAAGCTGTAAAAATACTTTTTTTTTGTTTTACTCTAAAAATATTTGGCCCTTGTTATAGGGATTGGGACCAAGTAGCTGTGCTTATTCCCTAGCCAAATTTGAGGTTCTCTACTATGAGATGGCATGTAACACATTACCAGATGGCGATTGTAGACTTCTTTTAGGGCTCAAGACTTTCAACTTGGTGCACATAGGTGACATGTATGGAGGACATCATGTAATTAATCTGTTTATTATAAGTTTATATTCTTACTATAAAAGTAAAGTAGAAATAAGTAGTGAGTCTATGTAATATGGAAGAGTTAAAATGAAACATCAAGTGGAATGAACGACAACTCAGAAGGTAGGTATGCGCTCTACTACTGAAGGTTTGTCCTGTAAAAGCGTTTATAGACCAGACAACTGCTTCAACACATCATGTAATATAATACCGGTATGGCATAAATGTTAAACACTTATGTGGGTCTTATATAATGTTTGATATTAGTGATAAACTGTACTTTCACTAGTGAACACTTACGTTTCTTATTTGCCTCGAACGTGTCGGTGTGGTGTACACCTTCCTCAGCGAGGTTTAATTACAGATTCGAGGTTTAAATACAGGAAGGTGTACACCACACCGAAACATTCGAGGCAAATAAGAAACGTAAGTATTCACTAGTGAAAGTACAGTTTATCACTGATATTAAATGCGTGAATGAAGAGGATGAACCATCAAAACAACTATAATGTTTGAATTTTTATTTAACAGTTGCGACTATCTTATGAATTTGTGTGTGTTACGATATCAAATATGAGATTTGTCCATAAAATTTCTAAACTTTGTGAATAATAAATTTTGGGAATAAAAAAAGTCTGGTGGACAAGGTACATCGAGATACAAAATTAAAGTTTTACAAAGTTGTGTCACTCCATGTACTGTTCTAGAGTGTGAATTGTGGATAACAACCATGCAACAAGAAAGTAAAATATGGGTTTCAGAAATGGCATTCTTAAGTAGAGTTAAAAGGTGTTCTAAACTCGATCATTTAAAGAATGATGGTGTAAGAGAAGAATTACAAGTTTTTAACTTGAATGAAAAATTAAAAGATAAAAAAAATGGTGGAAAGAACACTTAGAAAGAATGTCAGATTCAAGACTGGCCAAACAAGCCTGAAAATATAAACGTATAGGCCACAGGTGTATGGGTGGACCCAGGAAGAGGTGGCTGGAAAATCTTTGAAGGCGGAACAGGCAGTTGCTTATGCCGTGATGTGAAGATGATGAGATAATTCAAATAATGACACAGCCCATATGCGGGAAGCAGTTGATTATAATGTACTGTTGGTTGTTTATTAGATAGTAATTTGGTTTTTACTATATATTATATCACTAAAACATCATCAACTTTGATTTTATGGTAGATATTGTAACGTAACAGAATTGAGGTCCCCAACGTTACATAAAAAAAAATGAATTAACTATGGTCAAGGACCATACCCCGATATTAAGGTTGCTCAGTAATTAGTACATCTGAGATGTACCTCAAGTTGAAAGATGTAATAAATAACGTTGAGTATTAAATACTATACCAATTAATGGTTAATATAATAAATTGTACTTGTTCTTTATACTGTAGCATGTTAGTGTTCACAGAATATTTGTTTTATGTTTTGAGTATAGTAAGAGTGAACTGTTGTTTTATAGGAATACTTAATCAGTGGTAATGTTTTTATTTATGTTAAAATTGTCTTTAGACAATTGAGTATAATTACCTGTGTTAGGCATTATACTATGTTATATGTAGTGACTAAAATTGGATAATGAAGTTGTTTGAATTAATGTTTATAAACTTGGCCAGGATGGCAATAAGTGTTTAAAAGTTGACAAGTAGTTCTGATAATTATGTTGTAAACTAATGAAAGGTTCCAGGACGAATTAATTAATGTAATAAAGTAAAATCAGGAAATTAAAATTAATGTAAATAACCATGAACCAGTAACTAATTGTACAGTAGGTCAGGTAAAGAAAATTAAGTTAAAAAACTAAACAATATTATAACAGTTGTAAGAAAACCTATAGGCCTAAATTTAATATTTGTAAAAGGAAATTAATACCTTTTTAATGGGTCCAGTCCAATGAAACTGTAGTAAATTATATATGGTATAATAAGGTAGGTTGGGTGAAAGTTTTAAGTAATTCGGTATGATTCCAAGCATGGAGTATTTTAATAAAAAAGCGTAATAATATTTTATATTTCTGGCTCTAGGATATCAAATTTCATCCAATGACAGAAAAGAATGGTTGTTAGGGCAACAAAAAGGTACAATGTTGTTGATTTTCGTTTCATTCGTTTCGATTGTTATATGCTATTAAGTTGAGATGAGGAGACACATTTAAAAAAAAAAAAGAATGATAAAATTTGAAAAAATATGAATCTAAATTAATAAGTCCTATTTGAAACCTAATTCTATAATACTACTGATGAATAATAAAACCAATTAGACTTCCAAATTATAACCGAGTACCTCTAAAAGAGTCGAGAATTCCTCACTTCATTCACCAGGATAATTCCGCTGGATTCGGTATTAAATCGATTTCCAATGTAATCAGAAGACTAATTGAGGGAAGTAAAGGCCGAAACTAACGGAATTATTGAGAAGATATACGAAGACCTCGTTTTTGCAGAATTAACCTTCACCTTCAAGAAGAAGCTAGAATACTATTTCCATTCCACCGTGACTGACAACTATCAAGATCGTAAGAGAAGAACGGCAGTCAGAAGAGTTCCTGGGAGCTTCCCTGTATACTACACCATCAATTTTATTAAGGACCAGAACACTTTTTCCTGGATGAACGTAATCTAAGCAGATCATCTTCAACTGTTTACAGACGTCCAATGCCAGTTTGAGTTCCGCCAATCCGGTAAAAAACAACTTATTTTTAATTTCAATATATTTAGAGTTAATAACCTTCTGTAATACTTGAGTAACCTTAATTTTACATTACCTGGCCTTGCTAATGGTTTAAAGAATCTTACGAACCCTGGGATAAGAAATATTTATTGTTATATTTAATTTGTATAAGTCAGAAGGAACTTGGTCAATTGACGATCGATATACCGTTGTACAATCGATTTAATGATATTATTATTTTGAAGAGAACTCTTAATGTGAAATAACGTACAAAATTAATAAAGAATCTTTCTTGTATAAGATAATGTTTTATGTTATTGCAGAATAGGTATTATATGTTGTGGGTGGAGTAAGTTACAGGAAAAGGGTGAATAAAATCCGATGAACGGTTAACCTAGACGCAAGCTTATTACAAATAACAGCGCTAATTGTCAACAGCTGGTGGAACGGGAGATTGCCGAACTAGCGTGTTTTCTGTACCAAATTTGAATTGAATTATCTAATATAGAGGGACTAGGGTTGACAAGAATCCTTAATACATTCAGTCAATACATGACGTATATCGTTAATATTGCGTAACTATCGAATACTTAGTTAAACCTGTATTATAGTACCATTAAAATATTTATAAATAACAGATTGATTAAACACAATAAACCTGTTTTCTTTCGAATTGACGACTTCAACGGGGGGCTTGACGTTGATACACGGGAGTCTCATATAAGTAAATAAAACAACACCATAAACGTTTTATTTCTAATTGGCGCTCACAACAGAGGGGCATCATCACATTTAACACATATAACTGGTTTATTGCAATATACATAATTTGTATTTTATATTTTATACGACTGCATACTGGCCATTACAATTTGTCGTCAGTGTAATGACACAGTACAACACTAATGTGTGTAGTAGTCAAACCAGGAAGGCATTAATAAACACAATCTGTTTTACTGTAGCGTAGTCAACAGTTGTGAGTTATCTTGTTAATATCTTGTTAACTGAGTAAGTGTTAGTGACGTGTTGACCATTACATCGTCTGTAATTAGTCCTAATTAGTATGTAGTTAGCGAGGTGACTAATTGTTGAAGTTGTACTTGTTTGTATCCAATTGTGATATTTTGTTTATGTCTGTGAAACAGTACAGCTTGGTATTTAAGAATGAAGTCTCGGGGTGTAACAAATTAAGAGCAGTATACAGGCACTTGAGATGAAATATTTATATAAATTAAAAAGCACTGACCATGAGAGACTAAATGAAGAGCATAGAAATAAGAGACAAGCTTGACACCAAACTATATTGAAGACAAATATGTCAGCTGGTGGGGACAGATATACAAGAAGAATACATGAAAGAAGATATTGGTGACAAACACAAAGAATACGGTATGGAGAACCGTACGTGACTTCCATGTTCTAAGATTTATATTTAAAATCATTTTCAAAATGATTTATTTCCATAGAAACTACTTCTTACTTCAACCTTGATGACAGTACTGTGGTCACTAACGTATACCACCTCACGTTAGTGCACTTGATTTTCACTGGTGATGGCAGTCGATGGCATTGCCGAAACATCTGGTTTATTATGACCTTCTTTTCAAAATACTTTATTTATCGAAAATTAAGTACTTTACACTTTTTAAAACATAAAACATTGCAGGTAAACTACCCCTTCCCCCTTAACTGATCTTCACCAAAATCAATAGGCCTTGAGTCCTCTTCAACTCAAGCATGTATGCAAAAAATTATTTGATTCTGTTTGAATTTGCGGCAGTTATTGTTTGCCATAGAAAAATTCTACACAGACACAAGACACTTCAGAAAATGATTTTTCTTCATGTTTTCAGGGTAGTACAATCAGAATCAGCCCTTATCTTGAACGCGATTTTTTTCTCCATCACCATACTTCCATTTCCTTATGGAACATGGGAGACCAGAAGAACTTTAGGATAGTGCAGTTAACAAAGGTCACACATTATTAAAGAGGGGAATGAATGATATTACGAGTATTTGCCACAGTTTTTGTTACCTGACAGGGGTAAATGTTTTTTAGGGATAGAGGGATGAGAATAAACCTGGGCAACAAAAGCAAAGTGATGGTCATAGCCAGGCAAATTGACGAAGAGCCCCTGAATACAAACTGAGAGGGAGGAAGGTTGAAACAGAGATCAGGAGGTTGGAATATCTGGTAATGGAAATACACTGTCAGTTATAAAATTCAAATCAAATACACCACCACATTTCTATGTAATTTTATTATGGATAAGGAAGAAATCATGGAAGAAGCCACGGTGTGATTATACAAGACGTCTTTAATGATCTTTAATCTCAACTTCCTATGATACATGTACATTAACAGAAGGATTAGATTGGACAATAACTGTCATTGAAGTTTATCACACAATGTTTTGTACACTAAACTATCTGTGGTTATCTTCAGGTGTAAATTAAACTAATAAATTAAATAGAAACTTAAGCCTACCTAAGATTCATTCACTAACAAGCGTGAACCGTTAAAAAAAAAAAAAAAACCCACCACCATTTACAAAGTTAAACACAACCATAGAAAAATATATAAAAAATATGAATCGCTACTTACCCTCCAAGTTTTCTGGACACTCTGACTTGCATCAGTGTAGTGTGGTTGTGCTTCCTGCAACTCTCCAGCGGACTTTGAGGGTAAGTAGTGGTTCTTTTTTTATATCGTTTTTCTATCAGCGTGATATCCATGTTGATATCCAGCGTGATCCATGATATCCACTGCTGGCTGACAACAGTCCTGGAAATGAAAGAAAATAATGTCAATTATATCGTAGAATAAGTACTTTAGTTATTGAATAATTTGAAAGCCGAACAATATTAGTAGGGGAACTTGAAGAAAAGCATAGCATTGCTTTCGAACTTCTGGTCACTTGCACGGTCTTGTGTTGCTGGCTCAGACATCGGCAGTGTTTTACTGCGTGTTGTCATTGACCTCGTAGTAGTTTCACTGTACTATAGGGGGACATATTCGTTCACTCAATGTGTTGCCGCTGTATAAACCAGCAAAACGCTCGTTTCACAACCAACGTGCAGCAGTTACTACCTACCTATGTGTTTTGTTCATTTAGTTATGTGTTTCTCTGTTTGTCTTTATTATTATTAATTCGATTATTTGTGTCCTCATTTATTCTGTGTAAGTATAATGGAGTCGGATCCCATTGAACCAGGACCCTCTTCTTCTGCCAGCGAAAGATAGAAAATACTCTAAAAATAATATTTTGGCTCTAAAGAGAACACTTGGTGCTAGAGAAAATTCAAATTAATTTTTATGGTAAGTTTCATGCCTATCACCACTGGCAACAGCTGTTATGTACCGACGCCACACCACTGTTTTCTATAGTTGTGTTTAACTTGTAGGTGGTGGTGGTTTATTATTACTATTTTTTTAATGGTTCACGCTTGTTAGTGAACAGATCTCGGGTAGGCTCAAGTTTGTATTTAATGTACTAGTTTAACATACACCGGTAGATGACCACAGATTGTTTAGTGGTCAAAACGTCGTGTGGTAAATTATAAAGATGGTTATTGTCTGACCTAACCCTTTTGCTAAGCCGGTCTTTCTATCCACGAAACAGAAACCCTCACTCTCCTAGAAAAGTAGAATCAGACCGGAAGCTAGTGAAATGAGATTTACGGGGTGGGCAGCTGGAAGAATTGGGGAGAATGAATTGAAAATATGACCATCAAAAATCTGTTGTAGTAGGATTTAAGGATTTAGTTGTTGAGATGGTAGAAAGAAGAGTACTGCAATGGTTTGGCTACATAATGAAACTCATTGAATCATGCCCAGACAGTAGGAGAGGAAGAGTAGAACAAAGATTGGAATTGAATTAACTATATTGAGACATGGCTAACGAAGGGGGAATACTGTGTCAGAGGTCAAATTCCTCACCCAAGATAGAAGGGAGTATCAGAATTGGGTGAAATATCCCAAGTCAACGCTTGTCAGCAAAATGGAATGGAAAATATGAATAACAAAAAGAGCTATGGAATAATGTCTGTGTTATGTCACAGAATGAATAATCGTTGTAGCTTAAATACAGCTAGCAATTTCTGTAGTAGCTGGTCGGTGTGTTTTTTTTTTTTTAAATTAAATCAATGAAGGCTATTGTTTGTATTTCAGATTTCAACTCTGGATGTTTTGTATCAAACAAACAACAGTAAAACTATTTCTAAAAACACATGTTTATTCAGATTATGTGGTAGCGTGTGCACTGTCTGTATGGGATTTAGATAATGAGCAAGCTGTTTATAACAAACACTGATAACGGTGTAGGAAGTGTGTGATGGGTGGGTAGCTGACACAGGGGAAATGGCTAACCTATTATACTGTACTGAACCGTGTTATCTTACTTCCAGAATATCAAGTAGACAATAAAAATGTTTTTAACAGTAATATATTTGTTGCCTGCTTTATATTTGACAAAAATTTGTTGTTTTCCTATTCCGTGGTTTGAAGTTCAAGGTGAGAAGTTTTAGAGGTCTTCTATACTTCAAATGTAAATAAAAGTGATTGAAGTCTAAACAATTGTATCGTACATTGCAAATCACATTTGTGTTGAATTGACACAAAATGTTTGTGTCTGGAATGGGTTGACACAATTGGCCCGATGTAAACAGAACACAGTTTGTGGTGATGAACTCAATTTGCATGTGATCAGGTTGTTTTAGCTAATGATGATGATGAATGTACCATGTAATGGGTGTGGGTACAGCATATGTTAGTCATCTAAAAATGTCATCATATTTCACTCTAGGAAGAGATCACATACACATTTTTGTAGAGAAGTTATTGCTACAACTGTTGCCTTCATTCAGCTTATCTGCAAATTATCACTTGCAAATTTAGTCATGTTAAGTGATTCCAAAACTGAAGTGAGACTTCACAAGTCTTAGTGGAGGGGTGGGCTCATGGTTGAAATTCATTACAAACCCAGTTTGGCATATACATTTTTAATTTAAATGTAACAATATTTTTACCATAACCGTAAATCTACCTATAGTTACTAAGTGGTACAAGACTTTTTCATTCTTTCTAAATGTGTATTTTTGTACCCTTTGTCAAACATTGGGCAGGGAGCAAATGCCCCCTCAGTCCTATCTACACTCCAAACCAGGAATATCCAGAATTGCAACATACTATTCCCAGCGAGTGGTGACATACTTTAGTGTATGCCATCAGAGAAATCACGCTTATTGCAGGCAAGGATGTATCCCTCCAGTGGTTCCCATCCGACATGTAAGTAATGATTTCACTTTCAGTCTTGTAAAGAAGTTCAAGTAAAAATGGCAAACTTACTAAAGGAGGTTACAGATGATCAACTGCAGCGCTGCTTTCAACAGTGGAAAATTCAAGTATAACATTGTGTGAAAAGGGAAGGGAAGTATGCTGAAGGGGATAAATGTTAAAATATAATATTTTGCAATAAACCATACTTATTCAGCCAGTCTGGTTATTTAATAGGCACACCTTGTACAATGCACATAATAGGACCATTACATTCTCACAAGGCAGAAAGGACAGAAAAATCATCATCATATGAAAACAGAAGGACTTATGTTTTCATCATCTGGACACCATATAAATATGACAACACTACACATCTTCGCTCTCATGCAGAGACTTTCTCAGAGATAAACTCAGATACTTAGTCAGAGTCAATCACAGATTAGTTAATTTGTGTTCTTTGTAATAAAACTAAAAAGTCTGTTTAATTACAGCGAGAATAGAAATAAAAGTGTTTCCAAGCAACATTGTGTGGTCTCAACCAGGAGGGGACATTTGTGGAAATACTCACATGTGATTTAATTGTTTATAGAATGTGTTGATGTTACAGGTTATCTTTGGGCCTATGTTTTCTGGCAAAACTACTGAGCTGATCAGACGATTGAAGCGCTACCAGTTTGCCAATTCTCGCTGTTTGATCGTCCGTTATGCTAAAGACGACAGGTATTCCACTAACGAGATTGCGACTCACGATCGTCAGACACTGCCTGCTGTACTGGCAACGGAGCTGAGACACATAGAACCGGCCACAGAGAGTTACGATGTGATTGGCATTGACGAGGGACAGTTTGTGAGTATTCTTTAGTGGATATGTTACTTACTCGTCCATTCTGGGTGGTGCAGTAATTTTATTAATGATTAGTTTCAGTTTTACAGAGTGGTAAACGTCTGATTTATTTAACTGAAAGACTTAAGATTCTGCCAAATTCATATCTGATAAATCCCTGAAAAAACTACAGTATATTTTGTGGTTTAATAAATTAATTTAAGAAACTTACCATTATTATTTTTAAAATTATATTTTAATTCAACCATATTTATATTGTCATAGTTGTTGTAGTCTCCAAGCTGTATGTACAATTAAATTGTTAAAATTACCTTGTGTATCCAGGTTCCCTTTCTTGCAACTTCTTTTTTGCAAAAATATAAAAAAAGTTGCAAGGAAGGGAACAACATACATACGTGTACAACATACACGAGGTAATTTTAACAAATTAATTTATATTGACACCTTCAAGGCAGTATCCATTAGATATAACACAATTACGTTAATCTTTTTGCAATCTTCAAAATATGTCTGGAATGCACTTTACAGTTTACACTGGAGTTCAACATGCTCAAAATGTTGTGCAATTATAGTTTTTTAATTTAATTCTTGGAAAGAGTAAATGCAACAAAGGGCCTTATCTAAAGGCAGACTGTTTTAACAGTGACTTATGAGGTTTCACTCATTGACCAACTCCATGCTAAACTGCACAAGAGTATCCAGATATTTAAAAATATGAAGGGGTAGCAGCCTTCGTATTGGGCGCTGTAACCAGTTATGTATAGGCCGAGATTTAATATTACAATGGGCCGAAAACAACAAATAGGTTGTCTACAACTGTAACCCCTCTTAAAAATACAGTAATATTTTTTTAAGTTCCAAGTAAAATTGTAAAAATCAAGGAGGGTTGTTACAGAGTATTGGAGAGTAAAAAGACTAAAAAAATAATTGCTTGCTTTAAACAAAAATAATTTTTTTAGCTGTAGCATTTTATGGCAAATCATAAATAATAAACTTTTCCTATCTAGCTAGGGAAACACTGGGCTAGACTAAGGTTAAGTTTCACAGCTTTTTCAATTTTTAAAAGCAAAAAAGTGAGGTTAGAGTCATTCTGTGCCAAATGGTCATGTATTATCTTCTTCACTTCATGGATCACGGAGTAGGCACATTGTCTGTTCACAGTATATGTCGCAGTCTTGATTTTGGTCTCCCTACATCTCTTGTTCCAAACGATCTACACATATAGGCTATTTTGGATCTATCCTCCATTCTATCCAGATGTGACCATTCCAGGCAATATTTCTGAATTATATAGTTTATGGACAATACCTGTAGTTCATTCCCAATGTCATCATTATGCAAATGGCCTTGCCTTGTACAGCCATTTGTTCGTCGCAGAAAACTTATGAATCTGAAGTTGATAAGCACTCTGAACCGTCCTTGTAGTCACCCATGATTCGCACCCATACATTAATTCACGCACTGCGATTGTTTTATAAAATGTAATACTTGCTTCTTTCCTTGTTTTCATTCTTTAGTGGGTCATGTGTCTAAGAAAATATTTTCTATACGAAGACTTTTTCACTATATGATGATACTCTTAAACACTTGCCAAGATACACACAAATGCTTTTCCATTTTGTAACTTTAACTACATTTTCAGATGTTTAAATCATTAGTTTAGTTTAATTTATTTATGTTTAATTTAATTAATTCATTTATTATCCATAATCCAGAATATAAGGAAAGTGTGGCCAGCACTATGCTACAGCTGCACTTAAAAATAAAAATGAAATAATAGGTAAAAATATCTGAAGTAAAAATATATTTTTAAATCATATCATGGATAGTACCGACTCCAGAATTTCAGTGAATAGCATGATATGGATTTCTTAAATATGATCTTAGAAGGTACTTATTTGTCTGTCACCTTTCTCAATAACTGGTTTTAACTTTCTGTATGCAATTAGTTCCCAGATTGTGTGGACTTCTGTGAAGACATGGCAAATAGAGGTAGAATAGTGATTGTAGCTGCTTTGGATGGCACGTATCAGCGCGTCGGTTTTGGCAACATTCTCAACTTGGTACCACTGGCGGAAAGTGTCATCAAGTTGACAGCACTGTGCATGTGTTGTTTCAACGAAGCTGCGTATACGAAGAGGCTTGGCGAGGAAAAAGAGGTATACTCTTTTGGTACACTTAGCGATAGTTTCTTAACATAAGTATAAATGTTATGTAGTAATACTGTTAAGATCTTTTGTTTGTTTGATATATATTGTAACAATATAAAAATTTTCGAGTTTCGATTAATGTAGATTATTTATTTAATTAAATCAAAATTTTCCTCCTCAGTGTTTAATCTTCAGCCCCACTGTTGGGCTCGCCAATTTTGTAACGTAATGTAAAATGTGTGGTTTCTGAGTTACAAAAAAAATTGTAATACAAAAAAATTTTGTTTGAAAATATTTTATTTATTTATTTAATTAATTATTTGTTATGTAATTATATATTTTTATTTCTTTTAATTATTAATTTAATCAATTTAATAGCTTAGAATAACCAGAGTGATTTTTCCGCGTTAACTAGATTGTCTCCAGTAATAATCGATTAGCGGTCTTGGTTTATTCTACGAGGTGACTCCTTCGGTAAGGTTATTTCCTTCTTTTCTTGAAGTCCAGGTGTCAAATCTTATCTAAAATTCTACTATCTAAATTTTTACCAATAAATGTAACTAAAAATTATAATATTCAATGAATTTATTAACATTTTAATGAATTAAAATGAATTTATTAACATTAGATTGAGACTAATCGATTTTGAATCGATTAGTTAATCGACAAAACACAAACTCGTTTCTCAGGGCGATTGGTTTGGTTATATAAATTATTAAAATTAAATTACAGGTTCTTTTAGCTGTTATTTTATAATAGTCAGAGAAAGGCAAAGCTGAAAAGTATAATGCTTACAGAAAAAACTTCTTAATTATAAAAAAATAGTAATATTATTTTAAATATAAATGTTAACAAATTAAATTGCTCGAACCCACACGCTGTATGATGCTCTGCCATACTCGCAAAGAATTCTGGGACTAGTCCAAAATGGCCGCCCTCATGCTGAATGTAAACGAGACGCCTTCACTGCAGAATTTTTCCAAATAAAAGTTGGTTATTGGTGTATTTCTCTTCCAAGTAGTAGTGGTTAATTACTCTTCATCACTGTGGAATTATTCAGGAGTAGTGGTCAGTTGTTCGGCGCTGCAATCAGTGTTTTCAATGTGTTTTTTTTTTCGAATGGCTGGTAGGTTTTACAATGTCCAATTCTGTGTCGATAAAATTTTGTATCCATGTTTATATAGTTCTATTATCTGGATTACGACTTCAAATCTTCATAAATCACTTAATTTGGTTTATTCCATGTTAACTCAGTATTCATTAATCGTATTTTTACACTTTTCTGTTTTAATTTTTATAGGTTTGGTTATATTCAAAAATTATCTTCTCTCTTTTTAAATGGATTCATTTGCGTGAGCTCTTTTCGAAGTGTACGTCTCAACGGGTAACAATCAACTATCTTTTTCCTCCATACAATAGGTCCTGGCCGATTTAATATTAAAATTACATCGTTTTAACCAGATGGCATTTCCGCCTAAATAGCCTAATTGACTTACATTATATGAGTAATTACATTTTGCTTATTACTTAATTTTATTAAATACTAATTACACAATCAATTTCTTTATTTAATTCTGCATTATTTAATATCAAACATGATATACTTTATAGTATTTTTAACTCAAAAAAAATATTTACAGTATATTTGAATGTAGGCTTTAATTGTACTTCCTGTCACCTCAAATGGTTTACAATTTCTATTATGTTCTAGTTATCATTGAACAAGATCACTGATTGAATTAAAATGGTTATTTTTCTTTAATTCTTTGTAATTTTATGATTTGGTTAACTACTTTACATATTATCTTTAATTTATGCTTTCCTCTTAGATTCCAGTGTTGTTACACTTGCATTTTTTCTAATAATATCTTATAAATTTTTTCAATACCTTTACAAAGTATTGTTACAGTTATAATATACAGTAATTGATTTACATTATATAATTTTCTTCAATTTAATTAATTTCCTTTACTTAATTACTAATTACAAAGTTTGTGTGAATTACCATTTGGCCTAGATTTTATGTTAGTTCATTTACAATGTTGATTATTATTCCAGCTTGCTAATACCCTCTCTGACCTACAATTCTTATGACATATTAACTGAATTACCCTTATTTAAATTACAGTAAGGTTTATTAATAATTAATATTATTAAAACATAACAAATATTTTATAACAAAAAATTATACTTCATCTCAGACATTCCAGCCTTGATTTCAATGAACTGTTAAAATAAACAAAACACATCTGTTTTTCCATCAACTAAAATATTTCTTAAAATTAATTTTCATGCAATCCTTGCTGTTTTTGTTTTATTTTAGGGATTTACCCTTGATCACTCCACTTATATATTGTATATTCTTATATCATTTTTTTGTCATTTTGTCTGATATTATATGATAAAGAATATCACTTATATTAGATCATCCGGATTCGCTTTTCATTATAAGATTAAATTGCACTGGTACCTTTTTACATTTATTCTAGAATCTTCACTTACACCTAATTCACATTTACTCTTATTTTATTGCATTATACTTTTCTTATTTAGTTCATGTTTTTTGGGGGCTTTTAAATTTATTACATATGGTTGTTTCTCTAATAGTTGTTCTTTTATTTTGGATGTTTGTCTATATTGGGCATTTCCTGACCTGCTCCTATACTACCTGGGTCTAATTACTTTATACATTGGCCTATCATTATTTTTGTATAATTTCTTATATATATTGCATGGTTGATTTTAATTATTTTATCTCTCCTAACTATTATTTCACTACTTTGTGGTGCTTGACTAATTTTTGTAGTGGTTTTCATTGATGTCATTTTATTTTAATTTTATATTTGATCATTTTACTTCCATATTCCTTAAGGAAATGGAAGTATGGTGATGGCAAAAAAAATCGTGTTCGAGATTATTGCAGATTCTGATTGTACTACACTCAAAACATGAAAAAAAGTCGTTTTCCGAAAAGTGTCTGTGTGTGTGTCTGTCTGTCTGTCTGTCTGTCTGTGTGTAGATTTTTTTTCTATGGCAAACGATAACTGCCGCAAATTCAAACAGAATCAAATAATTTTTTGCATACAGCCCTGATTTGTAGAGTACTCACGACCTATTGTTTTTGGTGAAGATCGGTTGAGGGAAAGGGGTAGTTTACCTGCAACGTTTTTTTTTATCAAGGGAAATTTTTTTTTTTGGCAAACGATAACAGCCGCAAATTCAAACAGAATCAAATAATGTTTCGCATACAGCCCTGAATTGTAGAGTTCTCAAGACCTATTGTTTTTGGTGAAGATCGGTTAAGGGAAAGGGGTAGTTTACCTGTAACGTTTTATGTTTTAACAAGGGTATTTCCTATGGCAAACGATAACAGCCGCAAATTCAAACAGAATCAAAAGATTATTAGCATGCAGCCCTAAGTTGCAGAGTTCTCAAGACCTATTGTTTTTGGTGAAGATCGGTTAAGGGAAAGGGGTAGTTTACCTGCAGGGTTTTTTTATCAAGGGTATTTTCTATGGCAAACGATAACAGCCGCAAATTCAAACAGAATCAAATAATTTTTTGCATACAGCCGTGATTTGTAGAGTACTCAAGACCTATTGTTTTTGGTGAAGATCGGTTGAGGGGAAGGGATAGTTTACCTGCAACGTTTTTTATCAAGCGTATTTTCTATGGCAAACGATAACTGCCGCAAATTCAAACAGAATCAAATAATTTTTTGCATACGTCACTGAATTGTAGAGGACTCAAGGCCTTTTGATTTTGGTGAAGATCTGTTAAGGGGAAGGGGTAGTTTACCTGCAACCTTTTACGTTTTAACAAGAGTAGAGTACTTGAAAATTCATTTAAACTTTTTCAAACAATGGTAATTGTTAAAAATAAAATAATTTTGTTGCCAGGCAATAAAATTATAATTTTTTCATTTTAATGTAAATCTGTACATAGTATAAAGTAAAGTCGGTCCGTTTTCTCTCTGTGTTTGAACTCGCTAATCTCAGGAAGTACTGAACTGATTTTATTCAAGTTTTCGCCAATAGATAGAGTGTCTATCGGGGAACATTTATGTGTATAATTAATACATATATGTTGTACATTAGCTTAGCTATCACGGTTTATGTCAAGTAAGTGGTAGTTTACATCGTATATATAAAAATGAATGTTTCTTTGTTTGTCCCGTATGCGTTCCTATATCATTCATCCGATTGCGATGAAACTTCGGCGAGTTGTTGTGCGCACGTCCGCGAAGGTTTCTTCCACATCTCCTCCTAAACCACTGTACCGATTTCAACCAAACTTGGCACAAATATTTTACGCAACGGGAGAACCAACAACGGGATATGTTTTTTCGATGGGGTCCTTTTGGGGGTTCTTTGGGGTCTTCCACATCGCCTCCTAAACCACTGGACCGATTTCAACCAAACTTGGCACAAATATTTTACGCAAAGGGAGAACCAACATAGGACAAGTGTTTTTTTCGATACGATCCTTTGGGGGGTCCTTTGGGGTCTTCCACGTCTCCACCTAAACCATTGGACCGATTTCAACCAAACTTGGCACAAATATTTTACGCAACGGGAGAACCAACATAGGACAGGTGTTTTTTTCGATACAATCCTCTGGGGGGTCCTTTGCGGTCTTAAAAAACTATTAGATCTGGTTACTATGGCAACCCAATAGAATAGATTCTGTTCTAAATATATTATCGCATTAAATTGAATACCACGCGAACGAAGTTGTGGGCAACAGCTATTTATTTTTAAGAAGCCTACTTTAATTAAACTTTATTAATTAAACTAACACTTTCATTACGTACAACGTGAAACTCCGTAGCGAAGCACGGGTATTCTGCTAGTCATGTATAAGAGAAAATATATCGTGCGTGGCAGGCAAGCATATCTCAGTTATGTACTGTTTACGTTTCCATTTTATTATTATCACTACCACAATAAAAAGGCAGGGAAGACACACACACACACTCACAATTCGCGTTATTTCTGGCCTCATTCATGTTTATTTTCTTACATTTGCACGGTTTTTAAATGGAAAGTGCCGAACCCATACCAACATAACGCATGCAAGCCGAAAAAGTGTCCAGCGTGGATAGCGATTTGCTTCCTGTGGATCGCTGGGCGGTGTAACTGCACGTGTTTACAGAGGAACGATTCATAGACAGACTTTTCGTCTTTAGGGAATGAACCCTCTGCAAGATGCTGAGGGTCCATGAGTGACTTCGGAGCGCTCCTCCTTTTCCGCGTGTTTGTTCTGTGAAACGTACACTGTAGATTCGCAGATTTATTCTAAGCAACGCTCAATAGGAAATGTTGAAAATTTTTGTCCACGGTGAACCCTTATACACACTAAACCTGCTCTGATGTTTTAATTACGGACATCATAATATTAAAACTTTGGAAACTTGAGCACTACTTAATGGAGCTCAATCATTAACTTATACAAGCCATTAATTTTATGCATATTTTTATATATATGTGTACAACGTTATCGGCAACAAAGAAGTAGTTTTTGTTAAAATTCCTTCCCGGGATATTTGGCCGTAGTCAAATGTTTCCTACAAAACCAGACGTTTCGGCAATGCCATTGACTTCCATCATCAGTGAAAATCGAGTGCGATAACGTGAGGTGGTATATGTTAGTGACCACAGTACTGTGGTTAAGGCTGAAGCAGTAAGTAGAAAGAAGTAGTTTCTATGGGAATATTTCATTTCGAAAATGATTTTAAAAATAAATCTTAGAATATGGAAGTCATGTATGGTTCTCCATACCGATATTTTTAAATTAGAATAATGTGGATAATCTGTCATGCTACAATATTTTGAATATTATGCAGTGTTCTCAGCCATCAAAGGTTATCTGGCTTCTGATAGATCGCTGTGGTTACTCCTGTGTCTGTCAGGCTGGCATGGGGAGCAGATATGTCTCTGTCGTTGTGGTCACAATAATTTTTTTTATTCGGTGTTCTGCCCTAAGGAAGGTCTTCAAATGGTAAAAGCTCTCCAAGCTGTCCTATTGCATGCCAGTCTTTTTGTTTCTTCATAACACCCTCTGATTTTAATACTATCTATTAACTTCATTCTTCTACACTCTCTTCTTTTATCACCTTCTATGACACCCTCCATGGCAGTTGTAAGCAAGCAGTCTGTTCTTAAACAATGACCTAACCAATTCCTTTTCCCATTTTCTATTACCTTCAGGATTTTTCTCTCTTTCCCTATTCTTCTTAAAACTTCATCATTCCTTACTTTATCAACCCACCTCACTTTTTCCATTGCTCGCCAAACCCACAAATCAAATGTTTCTAATCTTTTCTCATCCTCCTTCCTCAGTGTCCATGTCTCTGCACCATATAAAGCAACACTCCACACATAACATTTGGCCAACCTTTTTCTTAAATTCTTATTAATTTTGCCACGCAGCAGTCTTTTCTTCCCATTAAATGCCTCTTTCGCTATAGCAATTCTTGCTCTAATTTCATGAGTGCAGGACATATCTTCACTTATCAAGCTTCCAAGATATTTAAACAACTCCACCTGTTGTATTTTGTCTTGCCCTATCTTTATGTTTGCCCTTTTCCTCCTCTGCTAATCACCATACACTTAGTTTTTTCCTTATTAATCCTCATTCCATATTCCTCGCATACTAAATTCAAATCTCTTATCATTTCATTGATTGTCTCTTCCTTTTCTGGTAAAACAGCCATGTCATCAGCAAACCTTATACAGTGAAACCTTGATATAATGCTCTTCTGCGGACCGGCCAAAAAGCGCTTTAATCGAGGGTCGCTTTATATAAAGGTCCCAAGTTTACCTATTTAATTTGCTGGGACCGTGAAAAATAAGTGTTACATCAAGGGTCGCATTATATCACAGGGGTTACATCGAGGTTCCACTGTACATTCAATTCTTCTTCCACCGACATTCACACCTCTTGTTTTGTCATAGCACTTCCTAATCAAGTCATCAAGATATACGTTAAATAAATTTGGTGACTTACAGCAGCATTGCCTTACTCCTCTTCCAATTTTAATTCCCTCTGAACTCTCCTTTCCTATTTGCACACTCACTTTCTGTCCAAGGTACAGATTATGAATTAACCGTCTCTCCTTCCAATCCACCCCCTTGTCCCTCAAAATATCTAATAGTCTTCCGTACTGTACTCTGTCAAATGATTTTTCAATGTCTGTATAAACAACATAGAGCTCTTTGTCTTTTTCTATCCATCTTTCTCCAGTTGTTCTTAGCAGCCTGATTGCATGCCTAGTCCCTTTACCTTTCCTGAAACTGAACTGCTCTTCTTTCAATACGTTAAGGAAAGAATTTAACTCCAGCCGCCTTGTGAAAGTGAACAATGTAGCAACAAAGTGAGCAGCATCTGTGTCATAAACTTTTGAACTTCATGTGGCATTGAAACCCCCCCCCTTTTTTATTTTCTAAGTTTTGTAATTTTTTTTTTTTTTTTTGAATTTTATTTAATTTTATTTTTATTAAGTTTTTTTTTGTAAAAGGGGAGAGTCATCATATTTAGAACTAGGTAAAGAAAAAACCTAGAGGAAGCAAAAGTGTGCAAGGCCCAAATACAATTACAGACATGTCCCCCCAGGTGAATGACAGGACTTGCAAATGAAAAACTCTTTTAACCAACAAGCGTGTGCTTTATTCAACCTGTAAGATCTTACATACATAACAAGTTCGTAATTGTGTGAGCACACCATTAAAGGCAGAATTATATATATATATATGTATTTCCATTAATTCATAATGTCACAAAGTAAGTGAATTGATATTACTAATTGCAAAAATTTCTGCCTGATGTGTATGAGCCAAAGTTAGTAATAATCTCATTCATAAAGCAATACTAATCCATCAGTGTTGTATAATATCAATTAGGCTAGCCTGTTGTCTCAGCAAGCACATTTATGGTTATTCTCTTGTTTTAAATCAGTTACATATTCCCCAAAAAATATATATATATATAGTAAAATTACACACACAAACACATATACGACATGAATAACAAAACATCCCTCATTTCAACACTAACCTCCACATAAACCGATTTCCACTACAGTAAATAAATGAAGCCTAATAGGTATAGCTAGGTACAAATATAAATGACAACGTAAATGGAATATCTCAGCTCCTAAGCATAGATTTGCCAGCATATTCACAAGCATAGTTCACACCAGAGAATGTAAGTGTCCGCCCCGAAACTCAACCAGCCAAACGAACCCTTAGCTTAAACATTAAGCGTTAAGTATGTGTGTGAAAGAAAATCGTTTCTCATCTACAGCATCAGACAACCCCAGCTACGTTATTAAAACTCAGCCCTGACCAGATGACTTGATAGCACTAGATAATTAACTCCCTAATGGTCTTAATTAGATGAAAGTTAGATCTTACAGTAAACTGCGGATGTGTGTGTATGTGTGTAACTTCTTACACATTATACAGTTATAAGATACTTCATTAGGTGTACTGTGGTAATGTTCACACATGCAATAACATGATGATCACACATAATTGAACATGAGAGTTTGTGCTAGAGTATAGTGTTCAGAACTTCACGAGTGAGCTTCTGGCGGCTTCTGTGCATTCACAAGTTGTAGAGAGAGAGAAATATATAATCAGAATTTTCCCACCTGGATTGTCCGGGGTACATAGTTCGTATAGGCGCGGATCAGTGATGTCACAGTCGTGTCACCCGTCCCTGGTGCAGCTTAGCGTTGGAAAAAGTCCTTGGTGCAGCTTAGCATCGGAAAAGTCCTCGACTGACGGCATTGTGGCTATAGATCGTCTCTGCCATTAGGGGGGACAGATGTTCGTCCGCCCCTGACACCCATCTCGTCCTTGGTCGAGCACCTGGACATACAATACTTGTAGAGGGTGTCATAAAGAAATTCACGCCACTTAGGCCGTCCACATTAAATACCAACACTAACTTTAAGCAGCAACAGAACACACACACATCGCCACTAATTCAGATTAAACAGTATTAAGCTCGTCTAGCAATTACTTTCTTAATGTTTCATTGAAATATTCAAATTGATTAGCTGTGTCTTTCATTGTTATTAATTACACCAAAACAGCTGAGTGCAAGATACATTAGCATTTTCTCTGTTGAAATCAACTTGACCCACGACTCTCACATTCATAATTTAATAAATTTAATTTAATTTGATTTTGTAATAGCATTAATGCCCAGATTAAAAACTGCTCTATACGCACACACACACACACAGGCATAACTCATAATGAAAGCTGAAACGCAAAATATATTTGGGGTTAGAATATTTTCAGAACCCTCAGACTTGCACGTACCTGGAGCAACACTTTATCTAGCCTATCATAGTGATAGGTTCGGAAGTCCTGGTTAGAAGTTCGCCGCCAGCCGAGACCAGATGAACAGCTTGGAGGATCAAGCAGAAATGAGAGCGATATAACGTTTCGCTCCAGCCAAGTAACCTCCGAAAGCAGGAACGTACAGACACACAGCTGGCTGGCAGCGCCAGCTGTATTGCGTAGCAGCACAACCATTTGTGTGTATACCCGACCGACAACAAACAATCGTAACAGTGTGGCATTGCGTGACGTCAGCGGCGCTCGTTTTTAAAATACTAATAATGCGTTGCCGAAGCCAGTTCGGCACAGCATTTTATACATGTTGTAATGATAAAGTCTTTCCTATACTGCTTTTGCGTTCTTCCATCGATATAGACTAGTTTTTCACCTCCACCACTCCAAAACACTACTGCACACTGCTTGTCTGTGGAGCATGTCTATAAAGAACCTGCTATTTCTGTTGCAGTCTACTGATGTCACAGTGCAACTGCCATAACTTAATGCACTGATTCTTGTGTTCTTGAAGACACAGCACTTCAGCGTTGTAGCAGATCTCAATGTGATTAAAAAATGTATTATCATTTAAAGATTACTGTTTGACCACCCTGTAATATACAGAATGTCCCAAAAAGAGGTTTACACTTTCTGTTGTATGTAGCGATTTTATTTATGAGCTTATTTTGGTGAAATTATGCAAGGTATTCAACAAAGGTTTACAAAAGGCAATAAAAAAGTATCAGTACTTGTCTTAAAAAAAGTGCTATTTCATAAAAGTCAAATAATCTGCAGAGAATCACAAAAAAAAAATTAAATTAATTTTTATGAAAATTTTTGTTGGTGATTTTGTTGATGGTTCTCTAGACCAGTGGTCCTCAACCTTTTTAAGTCCAGGACCCACCTCGAAGGTTATTATACTTCATGGAACCTATCAGCATGGTGGTCTGGGGGGTGGGAAGGGTGTGCACCCAGTTTATAATCATATTTATGCTAACATCGAGTACTTTAAATTCTCTTTTGTGCATAAACAGATTATACATAGTTAATTCTACTTAATAGCAAATGTAATAGGTTTTTAAGACACAATTTTCAAGCTTGATTTTGTGACCCACCAAATGCTTCCTTGGGACCCAGCAGTGACATGTGCCACATAGGTTGAGAAACACTGCTCTAGATAGATGACTTGTGTTTTATTACCTCATGAAGCTGAACCTCAGCATAATCATGTTATAGTACCACCATGTTGTGGTAAGCAGACACATTTGTAATTTCTATAACAAACCCTCGTCCAGTTGAGCAGAAGCAAATTAAGTCAAAAGGGATTACTATCTGGGCAGTTGTGATTGCTGATGGGATATTGTCCTGTGACTGTAAGGCACCATGTAAATGGCACAGTGTACGTATGTACATTTATTAAATAAACTTGTATTGTTTTGCCAAACATTATGCCACTGACTTATTATAATATTATTATATACATACCACCATAGTCAGTAAAATTCCATTTTTTTAAATAATGAATAAGGCCTTTTCGAAATATTAAAATTTCATCATCAGTTCATACACTGTAATGTTCCTGTTGTGATGTTTTCCTTTAAATGTATAACTGTTGTTAACTGCATGTATTACCTCTTACTGTTCGTCATTTTGAACTTTCCACTGCCATCATTATTGGGTGAAACCAAGCCAGATATGTATTGAAACAATTGATCATTTTCAAATATTGTCTGTTGATTCATCAATTTGTCATATTTTTTATGAAGGTATATATATAATTTTTCTAACTGTATAATGTCATTTTCATTATTGTTTATTTCCACTATTTCCATATTGTTGGATATATTTGTTATACTATGATTCATACTAATAAGGTGATCTGCTATGTTGGAGATTCCCGTTTTTTTATTATTAAAAGCTCTGAAATGTTCCATAAATCTCTGTTTGAAATTTCTATGTGTTCTTCCGAATAGCAGAGTAGTAGATCACCTTATTAGTATGAATCATAGTATAACAAATATATCCAACAATATGGAAATAGTGGAAATAAACAATAATAAAAATGACATTATACAGTTAGAAAAATTATATATATACCTTCATAAAAAATATGACAAATTGATGAATCAACAGACAATATTTGAAAATGATCAATTGTTTCAATACATATCTGGCTTGGTTTCACCCAATAATGATGGCAGTGGAAAGTTCTAAATGAAGAACAGTAAGAGGTAATACATGCAGTTAACAACAGTTATACATTTAAAGGAAAACATCACAACAGGAACATTACAGTGTATGAACTGATGATGAAATTTTAATATTTCGAAAAGGCCTTATTCATTATTTTAAAAAATGGAATTTTACTGACTATGGTGGTATGTATATAATAATAAACTTGTATTGCTTTATTTTACTATTCCGCAGAAGGAATGTCATGTTTTTTCAGTAATATCAAGCCTCAGCTCTCTATCCAAATCCTCTTAACTGCTACTGACTAATCAACTTCAAGGTCGTTTGATTGGCCAGAGAAGTGAATTTTCGCACGTGCCACTAAGTGGCCAGACTTGTCTGTGACTTTCTTATGGTGTTATTTAAAGGAATATGTTTACACATATAACAAGACATATAAAGACCTAAGGGTCCTTGAAAATAAATTCTTCAAATCCTGAGACATTTCTTCAGGAATGTAGTGTACAATTGCGGATGGCTTCCAGTTTGAATGAAGGACTTTCTGATTTTCGTATTTTTTATTTATTTTGTATTGTCTTTTATTCCTTAATTTTTTAAATTTTGGTTACTCATTATTAAAAAAAAAAAGTTAAAATCTTTGTAGTAATATCAGTTGTTTTGCTGTAAATAAATTATCTACACACATAAAAAACAAAGATGCTTTTGACAGAGGATTTAAACCAAAAATATTCTAGAAGTCTGGAATGTTTTACGTGTACTAAAAAGTTCTGATATTCTTGCAATTAACTTTTATAAAGTTTGTTGAAGTCCTTTCAAAATTTCAGCTGCATAAGTTGATACAAATAACACCTATGTACAATGAATTATGTTAACTTCTTTATAGGGCTCACTGTTTAAATTTGTAAATTACATTGTTAATTAAAAAAGAAGAATTACTGCATGGAAGAAAACATTGTTAATTAATCTCAAACTGTATTTTAAATAATCTAAAGATTTAATACATGGGCAATTTGAAAAGTTCATGGTTTGATAATGAAAGACTTATCTATTCATTCTGGAATCATTTTCGTTTTTCAACATAGTCTCCATGTAGTTCAACACACTTGGTGCAGTGATGCTCCATTGCTTTTATCCCGTCGCAGAAGACCAGTTCTTCTAGGTCCTCAAAATAACTGTTTACTGCCACTTTCAGCTTATCATCTGAGGAAAATCTGAAGCGGGACCCCCCCCCCAAGGAATTTGTTGAGTTTTGGGAAAATGTGAAAGTCAGTTTGAGCTAAATCAGATGAATAAAGTGGATGGTGCAACAGATCGTACTTCAACTCCGTGATTTTTGCCATAGAAACAGTGCTTGTGTAAGATTGTGCATTTTCCTGATGAAAAATGATATTTTCCTTTGCTAAACCCAGTCTTTTTTTACATATTTTGTCATCTAATTAGCCCAAGAGGTTAGGATAGTACTTTCCATTTATCGTTAGACCCTTTTAAAGATAATATGTTAACAGTATTTACCTAGCATCCCAGAAAATTAAAGCCATACACTTTCCTACAGACAAAATTGACTTCGCCTTTTTCTGGAGGTGGGGAATCACTATGCATCCATTATTTTGACTGTTATTTTGTTTCTGGAGCAAAGTGGTGGACCCAAGTTTCATCGGTCATTACAAATCTGCAAATAAAATCTTTGGATTTTCCTTAAAGTGGTTCAAACATTCCTGAGAAGCTTTGTATTCGAATGTGTTTTTGAACACTTGTCATCAAATGCAGCAGCAACCTTGCAGATATCTTTCTCATACCTAACTCCTCATTAAGAATGTGATGTATCCTTACATCTGAGATGCCCACAGTTTTAGCAGTTTCAGACACTTTCAAATGTCGGTCTGCCAAAACAATGTTATGCACTTTACTTCTGGAGTAGTGTCACTTTTGGACGGCCACTACAGAGGTCGTCTTCCAAAATTGCACATTTAAATTCAGAAGCCTGTTTTTCGACTGTAGTAAATGAAGGCGCAGCATCACCCAACGCAGCTTTCATCTCATTAAAACATTTTTTTGGTATTAAACTTTTTTAACAAGAAATTTGATCATTGGACGGTGTCCAAGTTGCCCTCGTAGTAGTGATATTTTAGTGTTCTGTTTTAATACTTAAGTTTACTTACATAGGTACGATTAGGAATACTTACATTTAGGAATATTTGTGGTACGATTCATAGAAATCTTAGAAACAAAACAAGACACAGCACAAGGATTAAATTTTATAAGACAATTGCAATATCCACGTTGATTTATGCGAGTGAGGCGTGGGTCATGACAAAAAAGGAAAGTGGCAAGATTCAGAATTAATTTAAGTTAAGGACATAAATGAAATTATTTCAATTTACAGAAGACAATGGTGATATCATCTACAAAGGATGACAGAGGATCGATTGCCGAAAGTGACACTGAACTATAAAGCCATTGGTAGAAGAGAGGTGAGTCATCCGAAGATGAGATGGGCACCTGAATAGGTTTATGTAACGTAATCCTTGAAGAGGAGAAGAAGAAGAAGAAGATTTACACAGGTTCAGTAACATATTACCTCTAAATGTGTTTATATTTTCTAATAATAACTGTTGTTGTTTGCAGTTGGAAATTATTGGTGGTCCAGAGAAATACATGGCTGTCTGCAGAGAATGTCACCGCCTGTCCTCGCCAGTGAAACGTTCGCCTTTTAAACATCTGGTACCAGCGCATGCCAGCCAAGCAATTGATGTGGCAAAGAAGAGTCTGTTTTGTAGTATCTCGATGGCATCATAATGGCAGTACGATTAAGCCTGATCATTTTAAGATATGATTTACTTCATCTGTCATGTTAAGATTCAACCATTCTAACCGTGAAACTATAACGCGAATGTACAGTGAAATTTCTCTAAAATAGTCATCCGGAGACTTGCTCTTCTTTGAAAACACGTTGTAAAGATCCTTACAAGGCTTTATACTATACATTTATTTTAAAAGAAGTGTGGAATATAATTTTTTTTGTTCTCTCAGAACCATGTTTAATTGATCTTTTCCTCTGGTTAAATCACTTTTTCCAAAGTACGCTTGTACTTTCTGTGAAACATGTAGGAAACAATATTGTTACCTCACTAGGAATGGAACATGATAACTGAAATTTTCAGTAGGAATCTGCGGACTAGAGTCTAATGTGTGATAAATTCACCAAATCGGACAACCAAAAAAATCAGTAAATTGAAGAAATAACTGAAAATTCAGAAGTTATAATGAAGTACACTATAGACACACTGATTCCTTAAATACTGAAAATAATTGAATAAAATTCCAAAATTTTAGATATAAGTAGTTGCATTGTTAAATTTGATAATCCAGTTGGCGTTAGTGTTTATATCAGGGGGAAATAAATAATAATAATTCATTGGTAAATTCATGAATCTTCATTCTCATTCTCAGAAATATTGGCCACTAGTATAGCAGTTATCTTAATTAGGTGGTTGTCAAGAGAGATTTCACTGTATATTAATTTGTGTTTTGTACGTGTATTGTATGACTTGAAAACCGCAAGAGTTTTGATCTGCTGATTTTCATAGTAACAAAATTTAACAAATCAAACTTGGAAATGAAATTTATGGTATTTTGTGTTTGCCTGTTATACTGTCTTTTGCAGTATTATACTCTGAGGTAGTTCTTAAAAGTTACGGGGGATTTGATTAGTAAATAACATTTGGTTTCAACGTTTTCATTGTATTTCATGTGGATATGTTTGTAGATATGTTTGGATTGTAGGAAACTGTCTTATGTGTTGACAGCCTACCTTTATCAATATAGTTTCATTTCCTATGTTTGCATTGAAGTCTGAATTTGATGTTTATGTACATTCCTAGACATTTGGACTTTTTAAACCTGACTCAACTTCCAGTTTAAATGAGTGAGCATTAGAGCACTGTAGAGTGTTACTAATTCCATTTACAAAATCACTAAATTGTAAAAGTATCTAAACTTAAACTGTACACCTATTTAGTTGTAACGTGAACTGGATTTTGAAAACATGTGCCAGTTTTGATTTTGATTTCAGTCCCAGTTTCTGGGTTGGTAAGCAGTGTCATGACATAAACTTAATGGAAAAAATATTCTTATGTAAAATCTTGCTTAAACTTTTTGTATTTTCATTATATTATAGTCTCCAAGTCATGTGTGTAAGTATTTACTAGTGTAATATTTGTGAACAGTTGATTACGCACCGTCTTGTGACTTCTTTAAAATTTTTAATAACTACGGTTTCAAGGATAAATCCTCATCAGGTTTTATAAAAACACCAATCCTTCTGGAGAGTCGTCAAAAAATCAAAAATGTTTACCAAACTTCACAGTAGATATGTCATCTACTAGTCGATCCCGTTTAGTGGTGCGCACCAGGTCGCAACGCGACGTGTAGTAATGTGTTCTTAAATGACATACATACTGTGATGTTTGGTAAAAAATTTTTTTTGATTTTTTGACGACTTCTCCAGAAGGATTGGTGTTGGTGTTTTTATATAACCTGATGATAAGGATTTATCCTTGAAACGCGTAGTTATTGAAAGTTTTAAAGAAGTCACAAGACGGTGAGTGACCAAGTGTTTACAAATATTACAATTACATACTTTTTGTATTTTTCTTTTCCAGTGCATCTACATTTTATCATTCTGTTTCATTACGCTCATCTTGTTTAGCTGCCTCTTTTTGTTTTGTTCAGATTTCTCGACTTCTTTTCAGGACTCGAGAGTCCTGCTTTCAGAATACTGATGTTATCAGAACTTTCCAAATTGAAGTGTTTACACGGGGTAGATAGTGTGGGTTAATGGGTAATGTCACATGACATATGCATATTCCCTACAAATGTGAAAATACTTGGAAACACACACACACATACATGATGGTTTCATTTGCCATTGAAACTAACGTCCAGTCAAAAAGTACTTGAAAGTAAAAAAACTTGCATGGGGAACTACACTTCAAAATGTTCTTAAATATATTGAAAATTATATTAAAAAAAAAAATAAGTTTTTTCTCTGCATGAAAAATGTAGAAATTTAAAAACCATAATAGATTACATTCAACCAAATTATGAAGACATGAAAAACAACACAGAAGTCGCCTGAAGAATAAAACGTGAAGAAAAACACCCCATGCTAATTTCAATAGTATTTTTGACTGAGTGTTAAGGCCTGAATTGCGCATCCTACTGATATTGTTGTTGTGATTTTATTGTCAGGTCCTCTTCAGATTATTTTAACGGCCATCTGAAGGATTTACACTAGCCGTGCTGAGTTTACGTAGTTTCTGATTGATGTGTTTTGGATACATTCAAGCACACACACTGATTCAAGCAAACTCATACATTCAAGCATTTGTAGTTTTTCTTGATGTACAGTTACTTCTGTTAAAACTCCTAAGTGGTGGGTGACTGGGTGGTTTCTATTGGGTAAATCCTCTACACTTGTACTGGTTCCATCATAATATTTTTTTTGTTTGACTTTTGATCCCAGATTCTAGAGATTGACACGTCAAGGGAAAAATATTATGATGGCAGGAGTCCCAGTAGAGGATTTATCTATTATAATTACTTATACTACAATAGTATACGATCAAGATGTTTTTTTTCTTCCTTGGAACATTTTTCTGGCATCCAGTAGTATGCTTGTTGTCAAAAAACCAACATGTTACTCGAAATATGTTCCAAGTAAGGAAAAAATATCTTGATGGTATATTAGTGAAGTGTAAGTAAGGAAAAGATTCTTTAAAGCTGTAAACTAAAAGTCTAGTTCATGATTTTTCACGAGAGAGATATAAAGAGATTGTTGCTTTTTGTAATAGTCTTTGCAAACAGATCAGTAGATAGAATTCTTTGGTTTTCTTATAACTCTTGATGCTTATTTTGCTCTTGTAGGTTTATTTATCTTAGTCATTTTCATTGTATTATGACAGGACTCGTGTTTTTATTTATTCGTGAAAAATGTTAACTTCATTATTTATAATATATATTGTATTAATTTTGAACATTTATAGATATTGTTTTAAAAATAAATATCATTATTATTATATTATGGTCATTACTATTGGTTTTTGTACCTTTAGGTTGAGACAAATCATTTTCATTATATTGTTTTTATTTAATCATGAGAAAACTTGATTTAATTATTTATAATGTATAGTATGAACACAATATTATTTATTTAGGATACTTACAAATATTATTATAAAAATACTGTATGTATGTTATACAGAACACACACATGTTACGGTATATATGATTTCACACAGGACTGTAATCCTCATCAGATTAAGAGGTAATAATCTACTTAAATAAAATAAGTCAAGAGGGGTGAAAAAAATATCAGCTTATCTGCTAAAGATCAGCTAAATACGCTTTATCTCAGTATTATACATATTTTATGGGGTCCACGTAAATTCTTTATTCAAGCAATAAAAGATGTTTACTGGAGAGTGCGTTTAGTAGTAGTAATTTCAAAATCTGGTACAGATTGGACTGTATTTTTTTTTTATTATCTTGTAACTCTACATACTTACGTTTTTACAATTTTTTACACCAACAAATTATTTACTTACCCTGACTAGTTAGACTTACCTTTTATAAAACCCCCAGAAGATTCCAGACTCGCTCAAAGGGTCGCTGCGATGTCTTAAGGTGAACATCGAAACCATAATATACTTACCCTTAATTAATTTTGATATTTACTTCCCTTAAATCAGAAAATTCACAGGTTTCGTTTTAGACGAATTCTTGATGCAGAACTCAGGTTATGGGAGTGGCTTAATAATTCACTTAACACATTTTTCTGTTAAACCAATAAACACTTTTATTTTTATCAAATTTCATATACTTTCTTTCTTTTGCTTTTCTTTATAAAATGTTATTGCCTTATCTCTCGATATGTTTACTTATACTATATCCCTACAAACCAGTACTTTGATATTTTTCCCACACACACACACACACTTTCTCATTCTTTACAATTCTATATATTTTTCACCCCCATTTTTCTGAGCGCTTTATTATTTAAAGATTCAAAAACTTGTTGGCCAACATATTCACCGTACTTAACTTTCCTCGCTATTCCGATTGTTCCGCCATCTTCCCGTTCACTTTCACTTCGTCACAACGAACTCTGCTTTATACGTTCCACTCTAAGAATTAATTTTTTTAATGACACTCTCACTTAACATATAACTTACTCTTCTTGACATAACTTTTGGGGCAGGCCGCGCGTACTTACACGCGCGGCCTCCCGTCACTAATTCACTGAGACTGTTGTACTGTCGGACTATACTGTTTGATGATTGCTATCCTACTGGCGCGCCTCACTCGCGTGGTTGCTTACATGCCAGGCGTTAGGCGTCGGCCGCTGCCGTCAACTCGTTCTGTGATTGGTTGTTGAACGTCTCTGGCCTCTCACGATATCTTGTAAGAAACGGTATGCAGTCGACGCGGCCGATTCTCCGTACTTCAGCTACGAGCTTTTGTGCAAACTCACATTTTTGTACCACGCCATGCCTAGCACCGCGCTACAGTCTGTTCACAAAAGTTACACACTGGTGATTAAAAAGTGTTGCATCAAATGGTTTACTACAAAATACCAAAAAATATTTGTCCCCTTGATTTGTCCCGTAACAATCTGAGTAATTATATCAATTAAAGAGCTAAAAGTTTGTGATCCTGCTTCTATGGTGTATAACTCTTAACACATTGCAAACTGTTTCCTTGTGTCTTGAGAAAGTAAAGTAATTGGAGTGTGAGAAAATGTAAACAAATGGACTTAATTTTGTATTCAGCATTGCTATGCAAAGACTCTTTTTGTTTAATATCAATATCATTTGGGAATATCTTTTTTTTTTGTGCATATAGATTATAAGACTAACCTGCTTTAAATTGCACACGGTGATTCAGGGTTTATGGTTGTATCAGTGAAAATGTACTTTCCATTTAAACATTATACCAATCAATAACACAAATAGATTAGTTTTGTTTTTGAGTCATTGCAGTATATACTCGAAAATGTGGTCCCGTATTTTGATAGAGATGGTATTTTGGCGAGAGAAATCCCGTACTTTGGCATTTGGGATGGTTGTACATTTGAGTTGGGTCTTAGAATTGAATATATAGAGACAGGATATACAAATAAAAAAGAGATAATGGTTACCAGTATTTATTAAACAAATTGTATCACAGCACAAATCTTTTATTTTTCGTCATCAATTCTACAACTTTACCATCCAGTATAGGGAAACGTCTGATTTTTGGACCCTGAAAAAATTTAGTTTCCTTCTTTGTGGTTCTTGTTTTACCTTTCTGTGTCAAAAAACTTATTATCTTATGTTAAGTGGCAGTTGGCGATATAAGAAAGTGGTGGTTGCTGTCGTGATTCTCAAATAATAATTAGAAAAAAAATAGATCTAACCACATACTGAGGCAGATGGATGAACTTTCCCAGTCACAGTCTTTAAAAAACTATCGTCTAATAAAAATATGAAATAGCTACATTTTTCAGGCTTTACAAAAATTACATAATTCGGTTGTCAACTAAAATTATTTCCCCAAAACCCCTGCATTTGCCCCTGACAATGGTATCTGTAAAATAAAAATCAATACAGTCAATGCATACAGTGCAGATGCAATTGGAATTTTAACCAGCAACGATGTCATATTAGGGATTTAAAAAAATCTAACGATGAAGCATATGCTTGTAAACACATCATCAATTGTAAACAAGAAATCACAAGACAGATAAAAAAAGTTAGTTTATCTTTTAAAATTATATCCTATTCAGAAAGGACAAATAGCATACTGGCTGACAAAAAACGTCACGTTGGTCAAGAAATATCTTTTTAACTATTACATAGGTAAACCATTAATATCACAAATGCGTATAGAAAAATAAAACACCAGTGACGTGGCTGTCAGAAGATGTTTTCAAATAACTCGTGGTCGGAGGTGAGCGACTAAGCTGGCACTTTATGGCAACATTTGCAGTGATGGTTTGCAGTATTTGAGTGCACCACCAACCTCCGCATGTGGCAGACACATGTGTCTACATTTGTCTCCACAAAATTGTGAAAGGATAAAATTTTCATTTTGGTACAATGCACGAAATTCGCTAACAGCATACATAAAACTGAAGAAATGTTAAATTCTTGTCTCAGAACAAGGTTTGAACTTACATTACTTTGTGCATTTAAAATTTGCATACAGTGAAGCATTTTACGAAATTTACCCTGAATATAAGTGGGACGTTATAATCAACGGGGAGGGTCTCCTTTTTCAGTAAATACTGTGTATATAGATAATATTACTTGAAAGACACATTAGCTGTACAAACAAAATTGCTTGATTTTTAGTATAAATAAAGTTAGACATATCAGTATACAAATTTGATATATTATGTGTGGAAAAATTATTTTATATATAATAATTTATGTGTAGGTATGTTATTAATCACTGCTCCTTCACACATATTTGAGAACGTCAACCTGTTTTTTTGATCCTCTTAATTAGTGTCAGTGTTTCAGGCTCATAAGCATAAAAACTCCATATAACATAATATTAGATTAAAACTGGTTTTGTGGGTTACATTTAGTAAAAAATACGGAATAACAATTAATTGACAATATGCAATTAATGGTTATCGTTAATGTGATGTGCAAAAGATCCAGCTGTCGGCCATCAACATAGTTTGTACTATAAATAAGCAATATTTTATGTTTTGTATATTTTGTATAAAATATATATTATAGTATTTATTTATGTGACTGGTTGTTGAATGCATTACAAACTCTTCCTGGCACCAAGTATCCTGTCTCACTGTATATCTGGATTGTCGCAGACTGCAAACACTAAATAGAAATTTTGTAACAAGTAAAGAGAAGTCAACCATGATTAGAAAATTGTATACCAATATAGATTTATGCTTAACATTCCATTAACGAATTACAGCAAGAGATCTTTATAGCCTGTTTTTCTGCAGGGCACAATGGTGTAACAAATTTTGCAATAGAAGAACCAAAGTCTTAGAGGTGGTATTGTCATACAAACACAGCAAATCGTTTTGTTCCTTTCACCATGATCTGGAGAAGCAAGCAAGCAAAAACCTGTTATACTGTGAATTCTTTTTCATGTAATAGTTCAATTTTGTACTACTTTTGGTAGTTAACAAAGTCACTGCCAGTCTTTTAGTCTTTTAACTAGCATCATGGTTTGTATATTAAATTATACTGAGGAGTAGTTTTTATAAAAGTATTTTATAGAAGTTTGGTAGTATTTTAACAGTCGTGCGGAATACTTTACATTACATACACTCAACCTTGTCAAAACTGCACTTGAAAATAATTCTTTGCTTTATGATATTTTTATTATCATAAAGACTTAACTCCCAGCATGTGGAATTTATCACTACCATATTGTCATGTACACAAGAAAACGAAAATACGTTCCGGACAAGGTGCATAGTACGTCCATCGCAGCCAGTTTAAAAAAAATAATATTTGCAACTTATTCGAATTCGAATCCTGGGCTGTTTTGGGGACAAACGCTCTTCAGCTAGTGGGTAAAGTTGTTTTTGGTTGTGGGCTGAATGATGATGACAAGGAAGCATGGGGAGAGAGTTTGTGTTTGTGATCTGTATGCGTATGGGATTAGGGAACGCAGGTTACACGAGGGGATAATATTGCCATTGTGGTTGTGTAACTGGGATGGTGCCGAGCAGCTGTGGATGGTAAAGGCAGTGTTGAGCATCAGGGCTTGGAGGAAAGCGGAGGTACAGAGGAGAAGTGTAACATTATGTGGACCTAAAATATCACACATTCTTGTTCTACAGGATGTAGGCTACTGAGTGGAGTATTAGCTAGCTCCAGCAAACAGTTGCTTAGGAAATATGGCCATCTGGAGTTGGCCAATTTATGGAGTAATGATTTTTTTTTCCTAAGGTTTGCACTGACTGTAACACTCTTCACATTAGAAGTTGGAGACCTTTAAAGGATAATTTTCATTACAAACTGTACTAGCAGTGTCATGGTATGTACGTGTCTTCAGTTATGATAGATAACAAACCAAAAGATGGTGTATGTCACACGTCGGCTGACTGAGACTGTGATGGTGCCAAGTGCAGAATGTGCAATGATGACAAGAATTTGTAATAACACCAATTCGTAGAAACAAACCTTTCAATTGAAAATATAAAGATATTTGTAAACTAGCAGAACGCCATAGAGTTACATATTGGGGAAAATCTGTAGAAGGGGCATATAAAATTATTAAACATATGTCATAAGAATATTATTGTACTATTGTTTTAAATAAATAAATTAAACTTATAAAATGTATTTCTATTGAATTTCTTGTCTCTCCATCCCTCCCCAGACGCTGTACATAAGGTATTGCATACAATGTCAGCATCAAATTTTGTAGACGTATAGAAAAATATTTAAATGTAAATCAATAAGTTATTGGCTTGTTTTTGTTTTTGCATTAGAAGAACTAGGAAGAGTTACTATTTTCATGGCATATTATGTAATACACATACCTTCGTGATGTGTCAATATATGAATGGTAGTTTATAACTAAATGAATTGTACAAATCTGGAAAATTTCCTACAGTTTCCTGTACATAAACACTAAACAAATTTGGATACAGTAATGTTTATCTCTTTGCCACATAATTATATATGAGTTTAAGTATTTTTGTGTTGTTTCCAGTCATCATGAGTTTATGGCAATTATAAACGACCAAAATGTTGACGCTGAGATAATCATCTCTCATGGTTGGTTTATCCGATTGTTTAAATAAGAAATTTGTTTACACATTGAGTATGATTTACACATGGTTCTCACTAACTAGTTTGGAACTCATTAACTTCCAAGAGCAACTAAAGAGTAGTCACAGCAGAAAGATGAATATGTAAAATCGTGTCACTGACCACTTCATATTACTAAGTGTTACCCTGATACTCAACTTGCAAAGAATTCTTTCAAACTCAGCAATGCTTACAATCCTTTCTGGAAAGCATCAAAGCTTTGAAAGTTTATCACTACTGCATCTCTTTGTTATTATTACACATATATGTTGACTGGAATCTCCTGATTGGAATGATCAGACAAAAAACAACTGATGACTTTTTTGGTTTCAACATTTTTGTTGCCATGTAAACATGCAGTGTTATATGTGATAAAACTGCCTAGCTGTAAATATTATTTTGTAGCGAATTTCAAGATAATCTGCATTAAATACAGATGCTGTAATTTAATGTAAGATAATACTGTGTTGCAGAATGATTTTATTACATGGTTTGTACGTCATGGGAGGGGTCCAAAGGGGGTGTGACGTGAACATATGCTTTCATGAACCAGGCTTTCCATCCCAACTCCACCTTCACCTACAGGTCGGTGGACCATGTTATGCCGAGCTATCCACTCAAGGTTGTGGTAACCAATCCCTTCAGCGGAGTGGATCGGTAAGCAAACGAGAGATGGGGCTATCCTGGCCTGGCAGGATGGTGCACATCAGCAGCAGGATATACATCTAGAGTGGAGACAGAGGAGGCTATAGTAGCCCAATGGCTGCACACATGGGCTGAGGCAGTTAGCCTATTGCAACCGGGCAGAGAGAGCATCAGCTGAGGTGAAAGCAACTCTCTAGGGGAAGAGCACCCCGAATTGAAAGTTCCTGGTCCTCCAGGTTGGGGGATGGATCGGAGAAGTCACATATCCTATCTGTAAAACTCTTTTATGTGCAGAAACCTATCAGTTTCTCAGCCAGTCAGTTGTTTGCACTTGACCAGAATAACTGGCGGAGGCTATTAAAGGAGACCTTGACTCAGCAATGGGACATCGCTGAAGAAGAAGAAGTATATCATGGGAATTGTGTGCATGTAACATATATTTGTCAAATCACAGTAATAGAATACAAATTTTAAATTAATTAACCTTTTATTTCTTTTCAGTCCCCAGTTTGACTCAGGATGTGGAAAAAAGTATCTGGAATAACATCTTGGGGTAATAATGAGCAGTTGAAGTGTCATGCTGGCCAAATTACCTTCTTTGCTTGCTGAATGTCACACATAAGTCAGCCTATCCTGTCTAACTACTTTGTTGGTGCAAAAAGGAGCCAGCTTATTATTATTATTACCGTATGATAAGCAGGGTACAATGTAATCCTTTTGAATAATTAGTTACTAATACATTTTTTTTTATTTTCAGCTCTCTGTGTTTTGGCTTATGAGGAAACTGAAGGTATCATCATAAAATTTAGAAATCTCAGAATATTATTACTTTGAGCAGAGTTTCCTTTTAAGAACCATAAGGAGAAAGGGACTGGAAGGACATGTCATTTCCTTTCTCCAGAGAGAAGGATATACTCAACTACTTTTTGTCATTCTGAGTACTGGATGTTAAGACTAACATTTGTAAGATATACACAAGGATATTCTGTTCTAGACTGGTAAAGGAATGAATGCATTAGAAATGAATTAAAAATCAAAACTTTTCAGAAGTCTGTCTAAGCCGTTCACGGCCAGCATCATGGTTATTAAAATTCTGGTTTGCCCGGCTATAAGGCCGTGATCCGATGTTAGATGCTGCAAATGTTTTGGCCGTACATTCGATGGCCATCTTCAGTGCGAAAGGACTGAAAACACTGACAAAGATTTCACAATCAGCCTTAGCCACAGTACTGTGGTTCACTGACTGTGAAATCTTTTGTCAGTGTTTTCAGTCTTTTTGCACCGAAGATGGCTGTCGAAGGCACGGCCAAAACGTTTGCAGCATCTAACATCGGACCAGAACATTCAGAAGAAGATTAATGACAGTAGAAGGACATGGCACAAACGCTTGGACTGCAAAGCAGATTACTAATAGCAGCCTTGCGATATTAGAAAGGCTGAAAATGTTAGTAGGCGGAGAACAGCTCAACTAGTGCCTAATTTATGGAGTCAAGATTGATGATGAAGACTGAGTACAAGGAGTTCAAAACATCCAGCACTAGAAATTGTAGAACTTTAAAGCATGACTTTTCATCACAAACCAGATTGGCAGGTTCATATTATGTACATGTTTCAAATAGGATGCCAAAGAGTTATGAAGTGTCAGCTGACTCAGACAATGATGGTGATAAGCAGGACATGCAGCGATGACAATGGTTTGTAGCTAGTTGATTCATAAAAGCAAACATATTTTTTGAAAATACAGTAAAACTCCATTTATCCGAATTATAGTTAACTGCATGGAAGTAGTACCATCAAGGTCACACCGCTTACTTACAGCGTTGCCACTAAGCAACAGTTTCCCTTTCTTCCGAAAAATGCTACACTAGTAAGTAGGCCTACTTAATGTAAAGAATATAACAAAGTGATTTTTAAATTAAATATTTACTTTGTTGTTGCCAGTGAGGCTTGCATTAAAATCACAATTAAAATAATTTTTTTGTACTTTAAGCTGTTGAAAATTCTAAAATCAATGACAATAGAAGACCGAAAAAACAACGACACATTTTGAAGTTCATAGATGCCTACAGCAGACATTTTTCAGATAAAAGTTAATGTTATTTAAAGTAAAAAACATGTTAAACCCTAACGAGTATCACACAGTTGTTCTGATTTTGTAAGATAATCGTATTTTCGCTGGTTATCTTGCGTTTTACTGAATTTTTTGTATGTTACATTTTACAGTGAGAAAGTTTCTAATATATACATTAGAATACATTATTAATAATTAATTAACAATGAATTTCCATAACTTATACATAACATTCAATACGATGCATCAGCTATAGTTTGTTTGAACGAATTTTCGTACGTATCATGTGTCTTAAGCTTGCCCTGTTTAATTATTGAAGAAACACCGCATTATTCGTGACTCCGAAAAATATTATATTTTTATTTCCTGCGCTGCTGTCATCAATAATTAAGTAAAAAAATCAGCACTATAGTATAAGACGTTACATGCACAAGTAGCATAAAAATAATAGTACGTATAAACGCGGCTTTTGGCACAACAGTGACAATTTTGTTTACAGGAATTGGTCAGTCCTATTTATCTTTGTGCAACGGAAGAAAGGTAGTAGCGCGGCAAGTAAACGTACACAGTTTTGAGGGGAGTGTAAAAATGACAAAGACATTCATAAAAGTGTCAGACAGCAATATTTACCGAAACGACATGCTGACAGGGTATACGCAATTTGCATACCAAAAGTGTGCATATACCTAACAGAACTTCCGAACCCTATGGCTTAAGAACGACCGTGCAGAGAACAAAAACAGGTTCATTTACATACAAAAGGGAAAATACCGTATGAAAAAATTAAAGCGACAACAGCAGGCAAGGTCAGCATTCTCAGGAAACTGTCAGTCTGTAGGGTAATCACCATGAATAAAACAGTAAAACTTTAAATAAGTAAGTTCACTGTACGGAAAACAAAGTAATTGACCTGATGGTACTTCATAAAGTTAGTGTGTGTATTGCTAAAAGCTTGAGATTCTAACGTAAGAAAAACCAGCGCAGTATAAATTGTAGTTTCAGAGAAGCGCAAATCGTAACAAAAGATGCCAAAGAAAAAGGAGAAACGAAAAGATAGAAATTCTGTAGATATTTACGCGACAACAAAAAATATGCTGCCGACTCATAGAAATTTTTATAGCTCAAATATAGGCGTCCAGCATTTAACTGAGTTAGGCAGGGCGAGAGGCGTGGAGGTGACAGGGAGAAGCAGTGAAAGTGTGTGACCTTGACGGGACTACTTCTATGCAGGGTATCTGATGATTCGGACACCATAATGGAAGCGCGAGCAGTGAAGCCTCCATCAAGCCACTTGCGTCTGTGTATGAGCCATAGGTTTTGCAGAGCCTGAAATCTGGCGGCATGGTGGGGTGGAGAGCGCGAGAGAATGCGAATGTGTTTCATTGCCCGACATAACTTCAGTAACAGCTGATCTGATTTTTAAAATTCTTTCACCACCGTGTTCCTTGAAGTTTGAGGATGGTTTTAGGCATAAATTTTAACCGATAGTTTTAACAATTTTCAAAATCAGAGTCTTCAGACGGTTCCATGTCATGAAGTTTCTTTTTTAATTTTCATGTAGTGAAATTTTCGGCATGCGACAAACTTTCGTTTTATGAGAGATAGCTATATGGTGTCAGCGAGTGAAAATTATAGAAAATTCCAAATTTTATTTTGTTTTTGTTTCAATACAATCAGCTTTTTTGTTTTCGAGATATTGGCGGTTTTATAAGAAATTTAGTTGGTAGGCACATGCAGCGATTTTTCTTAATAATAAATATTACCTTAACGTAATCATATTTTAACATTTATTATATTATTCTATTTAATAATTATATTATATTTAATATTATATTTAAAACTTTTAATTTTCATGTAGTACCTTAATGTAATTTGAATTCCTGGATTTTGTTGTCCATTGATTATAAATATATCACTACTGACTAGGAATACTAATTTTTTATAAATGCTCCATGAAGTTTTAAAAAGACTGTTTAATGATGAAGAAACACATTCATTTTATGAATATTTTATAAAACAACATATTAATATTATAGAAACAATACAGATCATGGGCCTACTGTTATTGGATTCATTTAGGCATAAACACTAACATGTCAATAGAAAATTTTAATAAAATATTGTTATCTAAAAGGAAAATGGATTAAACGACTGGATAAAACAATTGTGCCATATTACATTTTTGTTAAACGGATTAAACACTGCACATCATGTCATTTACAGTGGATACACTGCAACTCTTGCTTTCATGAGTTTGTGTGGACAGTGCCATACGAAACAATATGTGCAAACATATTCACCTTGTTTGTAGAACACTTAACAATAGGATCCCTGAGGAAAGGGAGAATGAAGATGCACTCGTTATAGATATTCCGAATGACGGAGTCATATTAGAAGACATTTTAAACTAAATAAGTACAACTAAAGAAACAGAAAAGAGCGTATCTTCAAAAAAAAAAAAAGAATCTTGACCTGTCTGCAGAATTTACAGAAATTCAGGAAAACATAGAAACTAGTGTTTTAGGCTATAATAAGCGCGGTAAAATGTTCGGACGTCTTCGTTAAAATTCGTATCATAATCAGCTAAGCTCCCCACCATGCCGCCAGATTTCAGGCTCCGCAAAACCTATGGCTCATACACACACGCTTGTCCATCAAACCTGCCTCGCGTTCAAGGAGAAACGCCACCTTGCATCATCATGGTTGCGCTCGCCCACGAAGTTCGAAGCTAAAGATCAACAATGATCAATAGAGGTGGGACTGTGATTGCGATCACTGCTCCGTGGATAGAGCAGTAAGCAGCTGTGATTGCTCTGTAAAGTTCCTGCTTTTGTCGCACTAGCGCTACTAACTACATGTATATTTTCAAATTGTCTTTTCGATATAAAAAATTTAATTTATAATAAAATTGAATACAAGCAGTATGTCATGTCTATTTACAGTATGATTACAGAACGTTGTGCAAAATTATCTTATAGTAAAGTTAATAAGATGTTATTTTTGAAGTACAATGATTAACATTAACTAGAACTGATTTCTTTCAAAATAACTGATGATTTTATATTTCCTTTATTTATATTGAGATTAACTTTTGTTTGTTTATTATATTTTTATTTTGATCAAAACAAATTGTTAATTCATTTAGTTAAATATGACTACGATCTCAGTAAAATTACCAATAGTTAAGAGTCAAGATATTTTTTTATTGAATTTATTATTTAATTGATATTTTATTACAATTAAAAGTATTTATTTTCATTTTAATTAGTAACAATTATAATCATATTTTGTTTTCTTAAAGTCAGTAATTCGTACAACAATGTTTTGCGAATAATTGTAATCTTACTTTATTTTTGTTTTTATAAAAAAAATTTGCATTTATTAAACATACTCTTGTTGTTATAAAAAAAATTTGTTAACTTATTTAGATATTAATGACTTCGATTTCAGTAAAATTACAGACGACTAATACTTTAACTTTTTAAATTATTTATTTTAACACAACTAACAAGTACTGTATTTCGTTATATTTAAAAGTGTTACCAATTTTTCAATGTTTGGAAATGAACTATTTGTTTTCTTTTATAATCTGCAATTTCATTTTTATAACAATGTGTCTAAAATTCACTTACCGTAATTGAAAAAAAAAATAATAATTGAACTTAATTTTTTTGTAACGCAGTCATTTTTCAAACTGTTACCTAAAAAACTGACAAACAGTCGCCCCACCAAGACGCCAGATTACAGGCGCAGCACGATGTTATGGCTCGCTGGCAGACGCAAGTTGATTAAATCACCAGTGGCGGCTGGTGGTTGAAAAATTTGGGGGGGTGCAGTTGGGTTGGATGGTATTAAATTGTTTTATTCTCTGAATAGAAAATGTCCAAGTCTCCTCGCCTCCAAACAATACACAAGGAAAGCAAAATAATGCAATTTTAGTGTCACACCCACATAACCACGAATATTATTTATTGTTGTTTTGATTGTTCATAATCTTTTTTCACAGCACTAAACTTTATAGAATATTGAAACTTTCAACTTGTGAAACTTACTTGTCTTTTCTTCTCGTACGCGTTTTGGCGTGGTGTTCGCCTTCGTCAGCTTTGAATACACAAACCTAACATTCCCATCAGACCATTAATAAACAACACACAAGCTCCCTCCCACAAAATCGCAAAACACCTAGACAAATAATCAGAAAAAACATTAATCTCAGTAACAATACTTCTATCAAAAATAACATCGAACTAGTCAAGAAAACCGAACACATCCACATCCCACACAATTCAACACTAGCATCTGTTGATATAACCAATTTATACACCAATGTACCAGTTCAAGAAACCATACAAACATTAGAACATTTACTCAGACAAAACAACATGCCCGAAACACACATACATGAGATCATCACACTCACCAAAATAATAACTGAGAAAAATTACTTTACATACAATAACAAGATATACACACAAACAGACGGTCTCCCGATGGGATCCCCCATATCAGGAATACTGGCAGAAATATATATACACAACATAGAACAGAACCACATAATAAACAACAACAAATACACCAACAAAATCATTTATTGGCACAGGTATGTAGATGATATATTACTTTTATTCAATGGCAACACAAGACAGGTTGAAAACTTCCACAAATACATAAACACACAATACACCACAAACTAAAATTTACACTGGAAATTGAACAAAACAATAGTATAAATTTTCTGGATCTAACAATTAACAAAACTAACAATACACACACGTATAAAATATACATAAAACCAACCACAACCGACATGGTTATACACAACACATCAAACCACCCAACACAACATAATCATGCGGCCTTCAACCATATGCTCCATAGACTAACTAAAATACCATTAAGTAAACAGGACTATAATGACGAACTCAACACAATCAAATACATAGCAATAAAAAATGGATACAACCCTAATTTAATAAACAAACTACACAAACACATCATAAACAAAACACAAAATACCAACAACACAATACAAACTAAATACATCACACTCACATACCATAACTCCAACACACACAAACTCGCCAACACGTTCAGAAAACACAAGTACAAAATAGCATACAGAACAAACAATACCATCAAAAAACACATCAATGATACAAACACGGACATAGACAAATACAACAAAACAGGTGTTTACAAATTAAATTGTAATGACTGCAATAGTTTCTACATAGGGCAGACGGGAAAGATCTTTTTCATCTCGTTACTCTGAACACCTAAAAGCTTTATCCAATAACAATATACATTCCGCGTTTGCCACACACATACACACAAAAAACCACAGCTACACCAATGTAGATACCAATCTTGAAATATTACACTACTTACCCAAAGGTCGAAAACTTAACACAGCAGAACAATATGAAATATACAAACACCACACAACACAACCAAACAACATACTTAACGACCAATTACAGTATAAATCACACACACTTTTTGACACAATTATACATAAAACTAACAATAATTTGGATCCCCGCGCCAATCCCCTTCCTCCACACACCACCCCACTATACCTTTCAAAATAAAAACCGTTACAAGTTAATGGCAGTCTGTCTCAAAGCTGACGAAGGCGAACATCACGCCGAAACGCGTACGAGAAGAAAAGACAAGTAAGTTTCACAATATTCTATAAAGTATTATATATTGTATGAATCTTTTTTAAATTTACGATTAAATATTCTGTTACCTGATTTTACACTTTGGTTAAAATTTGAAAGGTCTGGTGTAGGCCTACCTACTCTCTTTAATTTCAAATTTTCCTTTAATAAGACGTAAACTGAACAGGGTTTTGTTAAGTTTACAACAGAATTAATTGCGTCCTACCAGTTAAATATAACAGATATTTACACTATGACACCTTAATTCTTTATATGTACTATTATTTACATTTACCGATGAACTGGACTGACGCTTAACTGACACTAACAACGAACTTCCAACCAGGCGGACCACGTGTTCTTTACACTTGAGTCTGCAGATTGAGGATTGTGAAACCGCTCGGACGTCGGCTACCTTCGTTCTCAGCAAACAGACTGGTGGCGCTGAGGTCCAAGCGGGGTTTGCAGTCCCTAATCACACCAAGCGGGCCTATACTGCTGCAATAGGAACTAGGAACAACCGAGTCTAGCCAGCCAGACCACTACTCCATTGTATTTCCCCATATACAAAGCCTGTTACAGTTGGTGCTAGAGGTGGGCTAAACTGTTATTTTTAAATAATAGGTATGAAAATACCGTTCCAAAAAATAACTGGTACAAATACCTGTTATTACATACTAATTATGCATTACCTATATTATCCTTTGTAAGTAACTCATTTTGAGTTGCCTGCAGGTCTCCTATGTAATATCTTCAAATAAATACACTGCAAGTAGGTTTATTTTCACCTAGATAAACCTATTAATATATTAATAAACCTACTTGCTGTGTATTTATTTGAAGATATATAACCTATACTATATAATTTGTTATAAGAAATAAATTGAAACTAAAAGTATTAACAGTGTTACTTTACACTGTGACTTTATTAAACTATTACTGTTTAAATGAAAATAAGAAACAAGAGAATTTATAGGCCTATATCCCTTTGGGAATACCAATTTAAGTTTTCACTAGTAGTAAACAAACTAACATTGGTTAGACAAATCAGTTGCGAAACTCGGGGCAATTATTTGTAAATAATTTAGAGTAGGCCTACACGTAATACCACAAAAAATAATGTGAAAAAACATCAGAAACGTATAATAAAAACATAACAGTAAGCCACAAGAGTGAATGAGAATAAACAAAATTTTACAAATAAAAAACAAATTGTAATAAAATAAATATAAATACATAAATAAAAACTTATAAATAATAAGCAACAACAAAAGTAAATTAAATGCATTATAGATATTTAAGGAACAGGACTAGATAAAGTGCATAAATGTCCATTACAACAATCTCATCATTTACGTGAGATGTGTAGTGAAGTTAAAATCACATTAATAAAAAGTATAATATAGCTTATCAACATCAGCCACTCTATAGGTTATAACTCAATATAATTAAATACAACTATTTCACTAACGACTCGACTCGGAACACAAAGTTTTTTGAGTAAAAACAAAGTTTTACCAACCGATTTTAGTTACAAGTTGGTGACTAGAATAATATATAATTTATTAGCATATAATCTGTATTATATATCTGCATATCACACGAGAATAAATGTAACAACAGGATGAATTTTTTCCTTTATTAAAAACAGCTTCGTCTCTTTGCGCAGAATGAAGTATTCAGGACGAAAAAGTGGCTTCGTACTACTTTCTACTCGAAATACGCTTGATACAAAAATACTACTTGTTCCTAAAATACTACTGTTCCTCTGATACGCTTAGTATTTGTAATACGCGTTGTTCCTTGGGTATCGGTGACACCCCTAGTATTTAAAATACTGGTTGTTCCTTGCGTGCCAGCGATATTTTTGTACATCTAGTATTTGGCCTTGGCGTATTCGTTTACTTGCGTACTTTTTGTGTGTGTGTGTCTGTATAGGAGTGTAGGGGGCGTGCCTCGACTCGGAACAGCGTCGCCGCGAATAACAGGTATTTCAACTTTTCAGTCGCTGTTACATCCGTTCCACAAAAATATCGTTCCAAAATACCTGTTACAGGTATATCGGCCCACCTCTAGTTGGTGCACACTTGCCATGTACACCGCGGCAAGAGCGTGTACGGTTTTTAGTAATTGCTCTGCGCTTTTCAATCGGCAAATTATTAATTATGATGATGTAGCTTGAAAACACTATTATTACTTATTGTCTTATTCATAATTTAAAATACAATTCTGGATTTAATGGGGTTGTGCAACCTAAGCACGGGCCGCCACTGTAAAAGTAAATCGCCGCTACTTTTAAAATTGCTCTCGCAAAATAACAGCTAAACCCATCTCTGTAGCTAATTTACAACGTCTAGAGCATGTCCGATAGCTATCAAAAATTCAGCGTCACACAACTGGGGGTTGCGCGGGTCCCGAGTCTCAGGAAGGACTCCTGCCACTGGGTCAGTTTGAGTTCTTTTTATATTATTTTATCTATTTGGGGGGGGGGTCTGAAGCGACCTGCGATTGGTGGTTTGTTATTCAGCGTCACACACAACTGGGGTTTGCGCGGGTCGCGAGTGGTGCAGTGTCCCGAGTCTCAGAAAGGACTCCTCCCGGGTCGATTTGAGTTCGTTATATATGTTTTACCTAATTATGGAGGGGTCTGAAACGACCTGCGATTGGTGGGTTATACCACCGGGACTAGCAAGCGAGGTCGCTTCCAGGACTCACCTGGTCGCGGGGTGTATTTACCAAGTCCGGCAATGAGGGAATTGTGGGTCACTCTGTCGGAACGAACATAGAATCGTCGCGCCAGGCGTCTCACGGTGTCATCAAGAGAGCGGACACCGAGTCCTCTCCTCAAAAGACGAGAAGAGTACCTCCGGGGGACTTTGCACGCGAGCTTCAGTCCCCGGTCGAGTACGCGCTGGAGCGTGATTCTATGACCACGAGCCAGGTATCCCCAAACAGGACAGGCGTAGGTAATCACGGGCAACACGTACGTGTTGACTATGAGCTTACCTAGCCGGGGGGTCATTGCCGGATTAGATAGCACGGGCCAGAGTCTACTGAGTTGCGCCGAAGCGCGTTGTCTGATGTAGTTTGTATGGGTTCGCCAGGTGAGTCGGGAATCCACGTGGAGCCCGAGGTGCTTGATGCTATTGGTCCAGGGCCTACTTTAAGCGGCCGAGGCCGCTTACGTTTGCGCGAGAATATTACCGCGGCGCTCTTGGAAGCGTTAACGGCAACTCTCCAGTCATCGGTCCACCCGACATGCGCGTCGAGTTGGCGCTGGAGCTCAACTGCCACATAACTCGCGTTCGGCTCTGAGGCAAAAGCCGCAGTGTCGTCCGCGAACAGCGACAATTTTACTCCAGGAACTCGGGGCGTGTCGTTGACAAACGGCGAGAACAGGAGAGGCCCAAGGACACTTCCCTGAGGGACGCCAGCGGTAATACGCCTCTCCGAAGAGAGAGCGTGGTCTACTCTCACTCGGAAGCTACGGTCTCGCAGAAAGCTGCCGATCAAGTGAACGTAGCAGTCTGGGAGAAGGACTTCCGTGAGTTTGTAGAGGACACCCTCGTGCCACACGCGGTCAAAGGCTTTCTCTACGTCTAGGAAGATCGCAGCCGTCTGTTTGCCCTGGCAGCCAGCCTCGGTTATGCATTCCACGAGTCTCATCAGCTGATGAGTCGAGGAGTGCAGCTCACGAAAGCCGAACTGTTCGGGGATCAGCACGTCTAGTCTTTCTAGATGGTCGCGGATCCTACGCTGGATCAGACGCTCAAAAACCTTGGACAAGAGGCTGATGGGCCTGAGGTTCTCCGCTTGAGAAAAATTCTTTCCCGGCTTGGGTATCACGATGACGGTAGCCGTTTTCCATTTCACCGGAAAATAGGCCAGTCTGAGGCATGAATTGAACAGGTCAGTGAGGAACTGGGTTCCTCGCTCCGGAAGGCGATGGAGGGCGGAATTCATGACTCCGTCCGGGCCAGGCGCCTTCCGGGGCTTGAGCTGAACAATCCTCTCAGAGACCTCCTCCGGAGAGATGGGCTCCGGCGGGACTGTGATATCGGCCGATAGAAAGCGCTCTACCTCGCGGCAGATTTGCTCAGTGAAGGGTGGGTTCTTGGATGGGTTGGGAGCGAACTGACGCTCTAAACTGTCAGCCAAGAACTCTGCCTTTTCGAGGGGTTGACCGCCGGGTCCGGCCAGTGCGGGGAGAGGCGCGCGTTTGCGCTTTCCCGTTAGGGCACTGGGAATCCGCCAGACATTACGGTCCTCGGCAGGGCCATCCATCTGTGTTACAGCTAGCTCCCAGTTGCGTCTACGGAACGCCAGCATGTCGCGACGCAACTTGCCGGACGCTCTGTTGAACGCAACCTTGTCGGCCGGGTCACGAGTCCTCTGCCAGCGTCTCCGGAGGCGATTCCTCTCGCAAGCGAGCTGAGACACCTCTTCGGGGATCCGCTGATAGTCGGGCGTGAGCCCCGGCTTCATCCGGGAGGACACGTCAACCGCCGAGACTACGGCTGTGTCGAATAAGGCAACTGCCTCTTCGACATGCTGGGTAGTGTCGAGCGGGATATGCTCTGGTAGGCGGCGACTGAACGCCGGACCAAAGCGGTCCCACTCGATTACCCGCCGCTCGTCGCGGACGGTGGCGTGCTGGGTAGCTATATGCACACTGATAGGGCAATGGTCCGAGGACAGTTCCGAAATGACGGAGACGTGGACCGGGCAATAAACGCCCCTGACCGCGGCAATGTCCAATACGTCAGGGCGGAAGTTAGCCCTCGAGGGATAGTATGTAGGCCCGGTAGGACCCATGACTGTGACCCGAGCCGCATCAACATACCTGCGTAAGCGGGTCCCGTTTGGGTTCGCCAAGCGGCTCCCCCAATCGGGGTGCTTACAGTTCAGGTCGCCCGCCAGGACTACCCTCCTGTGTGCTCCAAAGACGGCCTCCAGATCGTTCGACAGGAGCTCCGTTTGTGGAGGCTTGTAAGCGGAAACCACGAGTAGACCGCCGAGAGCACCATGGAGCTCGACCGCGGTGCACTCGAGGTTCCGCCGCTGAGGCAGGACAACGCGGTGATGGCGAAGACTCGCCTTCACCGCGATGGCTGTGCCCCCTCCTGCGCGACCCGACCGGTCGTCCCGGTGGCACACGTAGTTGGGTAGTCGGAAACGACGATGCGGGGTCAGGTGCGTCTCGCCAAGAAGAAGCACGTCGGGCTTGTGACGGGCAACGAACTCTAAGAGCTCAGAATGCCGGGAAGCGAGGCCGTTGGCGTTCCACGCCACGAGCTCGAGGTCTCGCTTGAGGGATTGCCGTGGTTGTCCGTTCATAACAGACCTGTAACACGGCAGGCTTCCACCAAGAGGAGGAACTTATCTTGGGGCGAGGCTGTTGATAAGCGTTCCTTGATTTTAAGGAAAGTCTGGGCTACTTTCTGCAAGTCGTAGCTTGCCAGAAAGTCTGATACTACGGCGAGATCATCGGAAGATGAGGCCGGGGGAGAACGCTTGGCGGCAGCTGCGGCGGGGCGAGACGGTGGAAGCCTTGGGGGCAGGTACTGGAGCGGGTGGCCGCTCTGGCTTCTGGTGGACGGGCTTGGGTCCAGTGGCAGGTGGTTTAGGCTGGCCTGGTTCCTAACTTTCTTGCCCGATCTGGGGAATCTAGGCTTGGGTGGCGGCGGCAATGGAGGATCAATTTCCTCATCGTCCGGCAGCGGGACTTGGGTGTAGTGTGGAACTTCGCGTTCCGGTTCCGGGGGCGCGGTGGTTGGTTTGGCCTGTGGAGCTTCGCTCGGGCTCACTGCACTGCTGGGTTTCGGAACCGGAGCAGACCTAGGGGCTGGTTTCCGGACCACAGGTTCAGCGGCTTTGGCCGGTTTGACAAACATGTCGAGGCTTAGGCTGGACTGGTTTCTTAAGTTTGTCCAGCTGCTCGCTATAGACTGGGCAGCGCCTGTTATTAGCAGCATGGGCGCCGCCGCAGTTTATACAATATCGGTGGTTGGCCGGGACAGCGCAGGCCTGCGTCAAGTGGTCATTTCCACAGCGGACGCAGGTCGGCGCTTTCCGACAACCGAAGCTGCTGTGGCCGAACCGCTGGCACTGGGAAAGTCGCCCGGTCTGGCGGCAGGGCTCTACGCTCACGCAGAGCCCGAAAAGCCGTTTTAAATCTAATAAGGCCTGGGAGGAGTCGCCCTTCTCTGCCAGGAGTCTTATCAGGGGGAGTGGGCGACGCGAGCCATAAGTGGTGTACAGCCGAGAGGCTCCCACAACCTTATAGCCCGCGTCGCGCAGTTCGTCGAGGACGACCTGCGGATCCCCCTGTATGTCCAGGCCCCGAAGGACGAGGGCTACAGGCTTGGTGCGGTTTAATGTGTGGAACTGGAACGATTCACGTTCCAGCCACTGGACAACTCCGAAGTGTTCCGATGCACTGCGGCAGGTAACGCGCACAGTCTCGCTCGCAAGGAGCTTGACAGATGCGTTATCTGCCAGCGCAACGTCTTACGGAGTCGGCGAACGAAGCCGATTACGTCCCTGACGTTCGTCACGAACACCGGCGGGATCCTTCCTTCGGAGGTGCGACTAGGCGCAACCTCAGCGGAGGCTTGGAATGCCGCCGAGTCCGTGGCCGAACTCAAGGAGGGTGACTTTCTCGGCTTGCCACCGTGCCCTACTACCACCCAGTCGGTGGAAGCCGAGGTTTCCATGGCTGGGGAGTCAGACTCCTGCAGAGGTACAGGGCTGCTTGGCCTACTGGCGGCCGTGCAGCCGGAAGGTCCGGCCTTTGCGGGCTTGGTCGGCCCTAATAAGGACCGATTATTGGGACGAGCTTGCGCGGGTTCAGCAGGGCTACCCGCGCGAGTCGTAGGGTTCCTGGCTGGCCCAAGTGGCCACAAGCGTCTACGGAACCAACATCGGAGCTGTTTGGTGACCAATCTGGCGACGTGACGTGGTGGGGGCACTGGAGGGGTAAGTGCCTAACCGACCGTGACACCGACACATGTGTCACCTGGCGGGCTCAGCTGATACTTGTCAGCTGATTTTGGTAAGTTTTTTACCGCGCGCGCTTTTGTATCTATTTTGGATGCGTGCTTGTGTAACCAAGTTAAAGGTAAGAATTGTCTTCTATCATGTTTTCTAAATAATTATATTACAAATATATTTACTATATAACAAACATTATCATGTTAAATTGCTAAACTCAATATCAGCAGCGATTATTTCTGTCTTGATGCGTTTACATATCAAATGTAAAACTAAAAGCAATTAAAATATCTGTATGGAGAACCATACATTACTTCCATGTTCAAAGGTTTATATTTAAAATCATAATGGAAATGAAATATTTCCACAGAAACTACTTCTTTCTACTTATAGATTCAGCCTGACCACAGTACTGTGTGGTCACTAACGTATACCACCTTACATTATCGCACTCGATTTTCACTCATGATGACAGTCGATGGCACTGCCGAAACGTCTGGTTTTGCAGATAACATTGTACTTTGCTCAAACAGCCCGGGAAGAAATTTTTACACTAAACTACTTCTTTGTTGCCGATAACGTACTACACATATAAAAACATAAAACGTTGCAGGTAAACTACCCCTTCTTCTCCACCGATCTTCACCAAAATCAAAAGACCTTGAGTGCTCTATACATTAGGGACGTATGCAAAAAATTATTTGATTCTGTTTGACTTTACAGCAGTTATCGTTCGTCATAGAAAAAATTACCCTTATTAAAACATTAAATGTTGCAGGTAAACTACCGCTTTCTCTTAACTGATCTGCACCAAAATCAATAGGTCCTGAGAACTCTACAATTCAGGGCTGTGTGCAAAAAATTATTTGATTCTGTTTGAATTTGCGGCTGTTATCGTTGGCCATAGAAAAAAATCTACACACAGAAACTTTTCGAAAAATTACTTTTTTTCGTGTTTTGAGGGTTGTACATGTATACATGTCCATGTATTTGATGTCATTTTGATCAATTTTGCTGCAATTGTAATCAATGTTATGGAACAAACAAGTAACAAATAAGTACACTGTGTGTGTGCACAGGTGCATTCTCATTACATTCAGTTACTTGATATGTAATGCTTTCACAGTTGAAATACATTTCAGTGAGATAACAATTGGATTCGTTCCAGGGAAATGTAAAATTCCTGTTACAACCACACAATTTCTTGTAAAAGTAGTTCTTGACTTTTCCTTATACAGCAAGATGAACAATATAATTCACAAGTCTAACCACTCTTTCCTCCTCAAAACACTATTTAAAAAAAAAAAGTGACTAACAAAAGATCTGAGTATTCCTTCTTCTAGTTTGTTTGCCAATAGAACTAAAATTAGTGTATACAAATATAGTATTATTTTTTGTACATTTCAAATTTTGGGACACCAGGTTTCAAAAAGTGGGGCAAAAGTTTGACAAAATCACAAATTCCATGTGGGACATCGATTAAAGAGAATTTTAACGAAAATCTGAATATACTGTACAGTTTTAGAAATTTCAAAATTCTTTGACCCCATGGCTCAAAAATGGAATCAATAATTTGAAAAAAGTGTAAAAATCCATCTAGCTGTTAGACTAAAAGAAATTATAACACACATTTAACTGTGTGGAATTTACACTATTTATTGTATGATCGCTCTATAATACTGTTACTTTACTAAACAAAAATTAGTCAGTCTGCCTGCACACCCATATTGCTGAGTAATAATACAGCAGTCTTGTCTGGCGTCTCTGGGCCCCCCCCACACACACACACAGTTGCTATGTAGCTGATTTCTCTCTGGCAGTGGTGAAATGCCAGTTCTGCCATGGTCAAAAGCATAACAGGCAGCAGGCCTAATGTTTGAAAGAAAAGAGAATAAGAAGAATTATCTTGTAGACATTTGTAATTTTTAGTTATTTTTAGAAACAAAATTTAATGTTTTGTTTAATGGGCAGTTAAGAATACTATGTGTGTATGTGCGTGCGTGTGTGCGCACGCGTGCACAACTTTTAATCTGAACAATAATCTGCTGTTAGAACCCAGCTGCCAGAAGTGGAACATGTGGTAGAATGGCACAATGCAGCAGTACTGTATTCCCAAACTGTCACTTCAGAAAGTATATTAAACAAAATACAGGACCATTATGGGAAGAATAAATAAACACACTTTTTATTTGTTTATAAGTTATGTAACTTTTTATTTTTTCGACTTTGACACATATGTCATTAATCTTTAATAAACATTCTTCGTGCTACACAAACTTATGCCAGAATATTTCCATATGTGTCTAATGTCTGAGGTTTAGAGTAAATATATAAATTGTAAAATATGACTTCTGTAAAAATTAACATATTAAAATATATATAATTTGTGATGTTTTCAATTTGTTCTTCTGCAAGTAGATAATATTGTATATTCTTTTTAACACCTGACGCACGTTTCACTGAAAAATATCAGTATCATCAGACGTTTCTAAGTGAATTAATAACAATCAAAATAATTCTATTAATATAAAATTAATGAATAATCGAATTTGTATTGATTTTAATGTAAAATAAAATAACTGATAATCGATTTAGGTCGATTAGTTAACGATTGTTTTAATGTTTATTTTCTTCAGCAGCTGTTTTCTCGGTTATATTTGAAATTTTGTTTATATTTTATTCATTTTTATTTTTATTTTTTAGTAAATTTATAATTTTAAATAGATCGTCTTGTTTTGTTTTTATTTGGGTTTGTTCTTTAATTAATAAATTATTGTTATTGTGTTTGTAAATGTTAAGATTTTCCCAAATATTCATTTTTTGACCTTTTTGTATGTTTTTAATTAATTTTGTATTTTCAATGTTTGGAAACTGGTGGTTATTATTTAGACAATGTGTGGCTAAATTAGATTTATAAATATTTGGTTTTATATATGCATTGCGGTGTTGAACGAATCTATCTCGTAGTTATTTTCTTCGTCTGGCCCACGTAAAATTTATTACAATCTGGACATTCTATTTTATATATTCCATTTTTATTGTGAGTATTGGATTTAGTTTTAGGTTTTATTTTATTACAAATTATATTATCTGTATTATAAGATATTTTTAAATTAGTATCTTTAAATATTTTATTTAGTTTTTGAGTTATATTTCCGTAATAAGTGAAGGTTGTATATTTTATATTATTATTAATAGATGAATTTTTAAATGTAGTGTTTTTAGGAATTTTATTAGTGATTTTATGTTTAATTTTATTTTCTAATTTATTAATAGTTTTTATTTTGTATTTGGTATTACCAAGTCAGTTTGAGAAGGTTTCCTGTATATTGCGTATTCAAAATTTGTTTCATTTTTCTTTATTGTTAAGTCTAAATACTTGAATTTATTATTACATTGTTCTTCTAACGTGAATTTTATTTTAGAATGTAAATTATTTATGGAGTTGAATATTTTATTTATATTTATACCATTGTTTTGGGAAATGTACAGAGTGTCATCAACGTATCTAAAATAACAAATTTTATTATTTCCATTGAGGCTTCTGTTCTTATTTTATCTTGTTTTTCTTGTTCTACATTATTAATTGCGTTTTCAGTTTCGACTATGATATTATCTATTACATATTTGTTTACATTTTTAAGATTTGTTTTGTTTGATGATTCTAGGGTAGCTATTTCGTTTTCCGTGAATTTAATATTAGATAAATTTACGAATTTTGGGTAAAAAGTGTGGTTATTATTTAATGTGTGTAAATTTTGGTTATCTTCTTTAGGTGTACTATTTATTAGTAGATTTTTAAGTTTTTTATTGATTGTGTTAAATTTAATTGTTTTGTGTTTATTTAGTATTTTAAGCATATTAATATATTTATTATTCCATGTATGATAATCAAGTGTGTTGGCTAAAAGAAGATGTAAATTAATTAATTGTTTATTAATGTAGCCGATTATAAAATAATATAATAATATATATATTATAATATATATATTATAAAATATATATATATAATTTCTAGCCCATCACTTAACTTAGCCATTAAAAGGGGGATTTACATACACAAATACCGAATTTAACTTGTTAGTCCAACATATACTGGTAACCCAGAATTTTGCGTGCCTCTTAATTTGTACTTAATTGTTAAGAAAAGTGTATTGTGATCTATTTATTAGTATATTAAGAAATTTATAAGTTAACGGGTTGGTGCTGAAATGTTGAAAATAAACTGCTTGTTATGTAGAAGATATAAACAAAGTTGTTTTGTAAGTGAATGTACAGTATAAATAAAGAATATACATGGTTTTTAAATAACACATAATGTTTGAGTATTCATTCATTCTGTTATCGCTTGACAAGGTCCTTTAGTTAGTGAAACAGATTGATCTTTTATTTAGTTTTGCTAAAACTATTAAAAAAATAATGCAAGAAATTAAGACAATTATTACGACTAATTTCAAACTCAATATTAATGATTTTTACTTCCATGTTCCTTAAAGAAATGGAAGTTTGGTGATGGCAAAAAAAATTGTGCTTGAGATTTTTGCAGATTTTGATTGTACTATCTTCAAAACATGAAAAAAGTCATTTTTCGAAAAGTGTGTGTGAAGATTTTTTTCTATGGCAAACAATAAAAGCTGCAAATTCAACAGAATCAAATAATTTTTTGCATGCAGCCTGATTTGCAGAGTAGTCGTGAATTATTGTTTTTGGTGAAGATCAGTTAAGGGAAATGGGTAGTTTACCTGCAACGTTTCATGTTTTTATATGTGTAGTACGTTATCGGCAACAATGAAGTAGTTTAGTGTGAAAATTTCTTCCCGGGCTGTTTGGGCACAGTAGGCCTACAATGTTTTCTGCAAAACCAGACGTTTCGGCAGTGCCATCGACTGTCATCATCAGTGAAAATCGAGTGCGATAATGTGAGGTGGTATAACGTTAGACAATAGTGACCACATGCACAGTACTGTGCTTAAGGCTGAATCAATAAGTAGAAAGAAGTAGTTTCTATGGAAATATTTTATTTCCATTATGATTTTAAATATAAATCTTAGAACATGGAAGTAATGTATGGTTCTCCATACCGATATTTAAAAAATGTTACAAATATAAATTTAAATTAAGAAAATAATTATTTTCCCACCTTTTGGAGAGTCTAATTGGCTGTCAATGGGTGCAATTGTCTTAGAAAATATTTTGCTTTTTCAGGATAGTTGATATCCAGGATTTAATGTCAGGATACCTGACAGTTTTTAATCATTTTATAACATGCGAGTTGTAACTGGACGTTTATGGGGTGTAGCCGCTACCGTTCAAGCCCCGCGATGGAAGCCACTTTGTAACTAGATGTTTGTGGGGTTTGTAATAATTTAATCTATAATGTTGTTTGTTGTTAAACGTGTCAAAATGTATGCTCTCAGTCGTGTACGGGTAAACCGTATTCTGCTCTGCCGCATTCAAACGTTGCCGCCTCGCCACCTGATTGGCGTACAGCTCTCTGCAGTATTACCCAGCTTGCGTCTCGCTTTAACGCCTTCACTTCAATAATTACTAGTCGTAATTCTAAATTAACGGAATCAAACATACAGCATTGCAGATTGAGAACATTTATTAATCCTTTAGAATATTTCACTTGGTTTATTATACATCAAAATTCGTTTGCGGCACCGGCTATTACAATTGTGTAGTTGGTACTTGCTCAGCTCAGTTGTTTACAATCAGTCAATAACGCTAGTTTACAGTAAAAATTATCATTTTTTCTCAGGGGTGTAAAGTCCTTTTGGCTACAGAAATATATATTTACGGCTAACACACACAAAGTTATAATAATTCTTACAACTAATTACATAAATAAATCGATATCTCATTACATTTGACTAAGTAATCACCAATGAAAACTTGTGAAGCAATTTATGGTTATGTTTCATTTGCCAGAAGTTCGTTATTAGAAGATTCGTTAATTATTTATCATAATTTACTTTCTTAATAATTGTTAATTTGTTATAGTTAAATAGTGAATTTAAATAAGCATTTATTTTGACTCGGAATAGTGATCAGTGATTTTAAAATAGTTATATTTAATTCAGACCAAAATTTGTGAATACGCTTAAGGGATAATGTTTATACTCATCAGTTACTTGTTGCTGAAGATCCTGATGTCGTCTTCTTCGATAGATAACTCCTGGGCTGTCGTCTTCTTCTATGGATAATTCCTGTCGTCTGTTTCCCTCGTCTCGGCACTTTTCTTTGCTACTTCAGGCCTCGTAATTCTTCAGTTGGTGTCGTCTTCTTCTTTTAGGAGGTTCCACTGATCTTCATATAGTGTCCGTGGTCGTCTTTCTTCGTCACGGCATCGCTTCGTCTTCTTTGGATCACTACGGTTTGTTAATTTAATTTTTTATAAATAAAATTTACGTTCAGGATTCCCTGTACTGTTGTAATTATCTTCCATTAGTTTTAAATAGTTTCGAAATTGTTTGAAGAATAATAATTTAATGTTAATACGAGAGCTACTCGGTCCACCCTCTGGCGTTGGTTAATAATGACTTACTGAAAATCTAACGGTTTTTTGGCGTTATTTTTCTTGTTGCTATGGTTACTTCATAAATTATGCTAATTTTTCATTGGTTATTAACTCAGGTTATTGTTAGGATTTATCGTCTTTTTTCGTCTATTTCTACCAAAATATCTTCAACTGAAGATTACTATTTTGTTCTAATAGCTAGGATCATCACATTAGTACCATTCTTCCTAATTTTTTATGATGAACATTTTGATACCCCTCATGCCTACTTTTGGATAGCTAATTACATTTTTACTATTTTCCCAATTTTATATCTTACATATATTTTATTCAAAATTAGTTGTTAACCACATATTTTGGTACTATGAATACCCACTTACATGGTTTAATCATTTGGCACGTTCTGCCTTAACTTTGGATTATTATTTGTTCTCAAATTAATAAATTTATGTTCAACAGTTTGGCCTAGGGCCTAGATTCCATTCTACTTCCATCTAACATTTCTTACTAACATTTCTGGTAACTCTAATACAATTTACAAACAAAACAAACAACAAACATCAGTATTCCTAACTCTAATTCTTACTATTAAACATTTCTTTTCAGGTTCTACCCTGAAATAACTTTTAACTGCTGTTATCTGCTTACCCTACAATTTACTCTATACTATGATTTTCTGAACACTAACAAAACTCTTAATACTTACTTAAAGAAACTCTTATAATACTATTGATAAACTGTTCCTTATATGATATGTCCTATCTACTATTCCCTTCACTTAAACACAGTGTTAGTCCTTCTTAATTTGCTATACATTCTGATACCTTAACTCTTACCTTAATATATAATCTTGATATCTTATTACCTAAATTAACAATATTACAATTAGTTCAATCTTACCTACTAGTGCACAGTTTATCACAAATTGTTTATCTGTTTTAACATAGTTGGCTTATATAATATTTAGTTCTACACTCTCACTACACTTTTTCTTTCATTAGAAAGTTTCTATAATTACTACCCTGCTCACTTTGTTTCATTATTTTATACCTATCACTTCACTACTTATTTATTTTTACACACACACTTTTGGGCTTATTCACGTTTATTCATGGGTTGTCTGATTACTTTACATCACTGTGTGATTATGGTCATTTATAACTATTTACCTCCAAATCACACTGATCACTTTTGGTCATCATTCTAATATTGCTTTTGTTTTGGGCTCAAAGTATTGTTTATAGCCTTTGGCCATTATTATTACAATTAGTTTGGGGTATGGTTAGCTTTTAACCCCCCTACATTATATTATACAAGTACATTCTTTAAATAACAAGATACATGTGATACTATTACCCTTCATTAATCTTATTGTCCTAGCTACATCTCATATGCTACCGACATCAATTCATTACTAAATTTACAATATTCTGTTCACTTTTTTGGGATGACCTGATTGTACTTAAACTTCTTCTTCACTGTCTCTTGGTTTCTTTTGGTTCCTATCCGATCTATTGTGTCAAGTCTGTTGGGTTAATAGTCATTTGTCATTTATTGGGTTATTGATCTTTAAGTTCATAAGTTTTTTGCCTTTTACTCTTATTTTCAGCTGTTTATTTTATAATTAAATACCATTGAATTCTTGCTACCTTATGTCATGTTACAGAGTTAGAAAAAATACTGTTTTGTAAAATTGTTCGCAATTTTTATAAACAGTTGTTAAGTGTGTCAGCAGGAATACTGAATTTATCTGCTATAACTCTAATTCAAAATGGAAAATCATAAAAATTTTAAATTTCAGTTGCAGTTATAGACAAGTATAAAAGTAAACAAACAAAAAAAATGTAATACAAACACTTTTGATAACAGTTACCACATGTAACACTGCTTAGTTATATGACGATAAAAATGCTGGACTTAGAAACCATGTCATTCAACAGCAGACATCAAAACATATTTGTGTAACTTCTAGGATGAAAACCTTCAAGGTTTAATGTGTTTCTAAATTTGCTGTCGTGTATAGCACACCATAAGTCTGAAATAAGTGGTTTCAGAAATCACTATGCTGTCTATACTTGGAGCACAATTATTTTACAATTTAGTTACAGACAGCAGAGTGCTGACTGTGTCAAACTGAAATATCACCACTGTTCCATAACTGTGAAGAGTTACTGTCTTATGCATGCTACCTACTTGCCAAGACCAGCTATAGGTATTTGAATGTTTAAGAGATGAACATGAATACTACATGAATTCGTTTAATTTTTACTCAGTAAAAGGTAACCTAAAATGTATTATAAAAAATTTAGGTGCTTAAAACGTATAATTGAAAATATTAATATCAAAAGTTTTAAAATATGTTATAAAGAACGATATATATTCATATATTTGATAATGCAGTCTGAGTAAGTACTGGCATTTTCTCCATTCATGTGTAAGTACTGGTATTTTCTGTAAAACCAATAAATTGTACATTTAATACAGTAAAGTATTTTTATCACCTTATGTGCATAATTTGGCCTCCACATTTGTTATTTATTTAAAACAAATAATTATTCGCTATGCGTACTAATAATTGTAATAGCAATTGAACAGAGCTTAATTAAGTACAATCCAACCATGGCCAGATTCTGTGATTAATTTAACTTGTGATTTAGATAAGTGTGTAATTTGGAACAGATGTGTGAAGACAGTTAATTAGTAATCCTCAAATTTCAAGTAACACGCTGTTACTGAGGTTATGTCAGACAAAAGTATGAAACATTCGCATTCTGTAGCGCTGAACGATTACATAAAATGTTGTAAGTATTTCTGCTTACGAGAGTACACACGTAGGAAGACCGCACACAGCTAAACAAACCGAAAATAAGCTACAGGTTTATCGTCAAGTCTACAAAGACGCGGATAGAAAGCAGCCGCTTGTCAGCCCAGAATGCAAATTTATCCCACAAGCGGCGTCTGCCCGTACAGTTAACAGATGTGATAGGACGCACACGTCGCCAGATTGGTCGCCAAACAGCTCTGATATTGGTTCCGTAGACGCTTGTTAAATGGCCGGCCGGGGGGGGGGGGGGGGGGGGGCTCGTTGCTGCCGCACAGTGCTTTGTCCAGCGGGTACCCGGGGGGTCCGAACTGCGGCACCGTCCCGGTGGCGGTGCAACCCGCAATTAAACTTAACTACTTTGCCTAAAAGTAGCCATCACGGCGATTGACAAATAACATGAAGCGAACTTTTCTTTTTGTCATATATTTTACAATGTTGTTTAATGACTGGCTTGTTTTAATTACTTTTGTTCAATGTACTTACTTATTCTTCAAATAAATGAGAAAAAGTTTCCCCGTTTTTCCTAAAAGTAAATTAATAGTATTGTGTAAATTATGCGTTCACACGTTGACTCGGTGCAACGACATCTGTCGTTGAAGCTGGCGTGCCAATCAGAAATCGATTTATGATTTTATTTGTTGTATTTCATTGTAAACATTTTAATGAAAGTTTGATGTCTATTAAGTAGGGTATTTAAAAATAAAATAAAAAATTTAAGTCTAAATGAAAAAAGTTATTAATGGTGAAATATGTGTTTGTAATTAATATTTGAAAATTTGACTTAGAACACTAAGCTACAACTAAAACTACACAATTCATGGCGATATCTGGTGGATTATTACGCAACTAGCCTGAGTCCAGCCAACAGTCTAGTGCCGTCAGAAAATAAAGTTTCCTTCGATATGAATGTATTATCTTAATTCAAGTAAGTGTTTTTCGTTTCGGAATTTAATTGGTCTTGAAAGTATACTTGTTGAAAACCACGAATTTGAAGTAACTTTTGATTTATACAATATTGTTGACAAACAAACTCCCGCGAGGTAAGTCCACGACTCATTAATAGGCTACTCACAGACGAGTTTGTTACTTTACTCTGGTTTCTCTTCAAAACGCAAAAATCTTTCGCCTTTTACTAAAGATTTCCGTGGAGGGGAACAGATGATGAGTCTATAACCAATTTTTTGTCAGAGCCCGACCATTATTATGGTTGGGCCACTAAGTTTTCTCAAAATAACAGGAGTTGTTTAAGACTGACATGTATGAAACGTGTTAACCTTAAAACGCGAATTGTATGTAGTTGGGTTTATGCTTGATACTAAGGGTGAAACCACACTGCATCAAACAAAACAGCCTGAGGCCGTTTGAAACAGGCTCAGGCTGGTTGAAGCAAACCAGAAAGACTGGATTAGCACGGTGGTAGGGGAAACGTGTTCACACTGGCAAGGTCAAACGTTTTGTCTGCCTCAGTCACACCCAGTCATGCCTGGTGTTGTTTGAAGAATTGTGGTTTGCAGCAAACATTTACTATTGAAGGTATGTAAAATAATATACAGTACTCTTCTTCTTCTAGATGTTTAGTTTGTGTAATTTATTATTATTTCTCATAACAATTATTTATAACATTTATTTATAGATTACTAAATAGTTCTTGTAAATATGTAAAATAAAATCACACAGTCATTTATTCACTTAATATATTGAATTTATTTTACTGTACATACGTTTTGTTGCTGCAATGCTGTAACTTAGAACATTATCATTATTAATTTTATAGATACATTACTATTTTATGCGTACATTGTTTTTATTTTTCTGACATTTTTCTAGATGGAGTGTGATGCGAAAAAGTTATTAGTACTTGTTGAACAACGTCCAGCAATATATAATTTCAAATTGAAAGAGCACAGTAACCAAACGGTCATTGATAAATTGTGGGAGGAATTTGCCACCGAAATGGGCTACTCAGGTAGACATTTACTACATATATTTATTTACAGATTTGCATATTTCTGCTGCCACGAAACTGACCCTCTGCTTGAATTAAAAAATTCCATGTAATTGTGACGAACATTTAAAGCAGAAGTTGTAGGACGAAATAGTGCACCATCATTCTCAAAATCCTCAACTGCTAACTCTTCTAAGGCTGCATGAATATCTGCCAAAGTCCCTTCTCTTTCTCTAATCATGTTATGAAGAACACAAGCTGTCATCGTGAAAAGAGTCACCTTATCCGGCGATGCTATTATTTCTGTCTTTAACACTGCCCATTTTTTAGTAAGCATACCAAAAGCGCATTCAATTATTCGTCGGGGCCGAGATAATCTGTAGTTAAATATTCGTTTTTGTGGTGTCAAAGTTTTTCTTGAGTACGGCTTTAATAAATTTGTTCTCAGGGGATAAGCCTCATCAGAAATAAAAACAAATGGTAGTTCTCTATTCGGCGGAAGGTCCAATTTTTTTTCAAATACCATTTTACCAAAATTTGAATGTTTGAAAACACTTGCGTCACAGTTTCTGCCAAAATCTCCGACATCGATGAACAAAAACTTTGCCTCACTATCTGCTACTCCCTGTAGTACTATAGAATGAAATTTTTTATAGTTAAAGAACGCAGATCCAGCTTTGGGAGGACACTGCATTCGAATATGTTTCCCATCAATTGCACCTAGACAGTTGGGAAAGTTCCATCGTCTTTCAAATCCATCTGCAATTTCGAGGTACTTTTCAGCATTTGGTTTTTGCATATAAACTGGGGATAATAGATTCCATATTGCTTCACAAGTTTCGTGAACTACATTAGAAATAGTAGATGCCCCTAAACGAAACTGGTAGTGCAGAGATCTGAAGGTTTCTCCTGTAGCCAGATACCTGTTAAAGATAAAAGATTAGTACAGTTCAGCAGAACCTTTTTTATTTTTGTAATTACATGAATAAGAAGTAAATACAAATTTTATAGAGTAAATATTATAATTTCCAGTGGCGGAATGTAAATCAAAATGGGGAAGCCTCCGCAACTCGTATAACCGTGCTGTAAGAGAAGGCAGAGACATGGCATCCGGTTCTAAAGGGTCTAAAAAAAGGAAATGGTACCTGATGGATGCAATGGAGTTTTTGAGGGACTTTGTGGGTGTTCATCGGAAACTAGGGAGCAACACTATGGGCACTAATTCTGAAGAAAACCTAGCAGAGACTGTTGAGCCAGATCTCGTAGACACAATCTCTACAGAAAATTTATAAGAAAATCTACACTCTGCTGTAATTCAAACTCATGAATTCGAAAACGTGAGCAGTCCTGCATCGCAACCTTCCAGAAGGAAATCAACCTCAGTTGAAAAGGTCGTCGATCCAATGATTTCATTTTTGAAATCAAGAACCAAAGTATCTGAACAAGAAAACCCAACTCTTACGTTTTTTAAAAGTTTGATTCCAGATGTGGAAAAATTAACAGAATCAAGAAAAAGAAAATTTAAGCAAACAGTTTTGAATGAATTGTATAGACATTTGGATGAACAAGAAAATTTTGCTTATTTTAACACATCACAATTGCCTATTCCTTGTCCTATTCCCAGCTCAAGTTCCTCTGAAGCTCCACCTCCTGAACCATATCAATATGCTTATACTACAAATAATTAATTAACATCATAATTTCAATTTTGGTTATTACAGTATATTTTATAGTACAATTATTAATTAAACTACTGTATTTTCTGTTAGAAATAAATAGTTATGTAGAAACTTTATATAGCGAATAGTGTAGACCTATATAATTTTACGTAACCTACTTATATGTAATTGTGTTAATTAAAAAACAGAAATGTCATTAAACAATCTTAAAATAAAAAAATGTATATTTATTACATGCCTTAATGTTACAAGGAGCTTCTCTTCTGGTTTAACACATTTTCGAAAATTTGTATTTTGCTTTTGAATTTTGTGTTCAATTAAATGCAATAAAAAGTCAAAACTTGCTGGACTCATTCTCGTGTAATTATAAAACTTATCTTCATAATTTCATAATTTGTTTAACAATGATTTGATAGTATTATCATAGCTTCTTCGTTTGTTGTATGGATGCACCCAAAATTCTCGAGACACTTTCAAATTAACCAATAACCACTTCCACAAAATTGGGACACACTCATCTACCTCCTCATCAGAAGACATAACTTGATATTTGTTAACACGAGTTATATTGTACTGCAAATGCCAAATATTTCAATAGAGGTTCCCGATGACTGATGTACTTGGAGGGAAATGTCTGTTTCAGTGTAGATTGGAAACGTTTCAGTCAAGATCAAACATTTTGTTTCGGTTTGCTTCAACCGGATTGTTTGCTGCAGTGTGGTTTCACCCTTACGGTAGAAGTGCTGTTAAAACATGAGGTAGAAAATAACGAGTGAATTATGTACATAAAATTGATGCCAGTTTGAATAAACAATAAATAACTATAATTTGTATTTACAGACAAATTTGTAATTATATTTTAAATGATGAGAACTTTTTTGTAGGTTAGCTTTCTTATTGAATGTTATTCTAATATATAATTTTGCAAACATCCAGCTCAGGCTTAGAGCAAACACACTGCCCTACATAAGCATTGTGTGGTCAAGATAATGTGTCCCGACATAATAACCATATGTCCTGTCAAGAGTTTGAAGAAGATATAACCTTGTTTTTGCTATATTTCCCGCCAGTACAAATATACAGAGGTGCGTCATGCGGACATTAAGCAACCATGCCCTCTGATAACACAATCCATAATTCTGGGATTTAGTTAATTATGTTTAGACAATCAATAAAATAAAGAATCCTATAATTCTTCATAGTCTTGTAATTAAAGAACGAAGAATTTCATTTATAATTTTGTTGAGTGTTTTTACTCATGTGTTTTTTTAATATCAAAATTATATCTTAAATTTAAAATTGATGTAAATAAGCCCTTAACTACTGAATTGCTGGATGGGTAACTTATATATAACAAGAATGTTATGCACTTATTTATATAGGTAATGTTTTATATAATCAGATTTTCTCACCTTGTGGTTAATAGAGTTAGTGTAGGCCTATTATAAGTAACCCATTTGAGCACCCAGTAATATAAACAAATACTTGTACAGGGAGCATACATTCACACTTACTTTTGGTTTGTAATACGGGCTAGCCTATCTTGTGTAAATGTATAACCTATTTTTGACAAATACAGTAATCAGAGTAGTCCCTTCAATCTTCCTTATCATGTTCTTAACCTCACAGGTTGTTACGAAATGCATCTTAAATTCTAAGTATCAACTTATGGCAAAATTTGAAGTATAACTCAGTATTATTACTATAGTATCATAAAATATCTCTTTATCAATGGAATTTATAAAATCGAAGCTATAGTTTTCTTTGGTTTTGAAAAGTAATTGCTAGTATACTAAATATAATTATTTCACTACAACTCAGAACAAAACTTTTTATGGGTAAAAACGTAAAAGTTTTACCTTATCCAGTGTGCTAGTATAGCCTACTGTTTACATGCACAACATGTCGCCTGTGTAGCCACTATTTTTTCTGCGAGTGGAGGCAGATAAATTGCATGAAACTTATGACATGTCTCTTCCAAAGTAGAAGTCAATGATTTTTAACAGCTTTGCTGGTAATTTAACAACTCACACAGTTAGAAAACAAAAGTTCTTTACTAAAAGAACATTAGCTCTCATAGCTGGTGACAATCAGATTAAAACTTGCCAGGCTGTTAGGCCATTGTCCTATCTGCGTGGTGAACTGGGCTTGGCATTTTTTAATCCAAAAAATCCTTACCTTTATGCATTTATTTTTAATTATAATTTTAACAAATTGTCAGCAACTGCATTCTGTAATTATATAAAAATGTGGTTAAATAAAACTAGATAACCAATACTAGTACAGCTCCCTCAGTAACACCATCAAATACTGTACATCGGCGTCAAAGTAACTGTATATTCTTGGATTTTGTTGTCCATGATGTGTCCGTTGATTAACTAATTATAAGTATATAATTACCGACTCGGAACACAAAGTTTTATATTGGTAAAAATATAAAATTTTTACCTTATATCCTGAAGCAGTTTTCGCTTATTATGAGCCTCTGACGAAACTTATAATAAGCGAAAACTGGTTCAGGCTATAAAGTAAAAATTTTACGTTTTTACCAATACAAAACTTTGTGTTCCGAGTCGGTAGTGTTATACTTATAATTAGTAACTGTATAGTCGTAATTAATTTTTTATCTCGCATCAGTGTGTTTATGTTGTTGACATTACTACACATCATTAAACAATGGCTACACTGATAATAATGGTGATAAACTGTAGTTGATGAATACTAGTTGTGGCAAAGCCACGACAACATGGACTCAAAAAAGAGTACTTTATCATACTCAGTGCAATCTAATTGGTGCACAGAGGCAGTGTCGGGAAGTGCCACTTTTAATAACACACTACCGTACTACATGAGAGCTTTCCGACCATCATTCTTTTGGCAAGGCAGTATTAGCAATAGTTCTCATTGACAGATACTATAAATTTCAGACGCAGTGTCTGTTGCAGGTCACAGGATTTTTGCTGGAAGCAAGTGACAGTCTGGTGGTGTAAACCAATTTAATTTCAAAAGACAATTTGTTTATCTGTTCGATGAATGTAATTAATTTTTGTACAAGACCAACATTATTTTTCAAGTAGATTTCAGCAAGATCCATACTGCTATAGTAATTATCAGTTCTTTGTTCAGGGTGGGTCGGCTTCATACAAAACAAAAAAACAAGACCAATCAACATTACTACTGTACTTTAAAGTGGCTGCAATCAGTCCCATTACAGTATACGGCAATAATACGTGTTATTGAAATATTGTTTACAAGATACTTATTAACTGAATTGATTTTCCTAAATCTTATATTTCAAATGTATACGCTAATGGTGTGTAACAAACCTGTATAGTAAAAAGAAAGAGTTAGACCTACTACTATATTAGCATAAACAGCTGAAAAAATAATAAAACAGACTGAAAATGAAGAGATAAACAAAATTCATCAACGTTTTCAACCTCTGGGGGGTGGGGGTCTGGTCCCGTCCATCCCATCTGCAAAATGATCTTACCTAGTTCACAACATGGGTATTGGAATTTTAAACATGAATATAATCAGCGATGCCTTAAAAATACAGCTTCTTAAGAAGACCTGTAGCTTTTATCATTCATACTGGAACTGAACAATTACTGAATACATTAATTCACATTGGTGTTTTAATAAACGTTCCCTACACACAATACTAAAACTCATATGACAAACAGTATAAGATCAGACTTGCAGTATTACCCAGTGATTCTTATTCCTGTAAGTGTGGTCGGTTTTTAATTAGGAAGGCAGTGAAAAATTTGTACAACATTTATAAGTATTTTAAAAGAATTGTGTTTTTTTTATTTCCTTTATTATGTAATTTGTTGTGTTAATAAACTATATTCTCCAGTGTAATGCCAGGTCAATGCTGGAAGAGTAACAACTTCATTCAGTGGAATGTGACTTTTCCAATTTGGACTAGAGGAAGAGAGAGAGAGAGAGAGAGCTTTTATTTTCATGAAGGCACACAATAGATTTAGCCAAAATTAATTGGTGTAAAGGGCAACTGGTTTTATTTGCTCAAGACATAGAAGTTGCTGAACAGCTGCCATTACCTTTGTGTAATTCACGATTAGTAATTATAGCAGAAAGTCATGAAAATCTGCAGCAGCACAGATGATTCGTAATAAATATTGAACAACTAAGAACTGGACTTCAGTGGTTATTAAAGCAAGGCAATTTATATTTTGACGCTATGTCCAACTTTGTCAACGTATTGAATTACAATATTTCTGATATAGTCCAGGTGATAGTAAATGTGGAATACAGAGACGACATGCAAATACAGACTCAAGAGATCCAACAGCGACATATCAAAGCACCAATCGATGAGTTTAAATAAATATGTAACTGACGTTTAATGAAGAAATTTGTGTTACTGGTTGAAATCACAAGCAGAATGATCACTGTTGCACACCACTATATAAAAATTATCCCGATTAGCGCTTCCAAGCTTCACAGCTCATCGTCAGATCGGAATAGTGTTTGCTATGAATTCTTAGATTCAAACTTCAGAAATTGTCCTCTGAATCAAGTAAAGACAATAGGGGTGAAATATCACTGTTTACAATGGTTTCCAGTGTTGACAAACTTTCATTTTGATATCTTACGTGCTTATCCAGAGCATGACAACAATCCTCTGTATCTAAACATGGCATAGTCTATAGTGTAGGATACAAAGTTTAGTAAGGGGTTGTCTACCTTCTTCCATCAGGGTATAGGTGAAGCACATCCAATTCCTAAGTCTTCTTATACTTCTTTGTTCTTTGTCCACTAGGTTTGTACTGCCAAACATCCTTATCTGCTGTCTAGCATCCTATTCAGATGCGCAAGCCATCGCTTTGTTTTACACAATACGATCTTGTATTTAGTATTCCTATTAAACGTTTTCACCTCTTTGCATTTTCAAACATATGCATCATTGTAGAGTCTATCTCTTTCTGTGCAGCATTTAACATACCACAAGAATCTCTTCCCTGACGCTTGTGTCCTACTCAGCTGTTTATTCACCAAACCCAAGTTTTAGAATCATACAACACTGGCTCAACCATTAGCTTATAAAATTTTAATCATATCTCTTTCACTGTTTTTCTCTTAATGCTTGACGAAGTGTGCCACATATTGACTGAAACTTGGCCAACTTATAACCAACATTGCGTGCCACACCACAAGAGATGTCAGGCAAGACAGCGGAAATGTGACACCTACTCTGACTCTTGTTTTCCAATATAATCTTCGTTTGCAAGCAGTATTTGCCCACAAAACCCATAGTCTTTTCGTCTTCTACATAGAAATTTTCATACTGTAGTTCAAACAGACTTGTAACTGAACCACTGATCTTTGGAGCTTGCACTAGTTTTTTGAATAATTACTTTATCATCTTCAAACTGCATTGTATTCAAATATATTTATTATTTAGGTTTATTCCTGGATCCACTATTTATGTTATCAATAGAGACTGTTAAGTAATGTTGGAGATATGCTACAGTCTTGACACACTCCTTGATTAATTAAATCTCCTCTGTAAAATCCTCTTTTATAAACAATACTGTCTTTGTAGGATGGGTTCTTTATAACCTATAAGATGTTTAGAATAACCCCTCTTTCACGTAATGTCCCATACAATGGATCTGTTAACTCTATGAATCACTTTCTCATAGTCAATAAAATCAAGTTGTGTCTCCAAATTAAATCCCTTCTTTTCTCATTCAACGTTTTCAAAGAGAATATGTCATCTCAAAGATCAGTCATTACAAAATTCTGCCCCTTCCACAAGAATTAAAATATGCGAGATACAACGAATTCTTTCATATAAATTTCCCCATATAACTTGCAAGTTGTATGTATCAAAATTATATATCTAATTTGATGGCACAGTTCTATCACATTTCTTAAAAACAGAAATAACCTTGGCTACTTGAATATTTGGCTACATTCAAAAATATAATATTCATCTGGGATCATGCACCTCATATTCAGCAAACAATACAGCCTAAACTTAAATAATGAAGTAGAATATTTTAGCAGTTCTGAGTCTATCCCATCCAAACCTCCTACTTTCCAATACTTCATGGATGAAAGCGCTCCTTCCTGTTCCTCAAACTTTATTGAAAATAATCTGTGTCTCCTCTTATGTCTTGTGTAGCTGCCTGGTGAATGTTAGGGTCAGTGCCATAACTAGGAGCTGCTCCTCAGGTGTATTAGTAATCTGTTTGCTTTGCAGTCCAAGCATTTGTGCCATGTCCTTCTACTGTCGTTAATCTTCTTCTGAATGTTCTGGTTTGCCGGCTATAAGGCCGTGGTCCAATGTTAGATTTCACAATCAGCCTTAGCCACAGTACTGTGATTCACTGACTGTGAAATCTTTTGTCAGTGTTTTCAGTCTTTTTGCACCGAAGATGGCTGTCGAAGGCACAGCCAAGACGTTTGCAGCATCTAACATCAGACCACGGCCTTATTGCCGGCAAACCAGAACATTCAGAAGAAGATTAATGACAGTAGAAGGACATGGCACAAACGCTTGGAGTGCAAAGCAAACAGATTACTAATAGCAGCCTTGCGATATTAGAAAGGCTGAAAATGTTAGTAGGCGGAGAACAGCTCAACTAGTGCCTAATTTATGGAGTCAAGATTGATGATGAAGACTCCTTGTACTCAACAAGGAGTTCAAAACATCCAGCACTAGAAATTGTAGAACTTTAAAGCATGACTTTTCATCACAAACCAGATTGGCAGGTTTATGTTATGTACATGTCTTCAAATAGGATGCCAAAGAGTTATGAAGTGTCAGCTGACTCAGACAATGATGGCGATAAGCAGGACATGCAGTGATGACAATGGTTTGTAGCCAGTCGATTCATAAAAGCAAACATACTTTTTGAAAGTACAATATAATGAAACAACTCTCATTATACTATATACCGTATTTTCGCGTGTTGAATGCGCCCTCATGTATAACGCGCACACCTATTTTATCTTGATATGAGGGCTATTTGTTTTTCAACCTCCGATAGACCAATAAACAGACACATGAAAGACATCAATAATTTTATTATATACAAAAGTTTCATATATATGTAAACTACTTTTCTACATTGTCACCACCATTGTTGAGGCACTTATCATAGCGAGGCACCAACTTTTCTATCCCCATGTTGTAGAATGTTCGCTCCTGAGTAGTCAGCCAGTCTTCCACACTTAACTTTAACTCATGATTGGAGTCAAACCGCTACCCATGTAACCACTTTTTCAAGTCAGTGAACAAATGGTAGTCACTTGGTGCCAAGTCTGGGCTATAAGGTGGGTGATCAAGGACTTGCCAACCAAATTCATGAAGCAGGTTTTGTGTGAGCGCAGCTGCATTTTCTGGACATTCTTCGAGTCTTGTGGACATCTGTGAATTGTTTGGGAACCCACCGAGCACAGAGTTTCCTATACCCAAGCTTCTGAGTAAGAATATCATAAAGAGCAGACCTAGAAATTTCAGGAAAATCAGCAGAAAGTTCAATAATTGTGAAACGACAGCAGTCTCAAACCATCCTGTCTACCCTTTCAACAACATCACCAGTAGCCACAGACTTTCTTCCTTGCCCTCTTCATCATAAACATCTATTCGCCCTTCTTTAAATTTTTGACACCATTGCCGAACTGAACCCTCACTCATCACATTTTCTCCATACACATTACACAACCTTCGATGAATTTCTGCAGCACAATGACCTTCAGCTTGAAGAAATCTAATAACAGACCGAATCTCACACTTGGAGGCTTTTTCAAAATTGTCGTTGCCATAATTAAACTGTCGTCACCGCAGTAATAGATAAAATAAACCCAGTGGATATAGATTAGAACAATGCCTCAAAAAATTAATCAACAATCAGATTGTGGCTGACAACAGACCCAGGTTTGCCAACTCACTGGAGGTTGAAAAAAAAAATAGCCCTCGTATTTCCCATAAAAAATGTAATTTGTGTGTAAGCCGCATCCGTGTTTGTGATGAGAAATAATTGAACAAATTTATTTGGACATAGGAAAATATACTGTATATGATATTGTTTGAATATTATACTGGGCAGAAAAGAAGTTTCATACAAAATAATTGAAAAAAAAATACTATTCCTGTTTATGTGCAAACACAAAACAGAAATGTTAAAAATCGTATAAAATTTAAACTTTAGCACATTGTTTTCAATTGTTTTCATTGTTTTGCAATTGTTTTCACTAGCACATAACATTTGCATTTATTAAGCTGTTTCTGAAGAAGGCAGTATTGAATTACTCTCTTCTTCTGATACACCGTTGTTTATCATTGTCATGTTTATGTGACTGGCACAGATTTCACACCTTTTTCATCAATACTTGTGGCCACTGGCATATTGTAAAAGTCAAAACACTGGTCTGCATTCCAATTTGAGACGAATCGAAATTGTTTGTATGCGTCGTCTATACGATAAATCGATGAATCTCAGTAATTTGATTTTCATACTCTTGAGGTAAACGTTGAGCCAGAGGCTCCGAATCGAAAGACCATATCTGCAAAGAAACCGTCCACACCAACCAAGACTGGGACGAAATTGTGTATTGTCCATTTCAAGATGCTGAGCGATTTGCTAGCTTGAATCTGTACCATTTCAGTAGTAGCAGCTAAAATCTCACTTTTATAAACTCGACTAGATCCTTTTCTGTTTTGGAAACTTAGCTGTTTTACCATAGGAAGAATGCCTATCACTCATTTTTACACTTAATTTTTCTTTTTTTTTTCATTCTCAAACATTAAGATTCCGCTATATCAAATTTATGTGACCAGGCGCGATTACCATTTTCTTTTGTGAATTTTATTACGGCTAATTTAAATAAGCCGCATAGGATGATAGAGATGTTGCACTCACTTCATTATGAATATTCAATCACACACAGTACTGGTAATTAATTACTGTAAATAAAACAGACTAGTAACCACAAACACATACGGTAACAGAGTACCGTTCTAAGTCTACAACGTGAACAAATAACTCATGGAGAAGGAGTGAAAATTTCAAACCAAATTTTCGGTGAATGTCATATTACTATTACTAGACTCGAACCTCCCAGTTTTAAGCAACGTTGCCAACTGTTGCACAATCTGACCATACATGTGCAGATGTACAGTTTAGCATGTAAATTATATTATTCATGTATAATGTGCACCCACATTTTTGAGAGGAAGAACTGGAAAAAAAGTGCGCATCATACACGAGAAAATACGGTAATAGCACTCCTTTGAATTTTATATTGGCAGGGGGGATATTGTATGCGGGAGGATATAAAAATGTTATAAATGATATATGTCATAAAGATATGATTTATTATTGTTTAAATATATAATTGTACAAATAAAACGAATTTCTGCCTGTCTCTCAATATATGCTGAAAAATTTGGTGTAATAGGTATTGCATAAATATCAGGATCCAATTTTTTGGCGTAGAAAAATAGTTAAAGGTAAACATGTTTGTAGTAGTTTTTATGTTTATATTTGTATGTTTAAGTTTTTGTAGAAGAAGATTCAGGAATATTTACTCTTTTCATGGAACACCATGTATAAACTAACCTTTTCAGTCCACCTTATGACTTCTTGTTTACAATTGTTAACATGTTTCATACCATATGGTTCATGATCAGATCTTTAAAAAAATCCCTCAAGTCTGTCACAGGTTAAAATTCCAATTGCATCTGCACTGTATGCATAGTAAGTGTGCACCTATTCACGTTTTGTGGACCGCTGAGCGGTTGTCCGTCTCTATCTGATAAAGCAGGTTTAAGACAGTATCGTATACCGGATTGGATTTAAAATTCAGCTGGTTATTCAGTACGAAACTGCAACTACTTATGTTTGTGTATGCTTTATAAATATCAAACTCCTCCAAGGCGTTCACGATTTAGACATGAAATGCATGTTATTATGTTTGTCTGAGACCACGTGGTGAGCATAGTTAGACTTTATATTGATGGAATTAAGATTTTTTTTATAGTTGTTTGAGCGTACGTTTAAGGAACCTTTTAAGAAAACTCATCCCTGTTTGACCGGTATGAAAACAGTATAGTCATTACATGATAGTTCGTAGAGGCTGTTTTCTGTTCCAAAGGCGTGTGAAAATGTAGAATATATTTACATGGCATATAAATATGTCAGTGACAGTTTGTGGGTAAACGAATTGTAAAATTTGCTATGGTTTCCATTACGTAACCACTACAAAAGTTTGTATACAGTAATGTTCATCTCTTTGTTTGGTGTATTACATGTGGATTTAAGTATTTTTGTGCACACCATTTTTTGTGTGTCAAACTGAAGTAGAACAAGAATTCTTGGCAAGTAAAATTAAAAATATATTAATACGTTTTTTTTATTGTACTGTTAAAGTTAAATGTTTACTAATTTCAGAATAGGCCTATGTGATTAGAAACTTTGGGAAAAGACATGCAAATTGGTAGAGTTTTGCATTTTTAAAAGGCCTTATGAAAAGACAGACAAAAAAATCAACTCAGCACTTTTAAATGTGTTCCAGAATGAAATGTCCTGGTAACTAATGTACTTGTATATACCTTGTATAAATATTTGGCCCAGTCAATATCATTGTTATAATCATTAAACTGCTTATATTTAAGAGATTTAATAATCTTTATTTGATATATGTTTTAGTGGATTTTGCATCGATGTTTCGACAATATTTATTGTCATCTTCAGGACCTGTGTATGAAATACAATAGAAATATCAAACATAACGAAACAATTAAATATTTGGGTGAACGTGTTGGTATATGTGAGTGTGTGCGTGCGTATGTATGTATCATTTTATGTGTGAAGACTTATGATAGTTTGTTTACAGCTTCAAATTATCTTTAAGAAAACGAGCAAATTATAGTATGAGAGAACTTAATTTATACAGTATTACAATTTAAATTACTAAATGTAATGATATTTTAATTAATTAAACAAACAGTAATCAACAATTGGATATTAGATTGGTACATAAATTGTTTATACCTACAGCAGTCAACATATAGCAAAGTAATATATTACCTATAACTAAAACAGATTAGGGGATGTTCACTATGTAATTATTAAAAGTTATACGCAAAATAGCTAAAATTTGTATTATTCGCAAAATAGCTAAAATTTGTATTATTGACCGATCCTCACTTACCATCCACTAAAACATTCATTGATTGACGGTCACTAAAAATTTAAGGATTTATTTGATATAATTTTTAAATGGAGGCCCTGTGCCATTAATGATCGTATTATTTCTCAAATGGACAATTCAAATATATCTCAACACATATATATTGAGTATACCCGTGATCGACCGTTTACAACATCGCGCAAAAGTATGCAGACGCGGAGAAGTCCAAAGAAGGTTCCGCGAACCCTGCAAGGCAAAGCCATTCAAGAGAGAAGACTGCTAGGGCCCCAGATGTCACCCAAAGGGCTCAACAGCTCATTTCAGAAGACCCAGGGGTGCCGCTTCGTAAATTGTCCACCACACTTGGGTCGAGTGAGGCCGCCATGTGTTGAATCGCAGAAAAGGACCTGAGATACACGTCTTATGTGCTCAAGGTACGACAAATGCTGTCTGAGGCTGCCAAGGTCAAGAGAGTTGCCCGCTGCAGTTTGCTTCTTTGATCATTGAAGCACGAAGCTGCGGGTTGCCTCAGGTTTTTTTCTGATGAAAAGATTTTTACTGTTGATGCAAAAGTGGACCGAAGAAACGACTGTTGGCTCGCGCATGATCCCGAGGATGTCCCTGTAGTAGCCAGGATGAAGTTTCCGACCAGTATTCACGTCTTAAGCGTCGTCTCCAGTGAGGGTGACGTCATGCCGCCACATTTCTTTAAAGAGGGAGAAACCATCACACTGGACGTTTACCTCCAGATTCTGAGAACTGTAGTGAAGCCATGGATGGAAACTGTGGCCTCCGGAAGACCGACATCTTTCAACAGGACGGTGCACCTGCTCACACAAGCCATTTAGTGCAGAACTGGCTTTCCGATAACATGGACTCATTCTGGTCTAAGGAATTCTGGCCTCCCAATTGTCCTGATTTAAAGCCCCTTGATTATTATGTTTGGGGCGTTATTGAAAGGGTGACTAACAAGTCCAGGCACCCCAATGTGGCAACCCTTCAGGCCAATATTGAGGCAGCATTAGCGGATTTAGACTAGGAGCAGTTGAAGAGAGCGTGCTCGCGCTTCAGAACAAGGATCGAGGCAGTGATCACAGCAAACGGGGGTTATATCGAATAAATACTATTGTTTTATATAAATAATAAATGATTAAATATTATTGTTTTAATAAACTGTTTGTTTTGTCCAGATTTAGCTGACGCACCCTATATACCATATTTTTCTGTGAATGCTTTAGCTGATTTTATATAAGTTTAATTAAGAAAGTTGTGTTAGTGGTTATAATCACAAACAGAATTAACACTGTTGCACACCACTATAGTAAAATTATTCCGATTAGGGCTTTCAAGCTTCTCAGCTCATTGTCAGATCGGAACAAAAAAATTTTGCCACACACTATAGTGGTGTGGAACAGTGATAATTCTGTTTGATTTTATATATGTAAAGAGTTCAATGAGCAGACCATACTTTTTCGAGCCGCCTCAAAAATAACCTTACCATTCCTTAATTGTAATGCCTAAATTGAATAGATAATAGAGAAAGGACTCACAGGAAAAATAAAAAACTATTCATTATAATATAAGCTAATTTTTGTTTGCTAAATACACATTGTTTGTAGAAAAAGCGTTTTTTTTTCAATTTGTATGGAAGATTTGTCCATAAGTAAATTAATATTGGCACTTTTAATTTGGATTATCCTAAATTTAATTGTTTTTAAAGCTTTAATTAGTATTATCTCTAAGTATTAATTGTATTAATCTCTATTAATTGTATTATCTCAGATACAATATTCCCTCTCTCCCCTAGTTATAATGAATTAGCGAGAGTTGTAGTACAAAATGTAAATGTTCAAGCCGTGTACAATACTTTGTACATATGTTTTTAATGCAGTTGTTTCTTATTTAAATAAAATAAGGGACTTCTCTAGTGTTTTGAGTGACTGTGTTTATGAAAGAAGCGTGAAGTATATTATTATAATAAGTTACATTCATATTTGCTAATTTTTTTGTGTATGTGTATTTTTTATATTACTATTAATAATAATAAAACTTTTTGTACAAGAATATATTGTATTACTTTTTGAATATTACAGTGTTTCAATTGTATTTAACTATCATATAGTTAAATATTAAATATGATAGTTAAATACTAGTGAAACACTGTAATTTTCACAAAATAATAAAGTACACAATTGTACAAAACGTTTTATTATTATTAACAAAAATATAAAACAAATATAATAAATATGTTTTCTTGCTTTCAAAACTTTTGAATACAAATGTGTAATGACTGACGAAGCTTAGTTTACTAAATATCACTATAATATTGACGACTCGGAACACAAAGTTTTTTATAAGTAAAAACGTAAAGTTTTACCTTACAGCCTAAACCGGCTTTCACCTATAAAAGGCTTCATCAGAGGCTCAACGAAATCTCATGGACAACGAAATCCAAGAACTTAGTTTACTATTTCACTGCTAGGTTGCGCTGGGTTCACGCCACAGTCGGCTTTTTATTTCAACCGCTCTTTCATGTGTTCATTTTCAACCATAAAATAAATGATAAATTTGTCAGTTTTATAACAAAATATTATTATTTTTAGGATCGGCTCTATGAACTCTAATAGACTGTAACGTAATGAATTCGGATATAATTCTCGCTTAAATTTACATCATATGACCACTCGTACCACAAAAAATACAGAATACAGTAACATGTTAAATTAATAATTTTCGTACATTACTTAAGTTTATAGGCAGTGTTTATGGAAGAGCTTTCAGTACAGTCTTATTATATACAAAAATTAATAACTTTAACACTTTGCACTTTACATTCTTTATATTAATAGACTAACATTAATTATGAAAACTATAGCAGCGGGAATAATAACGAATATGAGCACCTGATGTTTATTTATGTCCTCACACCTCCGTTACTGGTGGAAAGTCCGAAGCTGTAATACGAAACTTGAATAAAGGTTATCAATTTTTTTCCCGTGAAGGGTTAGTGAGGATCGGTAAAAAATAACAGAAATTTTTAACTTATTTGTGTCGACGTTTCGACAATGTTTATTGTCATCATCAGGACCTGTGTATGAAATACAAAAGAAATGTCAAACACAACAGATGTAAGGTCGTAAAGTTCTACAGTTATTGTGTAATTTATATGTTTCTAAATTATGATTGTTTTTTAATACCAGAAGTGAGTGAAATATGTTAAAAATAACTTTTAATAATTACATAGTTGAACATCCCCTAATCTGTTTTTAGTTATATATTTTACTATGCTATATGTTGGCTGCTGTATGTACAAACATTTTGTGTACCAATCTAATATCCAATTGTTGATTACCGTTTGTTTAATTAATTAAAATATCATTACATATAGTAATTTAAATTGTAATAGTGTATAAATTAAGTTCTGTGATATTATAATTTTCTCGTTTTCTTATAGAAAACATTTGAAGATGTAAACAAACTATCTCAACTCCTTCACATATACAATGATACAAAAAATACATACATACGCACGCGCACACACTCACATGCACGAACACGTTCAACCAAATAATTGTTCTGTAGTGTTTGACATTTCTTTTGTATTTCATACACAGGTCCTGATGATGACAATAAACATTGTCGAAACGTCGACATAAATAAGTTAAAAATTTGTGTTATTTTTGACCGATTCACACTAACCCTTCGCTGAAAAATTCATTGATTGACGGTCACTACGAATTTAAGGATTTAGTTATCAATTTTGAATGTCCGAAAGAGCGAAAATCAAATTATGGAAAGTAGAGGACCTCCTATATATATTTTTTCGTATATATTTTTCCTGAGAGCAATCCAAAATTTGCAAGGAGTATTGGAGAGATATTAATTATGTCAAACTATTATTGGTACTTGGTTTGTATTTTGAATAAAATTCCACACAACATGATCCTCGTGGACTTTTACAATTTTATTAAAATATTGATTTAGATTTTTGACCCGTTGTGCCCCTAACATTTACAAAAATTCACAGTAAACGCTACGTTCGGATTTTCTTTAAAAATTCCCTTTAGTCTAACGCCCGGCTTGATTTTTACACAATTGTTTTTCAAATTTTTGGGCCCTAGTGTCTTAAAAGTTTTGAATTTCCAAAACTGCACGCTATATTCAGATTTTGATTTAACGTCCCTTTAATTTAATATACCACATGCCTTTCTGCTTTTTATAAAAATTTTAACCCGCTTTTTGCGCCCCGACTACCCAAAATTTTGAAGTTTTTAAAAATGAACACCATATTCAGATTTTGGTTAAAATTCCCTTTAATTCGATGACCCACAAGGATTTATTCCGTTGTCTGTCGCGGCCGGAGTCGACACTATTAATACCGGGCTGTTGGGCCGTGGCTGTCGCGTCGGGTGTTTACGGTTTGATTGTTTCTAGACGTTTCCGTCTAGAAACTTCACTAGGTTTGCGTTCAAATAGATGGTAAGCTGAATGCACCTCATAGTAGAGGAATAAGCAATAATGTATATTTTAATAGTGTATAATAATGTATGTTTGCGATTTTTTTCAAAATTTTCTCCTCATATCTTTGCTCCCTGGTTTTCTAGTTAGAGGGGGAGGGGCAGTGTTAACACAGCAGTGGTCTGTAGAGTAAACGTATAGATACGCATTCCAACTTTTACCAAAAACGGGTCATGCGTTCGAAAGTTATCGTGGGACATACCCCAAATAGATAGACAGACAAATGGCAAACGGTCGAGTTAACACTGAGACTCGCGTCGCTGGTTCAACTCATAAATTATTTGATTTATTTATTATGTTAGGTATTAATGAGCACCGATGATTCCAGTAAGTATTGGTTTCCAATAATTATTATGTGCTCTAATAGCTATATGATTATTATCGGGTAACAGGAAATAATGAATTTAATATATAAGTAGTAGATCTTTTGTTAATTGATAAAAGAACGTAAGCTGTAACATTACGAAAATGTTCTTAAAGTTTATTTTCGTTTAAAATAAAAGCGCTTCACTGACCGAATGGTCTCTCGGCACTTGGTAGAACATTTTATTGATATTAAAATTCAATAAGTAAACATTTGGTTTAGCTCTACAAATACTTGTTACTTCCCGAGTTCAATTCTAACCTCGAAACTTGCCGTAACTGGTGAAACAATTGTCAAGAAAATAAAAAGTAAATTTTAACAAAAGTGCTTCTACGGGTAGGACTGTAAATGTTTACCCTTAGCCGTAAATCTAATTCTAACAAATTAAAACTGCTATTACCAGAACTACTACTACTACTGTTACTACCAGTTACCAGTAACTAGTAAATTAAAACTATTACCATTAGTATTACTAATTACCAGTGGCGAAGCTAGTAGTTAATGAATGGGTAGGCAAAAATCTTACCTTAAATTTTTTTTAAGGAATCACTAAAAGGACGGTCGTTCAAATCGGACGCTGAGGTAGAGTTTGCTGTTAGCGAATGGTTCCGGAAACAGCCGTAAGAATTTTACTAGCAGGGAATCTACAGATTAGTGCAAGAGTGGGACTCATGTCTTAATGTTAATGGTGACTTCTTTTAAAATCGTTGAATAAAAATGCTTTACAGCTCTAAACGTGTTTCTATTGAACAATCCTTGTATAAGTCATACACAATAATACATCTGATTGAACTTCCAATTTTTAAACTTGATTAGTTTCTATATTATATGTTTAATGTTACAAACAATTCAAAAAACAATTTTGATCATCTGTTAGTTCAGCAGAATAACAGGCACACTTTTAATAACCGCATAAAATAAGCACACTTAAAAACAACACAGCGCGCTTTAACTTAACTGTTTGCACCATGGAAGTGAAACATGCCTCAACGCTCTACGTGTACAACACGGGACAATCCCCCTCCGCCGCACTTCACATTCGCACCGGCACATTGCTTACATACGATGTATACAAAAAACTCTGAGGCAAGTTCACGTTGCCTCATTCGCTTTATGCCGAATCTCACCTGTCACCATCTAGCGGTCGCTCAGTAAAGCACATTTCGGCTTAATAAATTCGACAGTCACAGTAACAGTGTATAATCTTTACGTTACGTAGTTCATACGTATTTATAATTTTTATTCTACAGAAATTTTAGGGTAGGCATTGCCTCAATGTAACTTCGCCACTGCTAATTACTACTATTACTATTAACTATCTACACTGCGGGAATCGGAATCTATTTTCCCGCGCCATTGAGGATGGCTCTCAGCCCCAGTGGCGAAACTATTTCTTCTGGGCCCCCGTAGAAATCCTTAGCGGGCCGTCTTAATACTTTTACTTAATTCACGCCATTGTTCCCTCTTGAACACTAACCCCTCCTTATTGCTGTGGCAAATACTAACATTAACGTAAGCAGAATAGATTCTCCTCAAGACTGTTCAAGTTCTAAGCCTAGGCCAGTTTGACTTTGATGGGTCTGTTTTGTAAATCCAAAAAAAAAAGCTTTCATTAACTTTAAGTTGGTGGGCCTTCCTACTTCATCTTCAGAAATTGAGACATATCTGATTATTCGACTCGGTTGATCTTTTCTATTAGTCTAGTGTAGTGTCCATTATTGCAGAGAAAAATTGAACAGATTCAATCTATTTCAAAGTCATCATCATCACTTCATGGATAGGATTTCTCCTGTTCCCGGCCTCATGACTGCCGCCGTCTTGTGACTGGCCTGTCTACAGATCTTCCAGCTGGCTCATACTCATAAGCCAGCTTCCGAAAGCGGGTATTGTCCATTATTTCTAGATGTTGTTTCCACCACCACTTTCTGTAATTCTGATTGAGTATATTTAGGGAAACTATATTAAGTTCTCGTCTAATATACTCCATGACGAGTCGCGTATGTCCCTTTACCGATCTCAAATAGCTCGTTTATGCAGCCTGTAATTGGCACCAGTCCTTCTTCTTTATAGTCCAGATCTCGCATCCGTACAGCAGTGCTAGTACTGCCATTGTCTTAAAGAATTTGGTACACCTATTTCTGTTTCAAAATAATATTAAACATTATTTATATTATTAGATAAAAACTGAGCGAGTTCATTTTGAATTTTCGGGCTCACATACTTCTCATTGTTCTTCGGATCTCTGATTATCTCTTACAACAACTGATCGTGTTCACTCAAAAGATCGATAATTGCCAAACATTTTCCGCTATTGGGCTGTCCTATCGTCTCTTTGTGGTCTGTAAAGTCTAAATTTGAAGCTGCCAATGTCAGAGTAACATTTACAACGCGATTCAGTATTCTGGGCTATTGTAACTTGCCGAGTGGCCTCGGCTCATTCTTAACTGGAATCACCGCTCTACTGTGCAGTTAACCAAATAATTTATGCTTTCAAAGTACACCGAGCACGAGGGTCAGTTCGCGGAGCGACATCTGTAGCTTAGTGGTAAAACTAAAATTTTTCGTGTGCTGCAAGATCTGTATTTTATGTGAACTCCTGTTAATTTTCAAATCTATCTATCAATTTATTCATTGTTTACAAGCTGTTTAAAATTGGCGTGTCATGCGTGTTTTGAAAAACGGGCAAAATCAAACATCGTGATGTGATTCTTTGTTAAAAATTGTTTAGCGCCAACGGAAATTCAAAACAAAATTGTAAATGTGTCAGGAAATGCTGCGACTTCAGAACCAACGGTTAGTAAGTAGGCACTTGAGTTTAAACGTGGTCGTACGAGCATTGAAAACGTGGTCGCACTGGACGCCAAAGAATGCAACAACTCCAGATGCGGCAGCCATGTTGCATAACGCTTTTTCACACTAAGTTCTTGAGTTAAAGTATGATGGACACGCTCAAATGAGATATGATTTCAACAACGTTATCCATTCCTCAATCTGCGGCCTTCCAACGCTCTATGAAATTTTTTCAATAACGTCATTTTTTGGACAGCCACTTCTAGGACCGTCTTCAGTGCTTGTACGACCACGATTAAACTCGAGTGTGCCCCCCACTTACCGTTGTCTCTGAAGGCGCAATTTACAATTTCGTTTTGATTTTCCATTGGCGCTAAAACGTTTTTAACACGATGTGTCATTTACTGCATTTTAAAACACGCATGACAGGAACATTTCAAACAGCTGGTAAAAAGTGAATAAATTGACAGATATATCTGGAAATTGACAGGTGTTCACGCGAAACATACGTATTGCAGCACGCGAAAGATTTTAGTTCTACCACTGAACTATAGATGTCGCTCCGCGAACTTTTCAACTGACCTTCGTATTTCAAGTTTACTCTCTTTTACGCTATTTAAAGAAAATATTTTTACTGAATTTTTTAATATACCTGGTTCTTGCTAAAAAAAAACATAAGTTTCAAATATAAATATTCCACATTTCAATTTTTTATATAAAATTGCATCAAAATCGGATGCAAAATTCTCTTCACACACTCAGATACAACACGTATTACGTACATAGTTTCGATACACAGTGTAGACAACATTATACACGACCAGTTATAGTTCTCCCTATATAATAAAACACGCTATAATTACCATGTATAAACACATACGTAAAATATTATGTGAAGGGAAGTATTAAACCTGCAGCCTCGTTTGCACATCGTGTCGATAGCCGCTGTTTATATCCAACCAAAACAATAATTAGTGAGGCCGTGGCAGTAATAAAATGTTTATAACCCTTGTTACACACATGATGTCATAATCATCACAATTATACAGTGTGTCCACCTCTAAAATGTAGACCTATACTGATGTTTTTGCGTAAAATGTGAATTAGTTATATTTAATCTCGTTCTAATATCATCCTTACAAAATACTTATTATATAGATAGTCAATTTTATTTATAGTTGTTGGTAATTTTTGTTGTTGTTAATTAGACTGAAGTCTAGGAACTGAAAACAGTATAATACGAGGGTCAATTGAAGAGTTCGCGGAGCGAGGTTAGCGGTATAACTGACTTACACAACCTTATTAAGAAGGTTGTAAGACGTGGGTCGTCCGAGGATGAGATGGCTGCCGGAACAGGTTTATATAACCTAATCCTTGAAGAGAAGAAGAAGAAAATTAATATTATTTGACTATATCAAAGTACACATTATAATCCATTTACCTTCAAGGAGCCCGTTTGACTGAATGTACCATTAAAATTAGAGTAACAACAACAAGAACAAGAAGAGAAGACGCGGTGGGTGCTGGACTGGCGGGCAAGATACAAGTCTTGGTTAACTGGGCAAGATTTTACTTATGAGGGAAGTTATCGGAGAATGACTGGAAAATAAGGCTGGGAATCGAAAGTAAGGGCGTACGAAAGTCAACATGTCGCTGTAATATTTTCTAGATTAGTTAATAAATATGTGTATGTATAACCGGACGTGACGTCATTGGGCCCGTTGTGTGGACAAGCGGCCAGGATTCCGTGAATAATCAAACAACATATTTTAATTACCGTATGGACAGGTGTTATTATTATACGGGCATTAAATCCGTGACCTGCTGGTCATTACATTTGTTTTATGTATGTAGTCCCAATGCTGCCTGAATCGAAATCAATAATGAGGATATTTAAAGTACTTCACCGTGTTTGTTTGGCTAGTGGCGATGATTATGCAGGAACCAACCTATTTTTTTCTATTGAAAATATTATTTACTGTGTAGAAAAATAATAAAAAGCACTAATACCAGTAGATGAAAATTAATCTCCCTCACACACACACGCGCGCGCGCGCGCACGCTTAGCCGTCAGGCGGGAATAATTGATATTATGTTTTTATTCATATTTATTTACTCGTAATCACAAAGCTTTAGTTTTATGGGCTTGAAATAATTTTATTTATCGCTTTTAAACATATAAGGTTTTGTCTGAAAACTAATGAGACTGATTGTATAAAATTAATTAGTCACACACTGCCTATAGAACAAAGTAGTAGTCGTCCTCTTTTATCCCTTTCAAAGTAGTTCCTCTGAGAAGATACAGACATAGGAAGACGTTGCTGCCATTGATTGAAACAGTGCTGGAAGTCTTCAACTTTCAGTGCCTTTAGTTGGTCTGTCACAACCTTTTGGATAACAAAAGTCATAAAATGTTCCAGAACTAGAAGAGAGAAAGCGGAAATATTTCTGGAAGTTAGGACGCTAATTCAAGTTGATGACTTTAAATATCTTTGGAGCTGCATTACGTCAGATGGCAGGCGCTCACCAGTTATGTAAAGATTAGAATTGTACAAGAAAGAGGAGCACTTTTCAAGAAAAGATTATTTCTGGCGTCCAGAAACGTGTTGAAGCCCGAAAGAAAATTATTAAGTGTTTAATTTGGAGCGTATGCATACATGGCTCGGAGTGGATCTACCTTGAAGCTTTTGAGATGTGGTGTTGGAGGAGGGGCTTAAGAGTGTCGTGGACGGCTAATGATGAGGTTTTTAAGAAAGTGGATGAAAAAAGGACGCTGACTGGAACCACTGTGGAAAGGAGAAGCAATACGGCTGGTCACCTGCGGTCCACCGCCCGTAGTGGGAGGGGAAGGCCCAGACAGGAGTACACGAATGAGATAAAAGGAGGAACAAGGTATGTATCAGTGGCGTGGCGGGGGTACATAACACCTGTTGCCGGTTGTGATAGTCCTAAAACTTAACCTAAATATTAATTCGAATTTTTTCTTGTACCAAGCGTCCTTTTTAGAGCATTTTCTATCTTTCGCTGGGAGAAGAAGAGGGTCCCGGTTCAACGGGATCTGACTCTCATTATACTTAAACAGAATAAACCAGAACACAAATAATCGAATTAAAAATAATAAAGACAAACAGAGACAACACATGACTAAACAGACAAAACACAAATAGGTACGTAGTATTATCTGCTGCACGTCAGTTCTGAAAACGAACATAGCTGCTAACTGAGCGTTCTGCCGGTTTATACAGCGGCAACACATTGGGTGGACGAATATGTCCCCCACTCCACAGTCAAGCACCCAGTAGTCCGAAAGCAATGCTACGTTTTTCTTCAAGTTTCCTTACTAATATTGTTCGGATTTCAAATTATTCAATAACTAAAGTATTTATTCTGTAATATAATTAATATTATTTTCTGTTAATTCCAGTACTGTTGCAGCCGGCAACAGCAGTTACATGGACGCCACGCTATATGTAGTGATTAAGAGATTGTCTATGGAAGAGAAGAAATTGGAAGCCCACCGACCTCTGGATTGAGGAGGAGGAGGAGAAGAGAAGAGCCCAGTACTGCCTGAAATGATTCATTTCTTTAATTATTTACTGGACCTGTGTAAAATCTGAAAATGTTTAATATTGTCAATTAAAGTTTGTAAATGTTATGAGAACTTGGGCTGCCGGGCTGTGAGGCTAAGGTTGTTCGGTGCAAACGTTTCGGCCCTGCCTTCGACGGCCATCTTCAGTGTAGAAGGCTGCAACACACTGACCGAGGTTTCGCAGTCAGTGACCACTGAACTGTGGTGGTTGAGGCTAGTGGCTATGAGTAGGACACCCATATTTTGCGACTCCTCTATGGGGAGGTAGTTTTTGCACCGAACAACCTTAGCCTACAGCCCGGCAGCCCAAGTTCTCATAACATTGAAGCCGGCCGTGAAAGCCTCAGACTGAATTAAAGTTTTTAATGTTTCGTTTTTTTTACTTCCATGTTCCGTACGTTTTATGGAAGTATGGTGATCGAGATAGAAAAAAATCTTATTCGAGATAAGGGCTGATTCTGACTGTACGAGTACTACCCTCAAAACATGAAGAAAGTCATTTTCCGAAAAGTGTGTGTGTGTAGAATTCTGTCTATGGCGAACGATAACTGCCACAAATTCAAACAGAATCAAATAATTTTTTGCATACAAGCCCCAGTTGTAAAGGACCGAACGCCTATCGATTTTGGTGAAGATCGGTTAAGGGAAAGGGGTAGTTTACCTGCAACGTTTTATGTTTTAACAAGAGTAAAGTACTTAATTTTGACAAAAAAGTTTCGTGAAAAGAAGTTCATAATAATCCACTGTAGAAATGTAGATGAAATATCTATAAATGAAAAGGGTAGTTGAAGGGGGAGGGGGTAATTTTCTATAAATGAAAATGACAGTTGAAGGGGGAGGAGATAATTTCTTATATATGTACTACGTTATCGGCAACAAAGAAGTAGTTTGTTGTTAAAATTCCTTCCCGGGCTGTTTGGCCGTGGTCCAATGTTTTCTGCAAAACCAGACGTTTCGGCAGTTGCCATCATCAGTGAATATCGAGTGGGCTAACGAGAGGTGGTATACGTTAGTGACCACAGTACTGTGGTTAAGGCTGGAGAAAGAAGTAGTTTCTACGGAAATATTTCATTTCGAAAATGATTTTAAATATAAATCTTAGAACATGGAAGTCATGTATTGTTCTCCATACCGATATTTGAATATTCCCACCAGTTGGCGATTTTGGACTATGAAAAGAACTGAAACAAAATCGTGAAGTTTGGGTAGGCTTTACTGCGTGTACGGTAAGGTAATTACATTACTGTTGAAACCGTAGTACTGTACCTTAAACCTTTAGGTTCTATATGCTTTTTATATATTGAAAGTGACGTCACAAAAACAAACCGAACACGCTTTACCATGTCCGGCTCTAGTAGAAGGCCGGAATATTAAATGTGGCAACGTTGCGTCTAAGACCTATATAAGCATAGTGTAATAAAATAGTTAAAGTGAACATGTTATATTTTGATTTAATTTCATATCATTACTAAAATCATGAGTAGGCCTGTTCATAGCTAAATCTAAATTATAGGTCTGTGCGCACTTAGTACTATACATTTAAGTTGAAGAAATTATTCAATTAGTGTTAAGCCTACTGAATTAATTTTAACTAAATATAATTAAATCACTCCCGACTCGGAACACAAAGTTTTTTATGGGTAAAAACGTAAAAGTTTTACCTTATAGCCTGAACCAGTTTTCGCTTATTATAAGCTTCATCATAGGCTGCCACTGGGAGCGCTGTCGTCTTGTTCTTGGCGACGGTGTCGACTTTTGAAGGATCGATGTTGTGTGTGTGGGGTGTGATATGTTCGAATAATGCGTGTGATTTGAATTGTGTCTGTTCGTTTAGGATGTCGTTTTTGTGTGTTTTCGTGTGTCTGTATATTTCCAATTGTTCTAGAGTGTCTAGTTTTCGGCCTTTTGTGTGTAGGTGTAGAATATCCATGTTATTTTCGATGTTTTTGTATGCATGGTTTGCTTCAGGTTTGCAAAGGTGGATTTTGTAGTGGAGTGTAGTGCCTTTGTGTGTTCAATGTATCTTGGTTTGAAGCTACGTCCTGTCTGGCCTATGTAGAATTTGTTGCAATCTGAGCAATTTAGTTTGTAAACACCAGAACTTAATTTGTAGATCGAACTTGTTTTGAGCTCTGTGTGTGTGTTTAGATAGTGTGTGTTCTGTTTTGTTAGTAGTTTTGTATGCGATTCTGTATCCTGCTTTTTTGAATCTGTGAACTATTTTTTCAGTTTGGTTATTGATGTATGTTGTAGTATTAACGTGTATCCCGTTGTTATTGTAATTTGCCCGTGTTATACTTTGTAAATGTTAAATTGTAATACATAGTTGTAAATAGTGTATCAGTTGATCGTGAAATATTTATGTTGCGTGTTTTGTAACGTGATTTATTATATAAGTTAAGAAATGAATTATTCTGCCTTGGTTTAATAATCAGAATTATTATTATTCCAATTCAGCAGTTAGAACTCCAAAATCAATTCAAAAATAGCGGTCGAGTCGTCCGAAACAATTCTCAAGTCACCTTCGATATTAGGCTTAACCCTATTCTTTGAGGTTAATATTGGTTTTGTAGTTTGTGTACTTCCAACGACTCCCCGACGTCTTCTTATTCTTGGTAATTATAAAATAAATGTTGATAATATCTTATGTTCATGAAATAATAACGCATGGATATGATTTATTAACATAATTGATTAATTTCTGTAATATGAGTTCAAATTGATAGAAATTTCCATTCGATACACACGTTAGTAACAATCGATATTTATCTCAGGAGTGAATAATAAAATAGGTTTAATATATTTCGTGGGAATTCTTGTGGCTGCTACGAAAAGTTCCACTACATGATAATTAACAATATAGAGTACCTTTACAAATCATCTAGTACTTATAATATAAAAAATTACAAAATTAAATAAGAAATAACATACAATGTCTGATGAGATTCAATACGCTTCGTAAAAAGCATGCTGGTTAGAGTGACGTCATCATCATGGCTGCCGTCGTCCGTGTCAGAGAATAATTGAAGTTTATTAAATGTGTCAAAATAAATGTTTTCCTTGTAATCACTGTTTCTTTTAGATATGGAATTTGTTTTCACTTGTTAAAATGTTCACTAGTGATTAGTGTTAGTGTGAATTGGTGTGTTGTCTAGTGGTTGTTCTTTTTTGGATAAAAAATATTGTCAGTTATTAAGTCAAATTGTACTTTACACATCTAGGCGATATTGCTGAACGTCTTCTGGTTTATTCTTTATATTTTCTTGATTATGTGTGTTCCTGGTTAGTGAAATGATTGTAGTGGAGGAATTATTTATCTTCAGTGGTTGTCATAAAAATTTTCTTTCACAAAACGGTTTAGTATTTTAGATTTTTAATTTAGTAACATCTCGGCACGCACTATTAAACTGTTCTCCATCACAATTAACAATTAAGTGTTATTTCTTCTTTTTTAGTCACCGAACTCATACAAACTTCTTAAATTTTGATTGGCCATTTATGTACAGGTTATGTGTTATATGATCAATACCCATTAACTACTTTACATTTTATAAATTACTTTTAATATATAATTTTATTATTATATTCTAATGATACATGCAATGTTTATATGATTATTAATTAGATAATTATAAACAATTTGGTACTAAACATGCCTCAGTTTATAACTGTAAAACCTTAGTAATTTGAATTTCTCTGATATATGGTGGAACAATTTGTTATGGTTGATTGTAATTTCTACCTTGACTCCCTGAGATAAATATATTTAAATTAATTAACTACTAACACAAACTCTTAGAACATATAACAAAACTCTTAATAATAATACTTGTTTTTGACAGTTTTAGTTTATTTATACTGTTAAACTATTGTCTGTATGATAAACTAATTTTTCTGTCTGTTAATAATAATGAAACACTTTTTATAAAAAATAAATAGCACACTGTTTAAATGTAGTTTGTGTCACTATTATTATTCTGTCACGTAACTCACTGTAAGGGGTTGTGTCCCTTTTTCTTTCCTTGATTATAAGCCTATACAATTTTGTTTAATACAATTTTATTTTATGAATAGGTACTCTTTATTGGGTTTGGTTGTGTTATTCATGGCAAGTTATTTAGGCCTACTAGGTTTATTTATTTAAATTTTTGTCTGTTTACTGCCCTATTCTACTGGGTAATTTCTGGGTGTCTTGGTGATATTAAATAAGTCAAAGGTTGTTTTTATTTAGTTATATTTGGTTCCTTACTAATTTCTTTAAAACTTGGTATTTTCCTTTAATTGGCTATTAATTATTATTTCTTGTTCCCTCTCTGGATAGGGTTTCCATATTATATTTACAATTCTTTTTATAACATTTTGTTTCGTTACACTGTTAGTGTTATGAATTTGTTGTTTTCTGTCTTTGGCTGTTGTTTGTTTTGTGTAGGAGTGTATTATTGAAATCCAAGAATTAATTTTGTTAGAATTATTGAATTCGTATCATATGATTGAGTTAATTATTATATTTCTTAAATAATATAACAGTATTTTACGTAATAAACTTTTAATTTACAAAAAATGAAGAATTATAAAACTGCTGTTAACCGGCAAATAAGAATGACGCGATTTGATTATTGAATTACATAAATTAAGAGATCGTCTAGTCGGCCTCAAATATCAGCTGGTTCCAGTGTTGCCACGTTTAATATTTCGGCCTTCTACTAGAGTCGGCCATGGTAAAGCGTGTTCGATTTGTTTTAGTAACGTCACTTTCAATATATAAAATGTATATAGAATCTAAAGGTTTAAGGTACAGTACCACGGTTTTACCACAGTACATGCCATGGCTTTACGCGTGACACACACACACACACACACACACACACACACACACACACACACACACACACACACACACACACACACACACACACACACACACACACACACACACACACACACACAGTTTTTTGCAATATTTTTGTAGTATACGTACACTAAAATACGTGCGTGTAACAATTACGTAATTATTACTTTAGCTATACGTACTGACGTATAGTGCAAGACGAGTTTTATAAAAGGAAATGGTTAGATGTTAGAACACACACACACACACACATTTCCTAAGCTATTACTGCGAAGTCTTAATAGGGATGCGGATCGCTTGAGGCACTCGGGAGGCTTTGAAAGACCTTGTAAGTACTGTGTCGAAACTAAAACACGAACACGAATTAAAGTTTCCAAGAACGCCACAACGTACATACAACTCTTAAAACAAATAACACTCCAATAGAAAACCAGAAAATACAAATTAAAAACTATAACCAAACATTTTATATAAAATATGTTTGCCACTTTAACTCGCTTTTAACGTAATGAAAAATACTCTTTCTACAAAAGAAAAGAAAAGGAAAACTTTGAATCGAAACTGCTGAGAGAAGTTTCGCCGTGGAACGAAGATAATCCTACATTTCGTCATCGATACATAAAGCCAATATATTTTTTATTGTTAAAACTTGAGTCGTGTATTTGTACCATGACCGTTCTTTTATTGCCGTTATCGCCGCTCTAACCATTACAGCAGTTTGCCTGTTGGGAAAGTTTTGTTATTAAGGAGAGAAAGAAAAAGAAGAAGTGAGTGAGCAATATAGTAAATGAAATTCTGATGGCAGTGTGGTACCATTGTTGGTTAAGAAGGACACAAAAAAAGAAACGTGCATTGTTCTGGGAATGTTAATTGATTAACTTTGTTTCACGAGTTACTTATAATTTTGTTAAGGCCTACATTCAGTTTGATTACAATCACTTTATTTATGATGTCTGATATAAAGTATTATATTTAGTCTGTTATATTCTTACACACAATTCGATTTGTTATATTCTTTAAGATTCGATCATTCGATCACTAATCAGCGGGTTCACTGAACTTCTATTATTTGTATTCTTTACGTCAGTAGTTCATATAAGAATTAAGTTATATCAAATTCGCTGACAGCACTGTATTATTTCAGTTATTCTAGGAATTCCTGACAGATGAATGATTACACACCCCTCAAACGCATTATTTTTGAAATTGTAAATAAATGTGAGCGAGATTCGCCTGGTTTCATGTTTTGTAAAGACAGAGAAGAATAATCATGAATAATTAATATCTATTTTATTTAAAAACTACACATATCGTCTCCATTATAATATAATATAACATCGTGTTCACGAAAAATGACGTCTGCTCGAGTCGTATTTGAACGAAAATGACAGGGATTGAAATGAGCGCCAGAGGCATCTAGCGGAGATTGCTTGCGGTAACTCGTTCACTGATCGAATATTTTCCTGGCCGAGACTGAAATGTAATCAGAGACATCTAACGGCGGCTGCTTGCGGTAACTCGTTCACTGATCGAATCAGTAAGTGACCGAGATTGAGACACACAAAGCAAATGACCGAAACCGAGACCGAAATTGATTAGAAAGCTGTCCAGAGGCACCTAGCGGAAATTGTATCTCAGATACTTCGTCAGTAATGGTATTGTTCAGATTTAAAATGTATTCAAACCACGATTCGCCTGTGACGTCGGCTGCATGTCGCTTATCGCCCGACCAGCTAGGTCGGTCCCTCCCCCTTTCCAATCTTGCAGTCAGCTGACGGAGCTCCAAGGGGCAAGAGCCTATTCCGCGCGTGTGTTACGCAAAATTCAGTTTACGGCCGTCAATATGTGAACGATTCAATTAACTCAATTTCAATTCTTCTAAATTGTTAGATATGCAGTCGTACGGGCACGCGCGGATTTACAGAATCGCATGAATATCATTTAATCCGTTTTTTTATAATAAATCGTTTATACAGTCCACTTTTATCGTTTTACATTTTGTCTAAAGCCAGCCTACGGTTTAACGTGTGAACAGCTGTTAACCCCAAGCCACGCAAGAGGACAGCAAGTTCAACGCAACAGGTATTAACTGACCGACTCATGTTTTAAAAGATCGATTCGATTAGTCGATCACTTAAATGATTTGACAAAGTGATTAGTTCAATGCTGAACGACATATCTGTATTTCAAACCCTCTAAGATCCTAAGATCACACCAAGGACACGCCAGGGTTTAAACTGTAGAGGACATAAGTATGCTCAGGGAAAGGTAACGTCGATGGTCGGGGGGTGTACAAACGGCTAATAACCAGTTCATGTGAAAAGTTAATATACTTGCAGTACTCTAACAAGTCATAGAAATACAACTGTAAATTTATTATTATTATTATTATTTTATAAAGGAATAACCAGATCCATGCGCCAGTAAGAAGCGGCACATCAAAATTACTAAGTCAGTGCAAACATGTGAGATTGCAGAAACGTGCAAAAGGCCACGAGAGTTAGGACAAGTGAGGAGTGTGGTGTAAGGAACACAACAGCTTGGATGGATAAAAGGCGGCAAGAGTGGGAGTCACATATTTCAGGAAAGACAGTTTCAGGTATATCACCTGCTCTTTGTAAACGTTTATATCGACGATCTAGTAAGGAAACTGGAACACCTAGAGAACCCTGGTATAAGATATCACGAGACAGATGTTTGAATGTGCTGTTGTCTGCTTGATACTGGATACAAAATAGGCTTATATGCAAGGATCATAAACCACTGCCTGCAGACCATTTCCGAGCATCTTGTTTTGGAAGAAGCCTTTGATAGAGTAAACAGAATTATCACTGTTGCACACCACTATAGAAAAATCATTCCGATTAGCGCTTTCAAGCTTCACAGCTCATCACCAGATCGGAATAACAACAGCAGGACAAACACTCCTGCTGTTGTTATTTCCGATCTGGTGATGAGCTGTGAAGCTTGAAAGCGCTAATCGGAATAATTTTTCTATAGTGGTGTGCAACAGTGATAATTCTGTTTGTGATTATAACCAGTAACACAAATTTCTTAATTAAATTTAATAGAGTAGACAGAAATTTGCTGTGGCAAGTGTTAGAAGAACGGGGATACCCTCAACAACTTATAAGAACTATACAAGGACTGTATAACGGAACAAGAATATCTATTAAAAATAATAGTTGGATATCTCACCAAATATCTGTAAATCAAGGTGTCAGACAGGGGTGCAGTATATTACTTACTCTTTTTAACATTTATGTTAACGATCTAGTAAGGAAATTGAAACATCTAGCAAACTCTGGTATTAAGATATCACGAGACAGATATTTGAATGTCCCGTTGTTTGCTGACGAGTTACTTCTAATTAAAAATACAGAATCTGCTTTACAGAAATCTGTTTTGTAAAATTTGAAAACAATAAAATATGAAAATCTTCACTACAAAAACAAAAGCAATGGCATTTCGAGGTGAGGAACCAAAGAACCATTATGAGCAAAAATAATTAACGATCAAATTGTAGAACAGGTGAGTCATTTTACCAATTTGAGAAATGATATTGGCTATGATTAGAATTATGATACTGATGTTAAGGTAGGTAAGTCCCAGACGATCTGTGGGACAATAAATTGTTTTAATTTTTATACAAAATTAAATTTTACAAAGTTATGGCAGTCCCTATACTGTGCTATCGGTGTAAATTATGGACCACTGTGACGATTTAAAACAAATTTAAATAGCACAAAACAAAAAGTTTTTTTTGTTTGTAATAACACATAATAAAATAATCCCCCCCCCGCTGTAGCAAATACCTGTACAAACAAGTGAAAAGCCAGTACCGACACGCAAATTATACAGTTGTTACGCTAATTAAAATAACCATTGTAATGATCTCTAAAAAACGTGATAGTTACAAATAAAATACTGACGAAAATAAAGAAGCTGTGGTATAATTAATAGTAGCTAATTAAAGGTAAAATAATAATAATAAAAGAACGAACTACTTTTCTCTCGATGTGTAAACTACACCAGATCCCTACTCACGGCCACAAAACCTACCCCCAGTCGTCGCTGAATTGCGCCCAAGCCAACTGCTTTGCCATGCGTTGTCACAAGAAATACGTGTTACATTACATAACTATGTATAAATAAATAGATGCTTCTTAGTAACAAGAGCAATAAGTAGAGCAGAGTGGCGCATTTTATAACGTCTCTTCTTCTTGACATTATAACACGGGCAGCCGGTTTAATTGACAAAGGCCAATTAAATTGGTTCCCCGTGTTATAATGTCAAGAAGAAGAGACGTTATACCACAACCAAGAACCAAGAAAGTAAAATACAGGCCTTGGAAATGGTTTTCTTAAGATGAGTTAAAAGGTGATCTAAACTTGATCGTATGTAGAATGAGGCCATAAGAGAAGAATTAGAAGTTTTTATCTTGAATGAAAGATAAAAAAAATTATAAACAACGATGGAAAGAATGTCGGATTCAAGACTGTCCAAACAACTCTGGAAATGTAACCCTACAGGACACAGGTGAGCGGGTAGACCCAGAAAGAGATGGGTGGAGGATCTTTGAAGGCGGAAGAGGCAGCACCTCTCCTATGCCGTGATGTGAAGACGATGATGAGATGATTGAACGGTAGTGAAGGCGACAAGAGATAAGAAATGATGGGCACGGCATGATCAGGTGGAAGTACAATATCTTGTAACAACAATCGATCGACTACATAAAGATGAAAAAGAAGAAGAAACCCAATTTATTTTACAGACATACGTGCCGTGGAACCGATTCAGTACACACAATCGCAACGTTAACGCACAGAAATGTGAAAAAGTTTGAACACGCTTCGAATAAATATAACTGTTATCAGTCGCTTAGGAATTTATGGTATAACTAAAAACACCAGTAAACACGTCAGCTCGTCATTTCATCTCGGCCTTAATGACTGACATTATTGCCGAGATAAGCTTCTTTACTGTTTTATGATTAATTTTTATAGGCGCTGCTAATACTTCAGATATGACGATTTAGAATTGGACCGTTCCATCAATTTGTAAGCCAACAGTTAACAAAATATACTATAATTACTTACATTTCGTTCTGTTAAAAGCATGCATCATGAAAACGTTTACAAATTATTCGTTTTGTCGCTTCTTAGACTTGATTCACTCTAAGAACATGATAATTATGACGCAGTATCGATGTAGCTTCATTTCGATACAGTATTCTTTTTAGATTGTTTTAAACGTATCGATTCACACCAGAGAGCTCACGATCATCTTGGGTCTTATCACGCCTGCCTCTGTGAAACGGAAGCGAAGCGATATTGTAGCATTATCGTATCTTTAGTGCGAATCGAGCCTTAAGCAGAAACGCTAGGGACACGATGCACGCGTATTACCGACGATCACGGCCACTTTGATACGCTCGCTGTACCTCAACGCCGTCTGTATCAGTTATATTCATCTGTTCTCTGCAGCAGTTTCTCTTCTGCCTCCAAAGTGAAAGGACGATTTGACAGCACAGTTCTTGTAATGAAGTTGGAAAGAAAAAAAGAAGAAAACTTGCACCTACTTTTTAAGAGGATTAAAAGACTTCTTTGACCCTTTTATCACCAAGCTTTCCCATAATAGCTTTGAAATCTTTTTCGCGATACACTACAACATATTTTTATTTTTATAACAATAAATCCACACACTGAGAATCGGTGCTTTGCCCGAAGTCTGAGATTAAGATTACTAAAAACTTACAGCTTCCAAGTACAATGACGTATTCATATGTGATAAACATATGCCTGTGTAAAACATATATATGTGATTTATCACATATATTCTTATATATGTGATAAATATTATCGCCTGTCCAAGATAATATTTCAGTTATGGGGAAAATTACAAAAGTCCCGATTATTCTACTGTTTCTTTAGTAATATAACAATCGTAGAGCACACAATCATTCACATTCGGACTGGGGTTACATTCCCCTTTAGTCTGACACCTTACTGTATTTTCACAATTTTTTCACATTCTTAATCTCTTTTTATGGGCTCTGGAGTCTCAAAATTTTCAAATATCCCAAAACGTAACACGACATTCACATATTAGTTAAAGTTCTCTTTAATTTGATACCCCACATGAATTTTCGGGAATTTATCAAAATTTGTATCTTATTTTTAGGCACTGACGTTCAAAAATTTTGACGGTTTTAAAAATGAATACTACATTTAGATTGTTGTGAAAATTACCTTTAATTTGATACTTCACATGATCTTTTGAGATTTTGACCCCTCACATTTTTTTCTTTCGCCCCCTATTTTTGGGGGGAGGTCAAGCTCCAACGATAATAATATTTTGTAGAGTAGAGACACGCGTGCCAAGTTTACGAAAATCGGTTGATGGTTTCAAGAGTTGACCCCAAATAGACAGGCAGACAAATGCCAACAATCGGTCGAGTTAAAACTATAGACTCGCTTCGCTCGTTCAACTTAGTAATTGTGTTTAACATACACAGTATTTATTGAAGAACCAGTGTTAGTACTCGTCTATTACTTATGCGTAATAAGTTATTCGTATTTACATAGATTTATTACTGCAGCTGATTCCCACACTCTTCACGAGCACTTATGACAAAAGGACCGAGATGAAGGTCGGAATAGGAGACAAAGGAGAGGACAACAGACAAACAACAATGTATACTTCAACAATCTGTATTTACTTTACTTACATTTTGATATACAATAGTCACTGGCCGGACAACAATGGTTACATGACTAGAATCATCCATACCAACTGTATTTAAAATATCGTCTTTGATTGAAGGTTTTTGCAGTAGTATTTACAAAAGCAATCTTCATATGCTAAACGTAAACATTTTTTCAAAGCCGGTGTTGTCCGTTACGTAAGCAAACAAACAAACATCAGCCCGGTGGTAAAGTCGAGGCCCGAAACTACGGTGTCGACCGGTGAGGATGACCACCAATGTTAAGATCGAAACCACGACTTTACGGGGGCATGATTTTTAATAATAAAAAAAAAATTGTCGTACTTTAAACCGTCTTATGGTAAGCTGTCTTTTGAGATGCGCGTATTAATTTAAGAAACTATTTTTTCAAGAATTCACTTTTGTTTGGTTTTACAAAACGCTTTCGAGGCCCACCAACCTAACGCATTCGATACTTATAAAGAAAATGCAAATAGGTCTCGAAGCGGTTATAAAATTAAACTATGTAAGTTTTTGAAAAAGTGGGTTACTAAATGAATAACTGTAGTGAAATATGTGAATATGTATCTATCCGTGTGTGTGTGTGTGTGTGTGTGTGTGTGTGTGTGTGTGTGTGTGTGTGTGTGTGTGTGTGTGTGTGTGTGTGTGTGTGTGTGTGATCAACGTTGTCACTTCGTATGAATCAGCAACACATAATGTTTAAAACTTATTCTAATACCAGTACAGTACAGTTACCATGCTAGACACATACATCTCACTATCTGAGTCAAATCGATTGTAACACACAATTTTGCAGAAATTTTTATTTATTTTTGTTAACAAGTAGGAGCGTGGTATTAGAAAGATGTATGTATGTTTGAATGCATTAGTTTCAATAACTTTAACAACAATAACATTATTTCGATTTTTATTTTCATTGTTTTATTTAGTTTTGAAAATAAATCCTTGTTTTTTAATTTTAAAACAGTATTGATATTCAGATATTTTTTGTTGGTTCGTGTTATTTCGGTTTGTAATTAACATCCGTGCATTTTATTGTATACATTTTGTTTTCTATAAAAAGTTATTATTCTTGACACTTACTTCGATAAAAAAATTATCAAAATTAATTTACTGATTAATTAATCGTCATGTTTACTACAAACTTGAAAGAAATCTTGATTATTTTAACCAGTTGAATCAGATTCCCTACACAGTCCGGTTTCCGTTTAGGCTGATAACGAATAAGGACGAAAATCTCGTACGGTGTTTATAAAAACATTCAATTCAGTAAATAAGAAGTTTGCGGATTCGAGTTCTTTTCCAACTATGCAATTTATAATTTTCAACTATTTTAACATGTTTTTTAATTATTTAATTTATTTTAACTATTGATTAAAAAAATAAGAAAAATTATTAAGAAAATGAGTTTCGTGAAAAAAATAATAACAGTAATGTGCTCACACAAAAAAAAATTCCTCTGATTTAGAACACACGTCATAAACGCAAAAATTAAAATCAATTACTATCTAAATATAGCCTAAACACAAACTTGTGTAGCTTCATTGTTTATATTCTGTTCGGATGTGTTGAATTATATTTCACTAATTACAGTACAAAGTGCTTAAAAACGATTATAGCTTAAAAAGTAGCTTAAAAACGATTATAATAACCTTAACAACAAAATTTAAGTTAACGGTTTATATGACCATAACGTCTTTAAAATAAGTGTTAATTGTTTAAAAAAGAGTTTAAAGGAGTGTGTAACTCCTTGTTTATGAGTTTTACAAAGCAGCCGTACACGTGTTAGACCCAGTAATCGTTTTGTTGAAATTGACCCACGACAAATTTTCCTTGAAGAATTTGTGATACAAAAAAAAGAACCACTATTTTAAAAGAATGTTAAATAAAAAGGAAATTAAATTAAAAAAAAAATAAAATAATTAACGTAGTTAAAACAGGCGACTACGTAAATCAAGTAACTGTAATTATTTCAAGGCCGTACAAAATTATATAAAAAGTATAATTACGTTTTATTTTAATAAACTGAAATGGAAAACTACACATTACCCAACAGTTAGAATTAAGAACGTCTTCACTTTTTTCCGATTTTATTCATTATTATTATTATTTTTAGATGTATCAATACCAACATGTAAAAGTTCTGACATTTGGAATTAAATAGTAACTATCATCAGTATTTTTACGATCGAGTGGTTTCTTGCTTGATAACTAAGGTGTAACTTGTACAGTTTAAGCCAGTACAATAATGAAAACTAGTTTTTTAAAGAAAGTCATTAGTATGCTCTAAAGTCAACTATCTATTAACTAACGACAATCAGCAGACAAGAAAAGTCAATGTTATAAAAAGGATGGTACGAGTTTTAATTTAAAGTCTACTGAGGTACACAGAATAAATAATAGAGTAATTACAAGTTAGTCGAATGCGTCGCGGGTTTGTTATACTGGATAAGAATTACCGGCAACATACTTCTTTGTGCATTCATATTGATTATCAATGCGCGTTAGTAATTGATTGTTTACCTTTGTTTTTAGAGTTAATTTGTGTTCCCGTGAGTGTGTTTAGTGTAATTATTTCATGTTTTCATGAATCGTTGAATGTTTGAGAATTTTATTCACACATTCCTGTACCCGAACAAAAGTAAGTTTAGTGGGAATTAATTTTTAATATTGTTATTCTTATAATTATGCAAGAGAACATTATATAAGCGAAATTTTTAGGGTTTGTTTTCCTCTAATGTGAAGCAGTATGCAATATTACTGTAGATAATTGTTTTAGGGTGGGAATTAAACAAGACAATTTTAATGTTAGAAGTGAGACAAGGCGTTGTGTAATAAATTGTGGAGCTTTATTTTTTGGCCTACGTTTACAATGTAAGCATACGCGCAGGGATGTTCAATGTAGAAAAAAATGACAAATTAGAAGACATCAGTCACTGGTTACTGGATCGGCGATCCTTAGTCACTGTTGTCAATAATGACTGGAATAAATAACGGACTGAAACCGAATTATAACCAAAGCGGTTATAAAACATTTGTTTTTACCAATTGGATAAATGTTTACGCATTCATTTTTAATTAGATAAGTAAAAAATTTCCCGTTTCCGCTATACAATTTTCACGCTAAATATAACAATAATGACTTTTATCTTTAAAGCAACAATAATTGGTCTAAGAAAAATTCTCGGTACGGCTTATTTGAACACATCGGTAAATAGCTACAACAATAAAAACTTAGGTCTACTGCCAATTAGGTCTACACGAGCCGAACATAAGTCGAAATGTTTAGGTTTTGTTTTGTTTTGGTACTTTACAAAAAGACTATAATAATTATAGGCTATACTATACAATATTTTTCTTTAGACAAAATGTTCATTACCGTACTAAATTAGTCAATAATGAGTGACAATCAATGTGATACAAAATGACTATTTTCGAAATTTTATATTTAAAGAATTAGCGTGAGCGATCTTGAAGATTATGTTACAGTATTATATTACCAGTAACATAGCGAAATTTATTTATTTATTTTTTTTATTCGTTAACATGAACATGAGACTAATAAATTGTTTATTTTTGATGTACGATAAGTAATTTAAAACAAATTTTTTTTTTATTGATTTCAGGAGATCACTATATGAGTTAATGTTTTTTCCTTTTTTTTAAGACAATTGTTTGAAGTAATGTAGAAGGTGCTGATTTAAAAGCTAATTGATCCGTGTTAAAGATAACAACAAATACAGGCTCTGGCCCGCGGCCAGGTTTAAAAGCTGCTGCTATTGACTCGGGGAAATTTACCGACTGCGGATTAGTCTCCTACACCTCCAGCAGGTCTGTTGTAAAAAAAGTCTTTACTACTTATTTTTAAGACGCACTGCTACGCGCGCGTGTTTTGTCGTGTTCTTATCTATAACGACGGACAAGAAAATCTTAAAATTTGTGCAAACAGTAATTTAGCAGTCACTGGTGAGTTTTGAAATTTAGACAGCCGCTTCTTGTCATACGACGGACAACAAAATCTTAAAATTTGTGCAAACAGCAATATAACAGTCGCTGGTGGGTTTTGAAATTTATACAGCCGCTTCTTGTAACTGTTATTATTACACAGGAGTTTTTACTATTATTTTTTTAAATCGTGATTTGTTTTCTTTATATTGCTTTTACGATAAAATCTACTCGAGAATTCAATTATAAAATTATTAATTCGTCACTTCAGGGAACACCTATATTTATTTTATTTTGAGGTTCAGTTTCTATTGAGACGCTAGTTGAGTGTACTATTTCTGTGATTGCGTTCTTTCTGTATTATTTAAAAAAATGATAGGTTAGCACAATGTATTGATAATGCAATTCAGGGCCGTGCGCATGGGGGACCAAGGGGACAATGGCTCCGTCTGGGACAATAGGGGGAGGGGGAGACACAGAAATCGAAGACCAAACGAAAAGGTTACGCAAAAAACAGCCAATTAAAATATTTGTCTCATAGTTTTAAAGCAATGTAGCTATATCTAGAGACTTAGCAACGTACAATGTTCCTGTAGCATTAGTGGCCTTGTCGGTAAATTTTTACGGCAAGTTTTAATTATTTCGGGAAAACGCTGTTTTTCTTAATAATTATTCCACTGACGTTTCACTTAGACGACGTTAAGCTCGATTACCAGTGAAATGTTTTTGTAAACCGGCATTGGTACAAGACTGCACCTAAATCGAAAGATCAGCTGATTGATTTGTGTCGTTGACTGCAGAAGGCAGTGGTCCCTACTTTCTTTGTGCGCCATATGTAATTTATTTTCTTTGTTTCATCAGTGCACTTTGTCGTCATGGTGTTTACGTACTTCCGAAGTCAGTAAGTACACATACCAGTATTACATTAATTAATATTTTGTCGAAATGTAGTATTTCGAAAATCAATTATAGAATAAAAACAATTCGATTTTTCTGACAAAGGAAATAGTAATGTAATTTTGCTAACAGTTCACAAGCTAACAGCTGAAAAATTTGTACAATCGCGCTTTTTATAGTTATCTGTGTGGAGATATCTAAAAAAATTGTTGTAGCGTAAAAGTTGTTTTTTATTTGCGCACGTGCACAATAACTGCATTGTTGTAGCGTTACGTTGTACTGAAATTTCATTACGCATTTCATTCGATTATCGAAATTCAATGTGAACTGACACTGACAAATTGTTTCAATGCTTACAGTCCAGTTTTTGACGGGGTTGAAAAAGAACGCGTGTACAGAAAAAATGGAAGAAGCCATTGACTTGGTTGATACGGCTAGGCAGGCAAATTTTCATTTGCATACAATATGCGCACAAAATAAATATAAAAATTAGGTAAGGTTTTTATTGGTTATATAAAACAATTACAATTGATGCTGTTCGTTATTCACAGAAAATCTAATCGACTGATTTACCAGTAAAACTGTAGTTTCCCTAAAACAAGTGAGTACGTAAAAAACAGCGAAAGTTGAGTGTCTGATGTAGACATAAAAAGAATTGTGCAAAATTTCGAGTCGTCTTACAGGAAAAATCGTTTAGTTCGAATAAAACGAATGCATACACAAAAAAAACATCTCCTGTTTTGCAAGTTTTCAAAATTTCTTGTGCTAACTTTTTTACAACGTGCAAATAAAAAATAAGATTTTGACTAGTGCATTTTTGTTTAGGCCTTGAGTACTTGTTCAGTTAGAAGAAAAGTATGTTTATTGCAAATTTCACAAATAGTTCGGTTTAAAATATTTCACGTTAAATTTCTCGTTAAAATATTTCGGTAATAGTTCCGAGTGACTATCCTGTCTCTGACAGCCAAAAACTGCAAAAACCGGGTTTTTTGTTTCTACATAAACTACAGGGCAAAACTAGGCGCGGAAGCGAAAAATTCGCACTTTCTTTTTGCAAGTAAAGACAGTGCTCTTTTTATTTGTATTAGTAATACAGCAATGAAACACAATGCTGTTTCGAGTTGGTTGCTTTTCCAGTGACCTGTATAAAAAGCGAGTATTAGTGGAAAACAAGTTCTGCCACAAAAAGGGAGACATGTACAGTAATAGGCAAGGGGTGGCGGCCCTTGGGCCATCCCGCTTTACTTCGAGTTGGTTCCTTTTACGTGGATTTCAAAAAAAAAAAAAAAACTAGAAAGGTTAGTAGTTAGGTTAGTTTGCATGTTAACCTAACAACGTCAATTTTACCTTATTTACGTTAAAAAACTACCTTATTTTTGCGAATTTTTGCTTCCATACCTAATTTATGTGGAAAAACAAAATCCCGGTTATTTGCAAGTTTTGTGGCTGTCAGAGAGAAGGCAGTCACTCGGGACTATTACAGAAATATTTTGTAAATCAGTTACGAAAGAAAAAGTTTTCGTTTCAAAGGTAATAATCATACAAATTTTCTTCCGATGGTACATAATTAAAATTATGATGTCAAGGGGCATAAAATCGTTGGTCAACTATACAGCTCCTAGTGTTAATAATGTGGACATACAATAATTATTCGTGTCAATCGTCTCATGGTAATATATTTAATATAGTTTTATTAAGTGTTTAAAATACTTTTTTTATTTGAATATTTGCGAAAAATATGTTAACATCGTCCCGATAAACTTCAGCGAAGGTTAGTTCATTGTTGGCGCGTTAGAGATTATTGTTAATTAATTATGTGATAGATAGTTTTTCATTAATACGGTATTTTCATTACCGCGAAGTTGGCACTATACTAATCTCGTTGATAACTATGTCAGACTGCATAGATAAAGGATGATTAATTGCCGCGCGGCAGGAAGAGTAACCGAAGAAGTCCACACACACACACACACACGCGCGCGCGCGCGCGCGCGAATCACGGTGATAAATGACGCCAAGTTTGTCGCGGTATATATCCAACAAATAATCAAAGTTTTGTGCCAACCATTGACATTGTTGTAACTCACATTGTAAACTGTCATTAGAGAGTCTGAAATTTTGTATGTAGTAACGTAAGTCTCCCACGCGCGCGCGCGCGCGCGCGCGCACACACACACACACACACACACCACTCGGTATGTGACAAATCAAAATGAGTCACAGATAAATATTTTTGTTAACGTCGGATTTTCTAGTTTTTATTATAATTTTAAAAGGCGTCGCGGGTTTGTTGTCTTGTATTCCTGTTGATAATTTGTTTATACAATTTTTTATTTATTATTTCTTTATAAGTAACTCCACGAGTGTATTGCAGTATTCTTGATTAAATATTATCAAATTATATTACTGTTGCGGTATTATTAGATAATAATTATCCCGACGTAGGTTCCACTGATAGAATCAGTATCTTCAGAGGTTACAAGCGAATTAACAATAATTGAAAAGATTCGATTTCAATGTTTGAAATCTTATCATTTGTAATATTATCATTTCGATTATTGTTCATTTATTTATAATCTCTGAACATACTGATTCTATCAGTGGAACGTACGTCATGATAATTATCTAATAATACCAATAACATGCAGTAGTAATATAATTTGATAATATTTAATTTTGTTGTTGTATTACACATTTCAATTGCATTGCCTGTGTACATTTTTTGTGTTTTTTTCCAAAAATTTATGTTTTTATTAAATCGTTTTTGATTATTTTTGACTGTTAATTAATACTGTTTTAAAACCGCATCAGTTTTGAACACAAACATAATTCTAATTACAGTGGAACTCGCGAATAACGAGCTCACTTATAACGAGAACTCGAATGTAACAAGCAAAAGTACGAGATCTGTTTGGTTTTGTATCTTAGTAATGATAATTATACTCGCTTTTAACGGGTAGGAACGCATTAGACACTTGATTATAGCTAGCATTTTATCGCAGGCTTGTTCACTGGTTAAGGCCTAAAAAAGTTCGTTATGATACAGCATTTTAAACTTTCTTTTAAAATAATTAACGCAATTTAGTGAAACTAATAATGTAAATGATGAATTCGTGAAATATTTAAATAAATTACGAAACTATTTTGATATCTACAGATACAAAATGACTAAACAAACAAAAATAGATGACTTTTAACGTTAATTAAGTTCTGAGTGAGAAATATAATTTTGACGATTCCATTTAGAACAAAGAACAAAAAGACAAATAAATTATAGTGAATTTTTTCGTAATTTAAAATCAAATATTGTACATGTGGCATGGAAGGTTTTACGTTTTTTGCCTGATAGCCGGCTGATTTTTGATACGTTTTTACTACACATTTACTTTTACTATAATTCGCGATGCACTATACGCCAATATTCAGCAAAGACTATGAGCGTCTAAAAAATGTTTGAAGTCTAAATTTTACTTTTCAGCGCATAATGTAAAACATGTCAAAATTTTATCGTACAAAGCCTCTTCTATAGTAGACTTTTTGTTGTGTTCGATAATCACCACGGTATAAAAATTTAGGCTTGTGAGTCGACAGCTCGGATGTAGCGAGCATCCGGTTTTAACGAGCACATTTGTCCGGTCCCTTCAATCTCGTTATAAGCGAGTTCCACTGTATATGGAATTTGGATTGCTTATGGTTTTGAAGGTCCGTTTTTCCAACCGTTTTTTAGCTTGTCCTGGATCATTAATTAACACACTACAACTACAAAGCAAGTATTTGCTGAAAAGATAAAGAAATAAACTTCCAAAAATACAATTTCCCACAAGAGGTACAATAGAAAGTAATAATAACAGTCATAAACATCATCATTATTATCGGTAGGATTGTTATTAGCATATTATATTATATGATAGCTGTTTTTCAGAAACAAAATGTTGTAGAATGTTGCCATTTATAGTAAAATAATAATAACTGGTCCTCTTACTGAGTACGCTTTAAGTCATATTCAAACATTTATTAATATAGAGTTTATTCAATAAAATAAGATGGCACCAAAAGTTTTTCTTAATTGGTAATAACATATAGCCTATAACTGGGTAGGCATAGGCCTACATATCCAACGCCACCGAAATTTTAATGTTTCCCATAAGTGAAATCACACATCTGTGTCATCGTCGTAATATTTATGCATAAAGAAAATTAAAAAAAAAGAAACTTCCCAAAAAGCATAATATAAATATTGCTTATTTTTGAGGTTAGTTCCATATCTGCGCACTAACAGTAATCTTTATGAAAATAAAACAGGAATTTAATGAATCTCTCATTCCGACTAAAAATTAACTCACAGAAACGTTCGAATAACAAAAAAATGAGGAAAACCTGCTATCACTAAAATAGAATGTAAATAGATTATTTGGTTATATTTTTTGTTGTAGGTTACTGACAGGAACAGCTAGATACATTGTCGTGGAATTCAGAGTTTTGAGAATGGGTTCGTCCGCGAGTTTGATTCAGTAATAGATAGGCGGTCCTCAACAAATGAATTGTGAACTGCAAAATGTATTAAACAATCTTTTTAACATTTATTTTATGAACACTAAGTTTGAATAGACGTTTAGGAAAATGAAATGGTAATTTGAAGTAGAGCGGTTACTGAACGCAATCGTTAAACATTTTTTATGAAATGAGTAATGAAGAGTCGATTAAAATAAACGAAAGATTTCAATTGGAACTGTATAGAACATTTAACTTGATTAAGAATGTTATTAATTAGATTAACTAATTTCATATAAATTGCAAGGAAAAGAAAACGTGAACTGGGTCGGACTGAACACGTAGAAAATGTGGGGAAAGGCTAAAAATAAGTAAATTTAATAATAACGAAATCAAATAGAGAAGAAATGTACCAGATTAGGTGGTACAACCGAAACTTAGCGCGGACCGAGTGTTCGTCGAAGTATTGTGTGAAGTGTTATCGTGTTGTAAATTGTGTGAAACTCTATTATTTGACATTATTATTGCGTGTGGACAAATCTAAAATAAAAAGAAAATAATAAAAAGAAGAAGAAGGTGCCATCTGGACTGACGAAAGGAGGAAGATAGATCGACCAAGAATGAAGGAGATGTGGGAGAGAAGAAAGAGAGAGGAGAAGAAGGCACCAGTTAATCCAAACGTAGTCCACAGTGGCTCATACGCAAAAAAAGAAGAAGGGGGAGGAGGAGAAGAACATAACCTTTTATCAAGTTTTAACATTTATAAAAGTTTTTAAAGTTGGAGATTGTTCATCTTGGGCGAATCCGACCGTACGAATATTTACGTTCGCATGTTAAAATATGGACTCTTGTACTTGTTTAACAGTAGTGTGTACAAATATTCATTAAGTTTTACGAATATGTAATATAAGTGTGTACAAATATTCGCAACTGTTATATACGTTTTTAAGTTATTTTACGCGCAAATGAAACTGACCTCTTGATACTTCGTAGCTATGAACTGAAGTTCGATCTATTTTCAATATTCTCATTTTCAGATTCATAGAAATTACGACTGTATCACACACACACACACACACACACACACACACACACACACACACACACACACACACACACACACACACACACACACACACACACACACACACACACACACACACACACACACACACACGATTCAGTAATTTATATAAATTTATTTGTACCTGCAGAAGACTGAAAATAGTAAAATTCGGGTGGCGTTGAATTCCCCTACAAACACTTAAACATTTTCCAGATCATTTCCCCAAGCGCCTTAATTTTGTCCTTCAAATTATATTAATTTTGTTGGATTAGATTTACACCTACTTTCATGAATAATTTATAAATCTGTTTCTTGCATACACGTGTATTTTAACTTAATTTACAGTAAGTTTTCAGCACGCAAGCATTAATTTTATTAGTTTTTGCTAAAGTACATTTCGTTAGAGCACTGTCTAACATCATCAGAATTTCTCTGACATTTTTTTTTAAATTAAAAAATGTTTGAAAAACAGGTTATGATGGTTTCATAGAAATGATAGATATTTATAATTTACATATTATATTATTACGGAAATTGTACGTGTTATTTAGACAATGCTCTAACGTAATGTAAATTGGAAAAAACTAATAAATATTATATGAGTTACGAAACTTATATAAATGAACTCATATTACAAACTTATCATAAGTGAAAAACACAACAGAATAATGAATATAAAAATGATGCACGGGGACGGGATAACATTATAGGTTAACAGGGCCAGCGACACGCGTTGAGACGATCTCGGCTACTTGCACCTCAATCGTCTGCAGAACAATTATAGCAGTTATGTTCTACTTTAGGTAGCTCAATCTGATCTCACTGTAAAATTCACATTACTCGACAAAACTCTACTACAAGTCTCTACATTATACAAAAGTCCCAACAGCCGTGCAGTGTAATCACAAGTATCGACACGACGTCTCCAAAGTTTAAGAAATTTACAATTATCTGAATACAAATTCCAGTAAATACACACTCAACTTCAATTTGTATAAAACTTTTCCGTTTGAAAAAATATTCCTATGCCACTATGTGCTTTGTTTGGATTCTTTTTTTTACTTTAAATAACAGTTTTTTTGTTTAAATTAATTAATTATATAAATTATTTAAGTCTATGAGGGGTGTCGATATTACGTCGCGTTGTCGAAAGTGTCCTCTTCGTTAAGGTTTGTTTCTTTGGTGGCTTCTATGCAGTCTCTGATCGCTTTCAATATGATGTTTACTCTTCTGTCTAAAGCTTCTAAGTGTGGTTCCCAGAGGACGGGTGCGACCGGGTCCTTGGCCAGTGAGTCTCTCATCGCCTGACTCAGCGGCACGGGTCCGTTGTGATACCTAAACAACAAACACAATAACTATAATCGGCGTGTTATTAAATAAAATTATTCCTAATTTTAAAAATACAAAATATCGGTATGAAGAACGATACATGATTTCCATGTTCTAAGATTTATATTTAAAATCATTTACTTGAATTCGGTTCGATAATTTCTAAAAAAAAATCCCCCACCCTCAAACTATTTTCACTATTTATAGATATTTTTTGTTATTATGGGGTAGTCGTTTAATACAATACTATTTTCGAGTCAGTTTATCAATAAAAATGAGGTACTTTATTCTTATAAATAAACCAAACTACGCAGATAATCATCCGTCCTCCTCAACCGCTTCCCGCCGTTAATGATATTTACACTTTCATAGAGTAATATTTTTATCATATGTAATTTCTAATGTATCTTATCCTTCAAAATAAAATATTCATACTTTACTTGATTTCAGGATAGCAAATTTAAAAAAAAAAATCACCTTCCCCTTTAACTACCCACTCGCTTTATAATTATCTCATTTACCATTTTGCAGTGGATTAATATGATTTTATTTTGGGGCACTTATTTACTAAAATTAAGTAGGCCCTACTTTACTCTTGTTAAACACAAAACAATGCAGGTAAACTACTCCTCCCTCCTAACCGAACAACCTGGATGCCTGGCAACAAAAACTTTTTATTTGTAATAATTACCATTGTTTGAGAAAAACCTTAAATGAATTTTCAAGTACTTTACTCTTGTTAAAACGTAAAACGTTGCAGGTTAACTACCCCTCTCTCTTAACCGATCTTCACCAAAATCAATAGGTGTTGAGTTCCTCTACAACTCGGGCATATGTACAAAAAATTATTTGATTCTGGTTGTATTTGCGGTAGTTATCGTTCACCACACACACACACACACACACACACACACACACACACACACACACACACACACACACACACACACACACACACACACACACACACACACACACACACACACACACACACACACACACACACACACACACACACACACACACACACACACACACACACACACACACACACACACACACACACACACACACACACACACACACACACACACACACATTTCGGAAAATAGGTTTTCTTCATGTTTTCAGGGTAGTACAATCAAAATCAGCCCTAATCTCAAACACGATTTTTTTGCGATCACCATACTTTCATTTCCTTACGGAACATGGAAGTACAAATAACATGAAGATAACATAAAGAACAAAATAATGTTTTGCTACTAGACACCGTGGAAGGTTCCGTAAGTGACTGACACTGTAAATTTTGTATTGTTACGACGTTCTCACTGATCGTCGTATGGTGCAGTGGAAAACAAACTACAAGACACCAATTAATTCAATAATCACCAGCTTTAATTATCACAAATATCAGTTTGTAATCAACAAGTTATTCAACAAGATTATACTCGTACAATAATTCAAGTTAATTTGTCCACACCAATATTAATGTCAACTAATAGAGTCCCGCACAAAATCATTTTTCACTAATAGAACACTTGAGACGCACTGAGTAAATGGCCCTACATAAACTGAAACTGACCGTCACTGAACGCCTATATTTATACCCCGCTGAGATGCCAGAGTAATCTGTCACTTTGGATGACGTGTTAAACAAGGGAATATTACAGGCGCTCTCGAATCTACTAGAAACAGTGTCCTTGAACACAGTGCGCTGACCGGTACGGTCTGGAATAGCCTCGATTGTTGACGCATGATAATTGTCACGTAATTGTCTTCCATCTCAAAGCAGCAGCAATATGTACGCACGCACACATTGCAGCTGGGCTCTGCTGGCATAGCCGAGATACTTGTAGAATGTTCCGTATTACGTAACAATATACTACAACTTTATTAGTTGTTTCCTCCGTAAACTTGAAATTACTTTATGATTTTACTTTGATTGAAATGTAATTTAATTTATTTAACAAGAAGTGTGTTAAATATCAATACTCATTGTTCTTGAATTCTATAATTGATTTGATTACAAATTTAACTAGAATGACCTTCTTTACAATAAACTGATGACACCATATTACAAACTGAAAAACAAATTATTAGCTTTTGCTGAGTAATCCATGGTAGTGAAGAAGGAAGAAGAAGGAAGAAGAAGAAGAAGAAGAAGAAGAAGAAGAAGAAGAAGAAGAAGAAGAAGAAGAAGAAGAAGAAGAAGAAGAAGAAGAAGAAACAAGTGAAAGAAGGTAGTTCTGTAAGTACAGAAAGAAAAACCCACTCAGGATTGTAGCTCAGAAAAATGATCATGAGGAGAAGAAAAATAAGAGGAAGAAGAGAAAGAAAAATAACAAGAAAAATACAGAGAAGAGAAAGAGAAAGAAGAAAAAGATTTTCCACTTAGGAGCACGATAAACCAATCTCAGATCGAAATAAATGGAGATGTTATCAGTACAGCCGCAAGGCGTTCGTGGTCCTGCGTGCGATCTTGAATTTGCTGCCCCACGTCTGGTTCCCATCTCCATGTCTCTATGCCACCACGGTCGATCTTAAATAACATTCTATTATTTTTAATTTCGAGAACGATCTTTCGCCAGCTGCATCTGATACCGTTAATATAAGTTATATTGCAACGAGGAGCCTATCGAACAGCCCAGGATATTGTCCACTCTTCCCCCCGTCCAGTGTGGCAGGTGTTGCCTCCCAGTCAAGGCCGCTCTCAAATAGGTTCTAGTGTATTCAAGAATACTTGAGATATGCATTAAGTGGCATGAAGTGAGGATCGAAAATTTTTAGAACGCGTGCGCGTGCGCCATAGCAGCCGGCTTGCCAGTTCAGTAACGTGAGCGATTTTCTTAGCGCGGACCGAGTGTTCATCGAAGTATTGGGTGAAGTGTTATCGTGTTGTAAATTGTGTGAAACTCCATTATTTGACATTATTATTGCGTGTGGACAAATCTAACTGGGATTATTGTACGAGTTGATAACGAATTATTAATTGTGATAATTAAAGCTGGTGATTAGTGGTTTAATTGGTGCGTTGTACTTTGTTTTACACTGCACCAAGGAGACCGTCGTAAAAGTATTATTCATTGTATTGCTGTATTCGGAAAAATTACAAACAAATTATTTTGGAAAAGCTACTGAAATGAAATGCTGCTCTACGGTTCATCCAGCTGATTTTAGATAAAATTCAGTTTCAATTTTAAACCGTTAAGTTCAATAAACAAATCGGACCCGTCGATGTCTGCCTCATATCGAAAATCGTTTTAAATTTGTATCTCTACAATATATAACTAATTCGTGTTTAGGGCAATTACACAAATTACTACTAAACAATCCAAATACGCTATCAAATGTTATTGATTTTCCATATCAGCTGTTCAAAAAGGATAAGATCTGATCCTGGACTTCGTAAACAAAACTCTACAAAATAGTTAATTTTTGGATCCTATGAATCTTCCAGGGCTTCTGGGTATTTTCTTGAAGTTCATAAAAGTTTATGTATCATACGAGAAATAAGTAATATGGATGAAAGTGGAGGACTTCAGACACATTAAAAAGTTGTGATTGAGTGGGTAAAAAAAAACAAAGATACTGTTACGACAGGTCTCATAGATCGTCATATTGTACAGTGGAAACAAAATATAGATACCGATAGAGTCACTAATTACCAGCTTTAATTAATACCTATAGTGGCGTGCAAGTTTGCGAATTAGATGTTGGTCCGAGATTGGTGGGATCAGTTGTCTGCACTGTAGAATTTTATTCTCGAGGTATTGCACCATAGTGAGTTTACCATTCGGATAATAACATCCGTACTCCAAGCTGTCCCGGATGTTTTCTTGAATTTGTTGACTCCAGAATTTCTTGGTAAACGCCTCCTCGAATTGTTCAAACGTATGTATTTGGGATTGTACGATTCTCCACCATACTGTTGCTTCACCCTCTAGATGCCTGCTAATCCACTTAATACCTCCGCTGGGGTAATATATCTCTTTAACCTCTTTTAATTCTTTTAGAAATTCCATGGGGTAGGCGTCTCGTCCGTTGTACCGTACCTCCTTTAACTGTTCTTGGTTAGCCACAATAGTATTTTGGTTGTTTACCATTGGTCTTGACTCCAACTCTGTTAATTTTCGTTTTAATTGCTCTTGATCTTCTTTCATCTCGTCGATGCGTCGACCCTTTTCTTCAGCTAATTTTCTTAATTGTTCTTCCATTTCTTCTTTGTTTACGGTAGAAATATTTCTGACTTCTTCTCGGACGACCTCTTTCGTTGTTTTTATTTCTCTTCTCACTTCCTGATTGATTCGATTTAAATTTTCACTTAAGTTTTTAGTAGTTTTTTGTATTTCACACTTAAATTTTTCACTTTGTTGCTGTACCACCTCGCCAAAATTATGCTCAGTCTTATTCAATTCTTCACGCCATGTTTTATTCACTATTTGAATATCACCAACTAATTTGTCATGCAACGTGTTCATATCATTTTTTATCTCCTCTCTTAACTTAGTGTGCTTTACTGTAATATCCTTAATAGCTACTTCTAATTTATTCTGATTTACTTCAACTTTTTCTTCTAATTTCTTCTGATTTACTTTAACTTCTTGAATGTCTTCTCGTATCTTCTTATTGTCTTCTTGTAATTTATTCAGACTTATTTCTAATTTATTCTGTAATTTCTTGTTATCTTCTTTCATCAATTCGTATAGCATTTGCAGCTCACTTTTTGGCTGTGGTCCTTCTGCCCTTATTTGTTCCTTCTCCGTCTGTGGTACTATCGCACTTACTTGTTCAGCTTCTGCGCGTGGTCCTTCTGCCCTTATATTTTCAATATCCGTTCTGATTTCTTCCTCCATCATTGCTATGACTTGAGGATCTCCCATTTGGTTATATATCTCCATCTCTTCGCTCTCTTCAGCTCTCCTTGGTGCTTGTGTTTCTTCTTCACTGGCCATTGTCGTATAAGGTGTTTCTTTTTCCATTTTGCGTGCCTTACTTCGCGTCAACATATACCGTATATATTCGAACCGTGACTAAGCAACTGTAGTTACAATTACTAGCCCTATGTTCTTAATGTCTACTCTATTTATTAATACTTTTATTTCATTTCTAATTCTCAGTTTAGTTAACTTATTTAACTCAATTCATTCATCTGCCTTTTTGACAAATCTAAATTTAGATTTTGCCACGCGAGTTGGGCGACAAATATAAAGAATTCTTACTTGGGGTGGTTAAACAAGTAATAAATTAATAATTAAAAATCACTTACTGCCTAAATGTTTCAATTTCCCGGGCACCACCTCATATCTACAAGGATGTGGATATAAAGGATTCATTTGCCAAACACACAACAACAATATTATGTCTAATGCTTATTTAATTAATTAAGTTGTAGCAAATTACAAATATAACACTCTGTATGGATATTTCCTTAAGTAGAATCACTTCTCTTATCTTAACAATGAGTATCTCTGAAATCGCGATTAATTAACATTTAATAATTTTCTAACACTTATAATTGTAAATTATAATCTACAATTGTATTTGGCAAATTTAGATTGATTTTTTAAGAATTTACTAATTGACGTTTTATTTCGCTTCAGTCGAATGCAGAGCACTGAGAGGCAGTTCTCAAGGTTAATTAATTATTAGTGTGAGTTCTTTGACTTGAATGAATTGAGTTTATTGACTTAACTCTAAAGTACCATTAGTTTGAGAGCGTTGATTATTCGTAGTTCATACTCTCGGTGACATCATGTGGTCCTCTGTGTTTAGTAGTTGCTCGTCTCCGTAGTCGTTGTAGATTACGTATCCCTTCGCGGTCATTGCACCTCACGATCACTGTTTAATTATTGAAGAATTCTCGAACTGTTCACTTTTCACGGCACACGTATTGTGTTGAATATGAGTGTCTTTAATTGATGTTGGTAAAGTTCATGTATAATGTTTTTTAAAATAGTTCCTTAGATTGCTGATTTTATGTCTAATATCTCTGTGGTAGAATATGCACTGAGTCTCTCTGTTGATGTGTTCTGTATTATATAAAAGCTGCTGTAATGTTTATAGTTTCTTGTGAATTATTTGTAATTGTAGAATGTCTGTTAATTGAATTTGTCTTCACTTAGTATTGTACTGTGTATCCGTATTCTCCGACACTTTGTTTAAATTACGGTGAAGTTAATTAATTGTAAAGTCTGTTTTACATGTTGACTTCGCGTGATATTACTTTATACTAATAGTCTGTCGAACGCGATTAACTGTTCAACTCTCTTGCTATGAGTTTAGAATTTAGTGGGAATTATAACAACGAGTTTCGTACGATTTGTCGTATTCACTTCATTGTTCACTTTGAGAAATTGAATGTTCGCACTGAAGTAACCGTTCTCAAGACTCTTCTGCGCACTTCTGAAATTGTGTCGAGCGCTTGTAGTTGTTCACGCTTATGTAATGAATCGATGACTAAACATTGTTACCGAGTTAAAATGACTCGTGGTGATCACTTTGTAGATGAGTACTAGACTGCCGTTTTTCTGTTCTGAGATCTACCAAGTAAACTCTCATCCCGCCTACCTCTGCTGAATCTTCCATCTGCTTGGATACTCTTATTGGTTCTTTAGCCAGTGTGACAAATTGTATATTCGTCATTGGTTTTCGAGTATCTCTGCTTTACAGGTGATTCTCTTGTCGAACTACCATTCGTCCCTGATTGTTCCTACAGCCGTTTTCTCTATTTACCAGGAATCTCATTCAAGCACTCCAGAATTCGTGAGTTTCACTTTCCCCTTGTAAATCAGGCGACATTTCTTTGTCTCTCGTGGCCGTCTCCTAGTGTCCAATTTCTGTTACGCTTTGACATAGATACAATACTGGTATTGTTCGATCTGCTGCACCATTGTTTATCTTCAAGTTGCACTCTGGCTTTGTTTTGAGTCTGGAACGAATCTTCCTTTGTAATCACGACTTTCGTCAAATTTCTACGTTGCAATTGTTCTGGCCTCTAATGTTGTACCGTATCGAATTGACAAACTCTTTGCTTTCAGTCTGTGTCAAAGTTTTAAAAAGGGTAGATTGGTTTATTGGGGGTTATGCCTTTCTTCCCTCAGAACAGCTGCCTGATGCGAAATACAACGTCTCACATACATCTAGTAAGTGTCACTCTTTTGTCAAACAATTAACTTTACAGCCATAACACAGCAAGCTGTCTGTAGGTTACAATGCCAAAAGGACAGTCTTACAAACTTTCCCTTCACACACCCTCACATACTTCTTTGTCAAATATAACTGCTAGTACACATTATTTTTAGCTATTATTTACTACTTGTACAATTTTATAAATATTTTCAAAAATAAACGTTACAGCGTATTTCAAGTGCTCTCCAGAACAGTCTCGAAGGTACTTTACTGAGACGCTACACGTGTTCGGCTACCGGAGAAACGGTTGGAAGGACGCTCTCGACTCTTCCGTAATATCGTTACCATACGTTCGAGACACATTAAAAAGTTGAGATTGGGCGGGTAAAAAAACAAATATACATTCGTTGATGATGTTTTATTTATGTACTATAGATTTACTACTATAGTACACACCTTGCATGTCAGCTTACGGCGGGCCTGTATATTATAATGGAAGACGTAAGCACGGATACATGATGCAAAAATTATGTAATTTTTTCGAGCGTACGTTTTAATTTTAAGAGCTGCAGCGATACTTAAAAAGACGTTGATAACTAATTAAGTTGTTAACGAAATATTTGATGTATGCGTACTGTGAGAATTAGCCTATTTCATAGTATGAAATGACTTCGGGAATACAGTTTAACAAATCAATTTATATGGGTTCCCTACTATATGCAGATGGCATAGTTCTTATTCAAGTAAAATGAGGATTATTTACAAAGAGGACTATGTTTCAATTACAAGAAGTGGCAAGAGAGTACTCACTGGCAATTTCAGTAAGAAATACCAAAACCATGGCCTCTAAAGGTAAATATCCAGTGAGGACTAAGACAGTTTTAAACAACAGCACTTTAGAACAAGTGAGCCGTTTCAAATATCTCGGCTGTGGAGTAAGCTATGCATCTGAATATGGTATAAAAGAGAAGATAAATACATTTAAGAACATTTGTGGTACGATTCAAAGAAATCTTAGAAATAAAACAAGACACAGCACAAGGATTAAACTTTATGAGACAATTGCAATACCCACATTGAAGTATGTGAGTGAGGCGTGGGTCATGACAAAAAAAAGGAATGCGGCAAGATTCAAAGTGCTGAAATGCAGTTTCTTCGAAATACTTTAAATTATACATTGCAAGATAGAATAACGAATGAAGATATCAGAGCAGAACTCCAAGTAATGGACATTCATGAAATTATTTCAATTTACAGAAGACAATGGTGGGATCATCTGTAAAGGATGACAGAGGATGGATTGCACTGAAATATAAAGCTATTGGTAGAAGAGACGTGGGTCGTGCCAGGACGAGATGGGTGCCGGAACGGGTTTATATAACCTAATACTTGAAGAGGAGAAGAAGAAGAAGAAGAAGAAGAAGAAGAAGAAGAAGAAGAAGAAGAAGAAGAAGAAGAAGAAGAAGAAGAAGAAGAAGAAGAAGAAGAAGAAGAAGAAGAAGAAGAAGAAGAAGAAGAAGAAGAAGGTATGAAATTAGTCTGACAGAACGGATGAAACGTTTTCTGAAATGAACGTGAACATTGTAAAGTAAGACATGTTTGCAGTGCATTGAAGACAAATGTGCCAAACAATGCGGTGTGTGTGTGTGTGTGTGTGTGTAGACCTCATTCAGTATTCAGAACTCAACGAAGCAAGCACGTAAGGTTATAGGTCGGGGATTATGGAATACGACGGAGATTTCAGAAAACAGCTGGAGGTAAATGTTTAAAAATTGACACGGCATCGTACAGAGGTATTGTGCTAATCCCCCGTGGGGGGATGAGGGGGGATACAGTCGTGTAGGTAGGCATTCACTGTCCTCATGACCTACTTCGCTGAATGTACCGCGCGCCGTCTGAAAACGTATTACTCAGTATCAATAGACAGCGAGTTTCCTCGCTTTTGGACAAGTTGAACAAACACACTAATGAATAACTCCTCGCTTTTCCAATTCGACGTGAATTTGGAAGTCTGTCGCTTCGGGCAAATTGCGAATTAACTTGAGTAAAGTTATCTTAATTTAAGCATCTGGAATACATCTTAAATATGACCAGGAACGTAGAAAAAAAATTATGGGGTCCATATTGTATGGAGGCGTGGAATCAAAGAAGAGAATATCCATTCGGGAATACTTCCTTGCAGAAAGATGAGGGGTTCCAGAGTTTCCGCCAGAGTAAGGTAGACACAGGAGCGTAAAGTCGCGTTTTAGAACGTTCTCGAACTCTGAATAAAAGAAACGTTTACAATCGTTAATTTTTTTTAGATTTAATTAACAGATGTATTAACATTGTATTTTAACTTATTCATTTCCTATAATCTACGACATAATTATAAATAAAAATATATACAATAAATACCGTATTTCTTCAGTCGTGTGACTTCGTGTTGCGCTCGATTGATTTATGCGTTTCGAAACAAATGTTTCGTATTCAGAATAAAAAATGACTCACAGTGAGGTTGTTAAATATTAAAATTGCAAATACTGAAAACAATTCCACACATATCGGCGTTACATGAGTGCTCACTCGAGTGGGACACAGTGGGAATACAGCATATCAAATGTTACGTTATTATTGTTTTGTCGTTTGAAACTAAAAAAAGTTAAAACGATCTTACGTTTCTAAACTGTACGTCTTGAAAATAAAGACTGCTTAATGGCATCCTGTTTGCCTACCGTAATATAACATAAAAAATGTATAAAAAGTAAGTGTGGTTATCCTTAATGTCATCTTTCTATGAACAATACTGACTGTTTAACCCTAAGTGTTATAATAGCTTTCGGCATTTTTCGTCTTAACCCCCTGAATGTGACGTATAGATGGTTGATGGTTAAACTTTTTTAATCCAGTTTTTGAGGTTATGTACTCTTAGAGAGTAGAAAACAGGTAGCCTCATGTATGAAATCCAGAACAAAGAAACCGTCAAATATCTGAAATTATCTACAGACACCTGCTGCAGCACATACCTTTGCTAAATACTATATATATAAAACTCAAAGTCTGAGGATTTATGGGTACTGAATACCAATCCCATATTTTGTATCGGTTACACCGATTGCCACCATATTTTGCATAGGTAACCTTTGACAAAAGGCGAAAAATACTGTCTAACTTGGAATTTGATATTTTGCCCCGTTCGCACAATTAGACTCTTTTAATTATGCCTTTTCGTTGACGCATATAAAGATGTCAACAACACCATGGAGACCAGAATTAATTACCATAGTAACAAGTAAATAAACAAATGATATTTAGCGGCATCAGAACTACCTTTATCCGTTCCTTCAGTTTTTAATGTTTTTAATATGCTATTGTATCGATATATTTTGTAATTTTGTATACAGATACGTCTATATATTTTCTAATTATCTTAAACGATTATAAAATTTATGTTTATATGTATTTCTGACGATGGAATGAATAAGTAATGAAACATATTAAATACTACTACTAAACATGTCAAAACACCATGGAGACCACAATTAATTGCCATAGTAACAAGTAAATACACAATAGCTATTTAGCGGCATCGGAACTGTACATTTATCAATTCCTGCAGTAGGCCTACATTTTCGATGTTTTATATAATATGCGTTTGTATCGATATATTACGATGTGGAAAAGAAGAATAAACGTGGATGTGGACTAATTGTAAATTGTCCTATTACTTAATGCAAAGCGAAAATACGTGTTTTTTTCATTTGTGAGGTTAGGTGACAACGGTTTTTGGTTTTTAGTTTACTGCCGAAATAAATAAAAGCCATGGTTGAGGAAAACATAACGTTTAAAATGTGTTATACTATGTTATACGTTTAATGTGTTTGTACAATGCTTCTAACACAGTAACACTTAAAATAAAGAATTTAGCGTTTTTGATTTAACAGGTACTTTATAAATATCTCCAAATGCTTTATAAAAGGGTACTTTTAAATCTCCAAAGGTCATTGCACCAACATAATAATTTAGTATAAGTTAAAATAGTACAAGTGTTGAAAAACAGCTTTGGAGAGAATTGAGTACAAAATTGTTATACGAGCTGACAGAACGCCATATAGACATACGCAATAAAACTTATATTAAAATACTTATTAAAAGTCAAATATTCGCGTGTGAAGCCGCGGGTAACAGCCAGCAATGTTATATTGAAAAAAGTTAATACAAGGAATCTTCTGCCATCATGAACAGTCAGACAAAGTTCCCGTGGGAACCTATGTGTCAGCACATGCGGTTTCCTTGGTCCAAACACCGACCTGTAGTTTTCTCACCTCCCTCTCAGGTAATTACCAACCAATGGAGAAATGGAGGGAAAAGCCAAAAAACGAGGGAGAGAGTAGATAAACGCGAGTACAGAAGAATTTTAGTTCCCTTCCCGTCATTTGTCCCTTCATCAATTAAGACACGTGAGCGCACATATAAATGTGTGCTTGTTACGAGTCTACATATGTATAAACAGATAATTGAACGAGGGAAGCGAGTTCTCAGTTTTAACTCAACTATTTGGAATTCGTCTGTCTGTCTAACTATTTGGAGTATATATCATTATAACTTTTGAACGCATCAACCGATTTTCATAAAACTTAACATGGGTGTCCATACTTTTCACGCTACACAACCCTATTTGTTTTAGATAGATCCCCCCCAAAATACATCAGACAAATATGTATGATTGCGTATAAATATTTAATCATAAATATATTATCGTATGATTGCGTTCTCTACAATTGTTATATGACTAAAGAAATAGTAGAATAATCAGCAGTTTTGCAATATTTCCAATAATTAATAAGTTATTTAATATCGAAAATTATTTAATAATAAATGTACTTTGTTCAAAACTGAGCGAGTTCTGCAGCACAGGGAGCATGGTAGTTACAGAACTAATAATTAAAAATAAATATGAGAATAAGCATAAATTTGAGGGGGAAATATGAAAAATCAAGTGTCAGCTGTAATTTGGTCAAAGCTTCATCAAAGACATGTTGTGTGGCAATAATGAATACGATAATTGTCGTACGTTTTTCATTGTTGCTTTACGGGTTGACAACAATGCAACGCAAAGCCGGAACAGGTAGCAGCAGCAGTAGGAAGCGATTAAATATGCCATAAATATTTACGAACTTTTTGTCTGTCAGCTTTGTACGGCTCTAGTTTGCGTTTACTAGCAGTTGCCCGCACGGCAAAAGAAATTGGAATACTGTACTACTGAAAACAAGTTTATCGATCTTCTAATCCACTTTACCTATTTTTGAAACTTATGTAGTACACTGTATATTGAAAAATCACTCTCCTCTGGTGCTTTTCTCTCTCGTGACTCTTTATGCTCCTCTCCCATTCACCGGAAACCTATATAAATATAAAACTGTACAGCCTGTCTGCACCTTCACACACACACGCGCTCGTGCTCGCGCTCGTGCTCGCGGTGGCGTAACTAGGAGCTTCTTTCTCCTGGGAGGGGGGATGGGATTAGCTTTAAGGTTGTACTCCCCATTTTCCTAATTTTCGTGTCATATAATTTTATAAATTTGCTGATCTTAAAGTTTTAGAATAAACCGACGTGAAGTATAAGGGTTGGAAAAAATATGGAAAACCCTGATTAAAATCTTGATTAACTGTTATTCAAATTGAAGTTAAAACATCTCGTGTCATTAGAAATAACTTTAATTATAAATTTTTGTATTTTTAATAGATCTTGTGAAAATGAGTATTTCCGAAGATATTAAAAAAAAACGGTTTTATTACTTCTTCGCACTTAAATTTAGGCATGTTACTCCACGAGTGTTTAAAGAAACTTGTAGTCCTTGTTAAAGTACGTTATTTTAAATAAGGGGCGTATTTACGGGGGGGGGGACGAACGGGACTGGACACCCCTCAGAGGTTCGAAAAAGTTGACGATTTTTGTTAATCTCTTAATTTTTAGAATAGCTGATTACTTTTTCAGTTAATATAGTAGTAATAGTAATAATATAACCCTAACCCTTGTAATAATATAAGTAGTAACATAGTAGTAACCCTTTATTAAATATACAAACAGGTTTATTATTTAGCATTAAGGTATACGTTCGAAAAATGAAATTTAGGAAAATCAAATCTGTCAATAAGTATCTGTTAACAATGTTTCAATAACGCGCATTTTTATTGTTTACTTTAATGGGACCGATTTCAGGATCCAATCACGCGTTTTCAGCCACTTTAAAGATACTAATGTTGATTAGTCTTAACTTGTTTCTTCTTTTTTTTTATAAAGATTGTGACGACAGACCATCTGTCCCGACCTCGGATCCCTCAAAGCCAAATTCTAGATACGCCACTGTTTTAAATGTATAATCCAACAATAAAATCTTCTAATTTTTCGGAATTAAAGTAAAGAAACTTCTAGTTTACCTGTGGAAAGACGACGGTTTAAACCGTACAGTTATTAGAGTAGAGGAGTCGTGACACAGACAACCCTGTAAGGGGAGTGTGTATGGCCGAGAAACATAAAGGTATTTTAATATTTACGCCGCGCACGTAATTGTGTGTGTGTGTTTGTCTTTTTTTACTGCTACAAATACGTACGTTATTTACCAAAATGTCAAGTGATTGTCATTATTAAGAAAACTCTATTTTATTAATTTACATGTGTTGTAGTGCATTATTTTGACAAACTAAACTGGTTTAAAAATAAATCTACGTTAAGTGATTTCGCTGAAATTTCTAATAAGGTCCCCCTGATCCCCCCCGCCGTAGTTACGCAATAACAGGCACGTTTTAACATTTCAATTGTTGATTTGCCTTATTATCTACGGCCTCCAGAACCTTTTTATCAGTTATTTTATAATCGTAAAACGTCTCCTAAAGTTTGTGTTGAAGAGGAAATTTCAAACCCCTGTCTGACTCTCTCCTTAATGTTGTTACGACGTCTCTCCTCTCACTGATCGTCGTATGGTACAGTGGAAAACAAAATACAAGACACCAATGAAGTCACTAATAATCAGCTTTAATTAATCACAAAATGACAATTTGTAATCAACTCGTACAATAATTCCAGTTAAATTTGTCCACACGCAATAATAATGTCAAATAATATAGTTCTGTACTAATTATAACACTTCTAACAATACTTCGACAAACACTCGATCCACGCTAAGGAAATCGCTCACTGTCAACTGATCTGACAAAGCCAGCCTCTGTCCCTTATATATACGTACGCACGTGTTCCAGAATGAACTTTCCATCGTTAATGCGGTGTGCCAGCTAATGCGTATTTCAAATGTTCTCCAGAGTAGTCCGGAATGTACTTTAGTGCGGCCTTGACTGAGGCTACACCCGCTCGACTAGTGGAGGGACGGGTGGAGGACGCTCTCGGTTGTTTGGGAACGTTCTGACGTTGCAATATTTTTTACTACCGTCCACCTGATCGTCTGCTCATTGTCAGAAATCATCACCTCCCAAAGATTAAGTGCATTAATCTAAATAAGCAATTAATTATTGTATGGATTTAGATATAAGGCTACCATATTTTTCAGATCCAAAACGAAGACACCTTGGTAAAATTCTTGGTGTTTACTAAGGTGGATAGGGATACTATCTGTGTTGTTCTAACTAAAATCAACATTTTCGTCACTTCACATTTTATGTATAATTTCAAAACATTAAATAGTAAATTGAGTTACAGTTTACAAATTCATTAATCAACTTAGGCCTATTTGACTTACTGCCTATAAACGGATACTGTTCTTTTACACGGATACTGCGCTGATCGAATGCACATTTTCCTTTCGGCATTATTAAAAATTACATAATTACAATGAAACTAAAATTGACGCATTTTTGAGTAATACAACGGAAATAACGCGAGTATCATAAACCAAGATTCAGTGTGCTAACACAACCAAAAAGGACTACTTCGTTAGACATATACGTATCGAAGTCCTGCACCGATCATACATGATTATGATACGTAAGTAATGTATCATAGGCATCATGTGTACATACGTTTATTCCGGTCTTACAATCGATTACTTAAAATAGGTAATCTTGAAAACTTTGTTAATTAATAATGGAAATTAAATGTGGCAAAAAACGATGACAAAATCGCGTTTTGGTCGAACTGCGCCCGGACTCGCGGACAAGGTTTGACATCGAGGACAGTCAGAGGCAAATTTTTACTAACACAAAAGAAAAATAACGAATACAATAATCCAAGATGCTCTCTCCTAACATAACCAAAACAGCACTACTTCGTTTATCGATCATACATGCTTGCGATACGTAGGTATCATAGGCATCAAGTGTACGTAGGTTAATTCCGGTCTTACAATCGATTACTTAAAACAAATAACTTGAAAATTCGTTTAATTAATAATGGAAATTAAATGTGGCAAAAAACGAGGACAAAATCGCGTTTTGGCTGAACTGCGCCCGGACACGGCCTAAAATCGAGGACAGTCCGGGGCAGACGAAGATGTGATTAGACGATCAAGACTCAAGATACAGACGCAGTGTAAAACTATACGAGATGACACTGGAAACGGATGTCACGACTGGAGACAATAGTTAATTATTGATCCGCGTTGTAGGCTACGTTTACGTCAGTGAAGATGAAGAGTTTGTTTGATTCTGTCTCATTCCGTACGCTAGAATAAATATAAGCCACACGTCTGCACCCTCCACACACACACACACACACACACACACACACACACACACACACACACACACACACACACACACACACACACACACACACACACACACACACACACACACACACACACACACACACACACACACACACACACACACACACACACACACACACACACACACACACACACACACAAAATAATATACGGGGACCGTTCGACGTCGACACCGCATGAAACATTCACCGGCGCGAACGACGTCGAAACGTTAAACAGGGTTTTGTGTGTGTGTGTGTGTGTGTGTGTGACAAGACCAATAAAAGGCTCTCTCGCGCTACTTGACCTCTCTCCGTACGCATGAAATATTCACCATCTGTGATTGTAACCACTTAACTTGATTCCCTCATTCTCGCTTCCATCCGTCAATCCGTTTTGTTTGTTTGTCTCTCTAAACTTTTCAACAGAATTGTTTTCCATCGCTTTAGAGAATTGGCGGGGAAGGGGAGAAGGCGACGAGTCGGGTTAACTGAATATATTTATCAAATCAAATCTTTTTTCCTTTTTAAAGTGAGAACTGTGGCGCCCGGCTGCTGACTTCTGCACACCTCTCGCGCTCCTAGGGCAGCGAAACTGATTCAACGTGTAACGAAACAGATGAGACGAAAAAGCAGTGTTGCCGGGTCAATCGAACCTCTTTTCCCCACATAGCTACCGAAAATTTTCCCACTGCCACACATATGTGTGTGCTTTAAGGACAGCGTATTTTTTTGTACAGTGGAAAATAAACTACAAGACACCAATGAAACCACTAAAAACCAGCTTTAATTATCACAATTAACAGTTTGCAATCAACAAGTTATTCAACAAGGTTATTCTCGTACAACGATTCAAGTTAATCTATCCACGCAAATAATAATGTCCGCACTATAATAACTTTTTACTAATACACCGCTTGAAACGCACTGTGTAAATCGCCCGACAATAACTCGAACCTCACTTCAATAAATCGCCACTCAAACTGACTCTAAGCGTCGCAGAATTGTTATACTTATACCCCGCTGAGATTCCAGAATAATCCATAACACGCGTCAACTACTAGAAAACACTAGAGCGTAATTGATCGCGGCCTTGAACACAGTGCCCGCGGACCGGTATGGTCTGGAATAGTCTCACTGCGGACGCGTGACAAGCGTCACGTAATTTTGTCCTTCATCTCAAAGTAGCAGCAATATGCACGCACACACCCATTACAGCCAGCCTCCGCTGGAATAGCCGAGAACACGCAGAATGTTCTGTAACCGCATAACGATATGTTCTGAATGTTCAAATACCACTACAAGAGTAACATAAGTATTGAAAATAATGTTAATCCTTAGTTAATCTGTTTGGCGTTTGATCACATCCGATGACAACATTTTTGGTGTTTACTCCATGGCCACCACCAGAGCGCAGCAGTACGGTCATTAATTTCATATTATAGTGCAGGGGTCTCAAAACTTTTTCACTTGACGGCCGAATTGAAAAATCGTGGATGTCAGTCGGGCCAACAACATATATATATAGTAAACTTATTTTTTTAAGTTTACGAAATAATCAAGTCAATAAAATAGATATTTAAATAAAAATTAAGCAGACTCATCCAAAGAAAACAAATTCTTTTATTAAAAATAATGTAAATAAAAGTAAGAAAAAAATAACATTAAAAAATAGTTCTTATGTGTTATTTTTTGGTTTTCTTATATAGGCTACGTATGGGATGTGTGGAGTTGCTTCTGACATATAATGTTTGTCCATTTTGGGTCAAATTTCTATGCTTCTATTACTAAAATGGATTTCAAGTGTTCGTCTGACAAGTTAGCCATGTACCTTAATTTTACAAAGTTCATTTTCGAAAACGTTTGTTCGCAGATATAGGTCTAGCCAAACATTGAAAGCATTGCTCTTGGCGAGCGCAAGGGGGGAATAGGAACTTCGCTTTGTGTTGATGCGAGTGAAAAGCGTGATTCATTCAAAGCAGCCAGACGAACAAGCCAGATTAACCACATAAATGTTTTAAACTTGTATAAAATATTATAAAATTTTACTGAACTTATTTCTTGTTTAGTTATTTAGTAAAATGTTATAATATTTGAAGTATTTTGACGATCTATTTACAAAAACGGCTCGCAGTATAGGCCGGGTTGCCGCGGGCCGTAGTTTGGAGACCCCTGTTATAGTGTATCACGTTACATTAGCCGCCTCCAGAGCGCAGCACCAAAAAAGATTTGATGATTACACAATAAAATTAATTAGAACAATAATATTAAAAAAAAATTGTTGTACAAAATTGAATTATCATACTGCTTATATCACATTCTACTTTTCAAGTAAGTATTCCGTAGATCATATTGTTACACTGAAAAAAAAGGTTATTTATTGTTTGTACATGTAAGTATACTGAAAACAATACGACGTGTGATATAATTATGTTTATGTTCATTGTAACTATACATAACACCTTTGTAACACCTTTGAAAAGTCGCTCATTTTATATGTATGGGTTTAGCAGTGGCAGCAAATAGTTATAATACTACAAATGAGATCCGACAGCGAATCTCAGCAGTAAATATTGTAGACGCTACTTTGGACTTTTGCAGAAGATCAGGAGTAGATTAATATCAACATTAAAAAAAAATTCACCCTCTATAAAACTACAAAAGATCAGTCTTGACATATAGAGCAGAAACATGGACCATCATCAAATTAAATGAATGACATCTTTTAACTTTTGAAAAAAGGTATTACGGAGAATTGATGCTCCAGTATTTGGAAGGGGTGTATGGCCCCAACGGTTCAATCAACAATTATTCCCACTCTTAAGGGATGCAGACAGTATAAAATATATTAAAGAAGATTGAAGTGGGCAAGATATTTGATGAGGATGACAGAGGATGAAATAGCGAGGAAAGTCTTGACGATGCAGCTGGATGGAAGAAGAAAGAGAGGCAGGCTAAAGGTGCGATGGAGTAATGATGTGAGAAATGATGTCAAACTGTCTGGAGTGACGGAGTGGGGAGTCATAGCGACAGATAGGTACTGTTAGAGAAGGCTTCTGGAGGAGGTCGAGACTCAGCAGTGAGTGTAACACCAAGGATGAATTCTCTTTGTCAATGTAGAAGAAAGGGACGTCGAAATTTACATTTAAATTTGGACCAATTTAATAGTAGTGAATTTTATGAAATGCGAAGCAAGTTACTTTGCACCCTTCATAATCAGTGTCATCTTATGTATACTCTCTATTCTGATACAAATAATCCCTGAACAATGGACGGGACAGATTTAACAGTTGTGGTGACAGTCAGTGAATCCATGACAGACGTTGGAGAGATTTCCGTAACGTAGACTTAGCGTATTGTTACGTAATACGGAACGTTCTACAAGTAGCTCGAATATTCCAGCTGTAATGTGTGTGTGCGTACATAATGCTGCTACTGTGCGGTGAAAAACAATTACGCGTCAACTATCGAGCCTATACCAGTCCGTACCGGTCAGCGCAGTGTGTTCAAGGACACTGTTTCTAGTTGATTCTCGAGAGCGCCTGTTTGTTTAACAAAGTGACAGATTATTCTGGAAATCAGCGTGGTATAAATACAGCCATTCAGCGACGGTCAAGTCAGTTATTGTCGGGCCATTTACACAGTGCGGATCGAAGTAGTGTGGCGAAGTGTTATGTGTTTTATAATCGTGCGGGGCAATTGTAATACAATTGTGTTTTATATTAGTTGACATTATTACTGCGTGTGAACAATTTTTATTTGACTTGTTGTAAGAGACTATCTTGTTGATTACAAACTGTTTAATTGTGATAAACAGTCTTTTGTTTTCCAGGTGTCTTGTCTTTTGTTTTCCACTGTACCATACGACGATCAGTAGACCGTCGTAACAATATGTAAGAGTGTGAGAACATTCCAGAACGAAGAAACTGTCAAATGTCCCTAACTGAAAACCGACACATGCGCACTAGTAGGCCTACACTTGACCTGGTAAACTACGTTACGGAACGTAATGTTAGGAGAGAAAAACTAATAAAAAACTAGAATCTTCCATTAACGAGAACAGTCAGAGAACTTCTCATGGGAACCTACGTGCCAGCAACTTTGGTTTTACATGTGCGGAAATCTTGGATCCCTTTTTACCATTTCTTAACTACCAATCAACAACAAAATGAGAAGTGCGCAGAAAAGCCAGAAGATGAAGTACAGGAGTTAATAAATAAGAGTTACAGAAGGATGGAAAGAGAGTTCCTGGGAAGGGTTCAAGAAAAAAGGATGTGCGTGTTAGCAGCAAGCAAGTTGCTTACAGTTTCTTACAAACTGTATGAAAAATAATGTAATTATTTGAAGTCTAAAAGAGGATTTCTCTCTTGTAAAATTAAGTGCTAAATTATACCTCTCTCTCTATATATATATATACACACGTATATATGTAATAAAATGTTGAGTCAATAAAAAACGGTAATGAAAAATGTGAAGTAACAAAAAAAATAACGGTAGAAATTATGTTAAGAAGTCTATATCGTTTTCAAAAATTTACTTACTATTATTCATAAAAGTCTATTTCTCTTTCTTTCAAATTAAAAAGGATTATTATTATTTTCTATTCATACATGCTAAAATTATTCTTGTTATATATTTTATATTATTATTAATAATAAAACTTTTTACAAGAATATATTTTATTTTGTAAGTTACAGTGTTTCAATAGCATTCAGCTATCATCATCAGATAATGATAATAATAATAGCTGATGATGATAGCAGAATGGTATTGAAACACTGTAATTTACAAAATAAAATATATTCTTGTGAAAAGTTGTATTGTTAATAATAATATTATTTCTACTAAGTTTAGATCAAATCAATAATTAAAAGAAATCCTCTCGACAGCTAAGGGCAGTTATTTTTCAAATCCCCAAACCACCATCCCCTTACACGTATTAAGCATACAGAGCTAACAGTGATCAGTTGTAGTAGACGCTAACAGAGGTTACCGTATTCTCAAGCATTAGGGATGTTCATACACAGCCCCCCACCCCCTCGACGTAAGGGTATTATGAACCGTAACAGGGAGAATAATTGAATCATTAGCTCAAGTTAGGCAACGTCAAATTGGTTTAGTGTTTAAATTTCCTTGTTGTTAACCTCGTTTCCGCTGGGGGAAGCAGGCTGGGCGTTGTAGGTACACTTGATTGTCTGATAAAACGCAACCTTTGCGTTCAATACATTGACTTTGGAGTATTCTCTTGAGCTCCTGTAGTCCGATACATTATTAAAAAACAATAGGCCTAACCACTGACATGCCTAATGGTGCTGGGGAAACTAGAAATCAGTGACGTAACTGTTATTGGGAGGGGGGGAGATGAGACTAGCTTGAAGGTTGGACTCACCTTTATTTTGTTAATTTTGAAATATTGTAATTCCTTTTGTTTCTACAATAATCTATAGCCTTATTTCAGTAGTGAATCTAGAACTAGGTCTGGAGGGTTCCGGAGGGGAGGGGTGGGTCCGGTCAAGTTGGGTTCATACAAAAGAAAAACAAGTTAAGAATAATCAATATTACAATCTTTAAAGTGGCTGAAAACGCGTAATAGCATACCGAGATCAATCCCATTAAAGTAATAACACAGTAAAATAAATAAACGCCATTGAAATATTCTTTATAAAATATTTAATTAAACTGACTTAATCTCGTCGACACATCAGTTGATGCGTTTCGTGGAGACAGTCGCCGAGGCCGGTTGCTCGCGGGATCAGACCGTTGCCGTTTTTCTTGATATCCAGAAGGCGTTCGATCGTGTTTGGCATCCAGGTCTACCGTACAAACTCACGGAGATTCTGCTTCCGGATTGCTGCACTCATCTGATTGCTAGCTTTCTTCGGAATAGAACCTTCCGCCAGAGAGTAGATAACACTCTTTCTTCGGAAAGGCTATTACTGCTGGTGTACCTCAGGGAAGCGTCTTGGGCCCCCTGCTTTTCTCTGTGTACGTAAACGACGTGCCTAAGTTGCCGGAAACCAGATTGACCATGTTCGCCGACGACACGACAGTGTATGCCGTCGATCGCCGAACTGAAACGGCAGTTATCTGGCTTCAGGACCAGCTTGACGAATACGTTGAGTGGGGAGAGAAATGGAGGGTTACCATCAACGCGGCTAATCTTCACCAGACGCATAAGGCTTCCTGACAGATTCTACGTAGGCGACACTCCTCTGGCCTGGTCTCGAGAGGTTAAGTAACTCGGGCTCCACCTAGATCGTCGTCTCATCTGACGCACACACTCCGAGCAAGTAGCCCGCAAGATCGCCCATCGTCTACACAAACTCCGTGCTCCGATTTGCAGCTAGTCTATGACCCGCCGCCTAGGAAAGCTTATTCGGCACCACCTATGTGGTGCCGATGGTTACCTACGCGATTCCCGTATGGGGGGGGGGGGTTACTTGGCCAAGACCCGTAAGCGAAACCCTCAGTCTCTCCTGGACCTGGGCGTGCAAAGCTCACTACCTGACATCCAATAAAATCATCCGTGAATCCCTTGCGTGTCCGTTCCCTGGACCCACTATACGGAAACTGTTCCGTAAATTCTATCGCCGCACCGCCCGCTTCCAGGGCAATCATCTGTGCCAGGTGAATCTTGGACCCGGCGGCGTACAGTTAGGTGACAAACCCACGACCGGTAGCAGGCCACACCCAGAACATCTACGGTCCCTGTGGCAAGAGCGCGGGACGTAGCACACGAGGGGGCGACGGGCTTGCCCTTCCACAGGTCGGTGTATGGACTTAATTGCTTTTCCTACGTGTCATATTTCAAACGTATACGGTAATGTTGTGCAATAAACCTGTTTGCAGACCTATATTTAAAAACGGATTACTACTGTATTAGCGTACACAGCTGAGACATTAATAAAACAGCTTAAAATTAAGAGATTCTTGTCACCTTTCGACCCTCTGGATGGGGTCCGGTCCCATTCGCCACCCCCCCCCCTAGTAAATACGGCCCTGCCTTGTTTTAACACACGTAGCTGGGTTAAAAGGACGATGTAGATGTAGACTTGAGAAGACTGGGGGTCAGAAGGTGGCGAAAAGTCGCACAGGATAGAGAGGAGTTGAGACAAGTCGTTCTGGAGGTCAGGGCTCTTTAATGAACTGTAGCACCGTGGAGTAGTATTAGTAGCTGGCTTACAAGGACGATGTACATGTAGACTTGAGAAGACAGGGGATCAGAAGAGTCGCACAGGATACAGAGGAGTTGAGACATGTCGTTCTGGAGGTCAGGGCTCTTCATAAACTCTAGCTCCGTGGAGTAGTAGTGGTAGTGATAGTGGTAAGTGGTAGTGGTAGTGGTAGCTGGCTTACAAATAGGCCGACGTTAGGTGATTATGTAAGTTTGCCGAAATTTATAATAGCTCTGAAGGGGGGATTAATGACCTAATTCCCCCCGATAATTACGCCACTGCTATAAGTAATAAATTAAATAAAGACGTTATTTAAAGAAAGTGGTTAAAACGACTGCAAACACGTTGACTTTTAATTCCTTCTTTTTTTTTTAATTTTTATTTAATCCAGTAGTTTGTATACGTATGCGAGCGACACGCAAGCTGGGTGTGAGGAGCGAGGTACAAAGGAGCTCCCTATTAAACCCGACATGAAAACCGCTTTTACAGTCTGTCTATGTGCCCTCTCTTTCTCTCTCTCTTACACACACAGCGACAAAATACTATTTGAACGGGGGTAGACGAGGTGGCTGCATAATTCATATAAACAAATGAGGGTTTGTGAAAGTCAAGGAAAGTGGGTGTGAGGGGTTGGTGGTAGCAGGTAGGAAGGGATTATATACTCATACACACGCGCGCGCGTGACGAATGGAATTGAATAGTATATAGGCCTTATCAAATGATAATGTCTTTTCTTGTTGTTTGAATTAACGAAAAAAGCGACCGGCAGCTGCCGGCTGTGAAGGGGAAGGGAGAAGGGGGTAGTTTAGCGTGATACGTTGAAAAGGTTATACAGCAAGATTGCATTTAGTGGAGGAGGTTGGTTGGTAGTGAATGTTTGACGTTTGAAATGGGACGCCTTGAGCGGTCTGCCGGTGAATAATACATCTCTCTCTCTCTCTCTCTCTCTCTCTCTCTCTCTCTCTCTCTCTCTCTCTCTCTCTCTCTCTCTCTACATACCCACTTTGCTCTCTAATGGCTTTACCCAATAGTTTGTACTAATCTTTGTGTCACTTAACTATTTAATTGCTGGCTGTTCTCTCTACCTCTCTTCCGAATTTAATCATTTATTGATGATAGTTCTGCGTACTCTCACTGCCACTACGTTATGTATGTGATTAGTTTAAACGTTGTTAAGGGAAACTAAAACTTTTATTTAATTATTTGTTATATAAGTTTAATTTTGTATTTACACAAAACGGGCAACTGAAACACGAGTAGCCGAGGTGCACAGCGGTTACGCCATGTGGCTTCGGTTCGGTTCCCTATTCGCCTTCTCTTTTTTTCTTATTCTTCTTTCTTCTCCACGTCCTTCTCTTCTCTTTTTGTATTCTTCTTCACCTTCTTCTTCTTGTTCTTATTATTTCTACTGTTACTGTTATTGTTGTTGTTGTTCTTCTTCTTCTCCTTATTTTTCCTCTTCTTCCCGTTGTTCCACAGCCCACCTGAAGTTTTTGCTTTCGCATCGGAACTGATTCCTACCTATGGCTTACCAGTGTCTAAAATTTTTCATTCGAGTGTCTTTAATATATATAATCATAGCAGCGATTTCTAGTCACACAAAAATTTTGATTTTCATCTTACCAATGCCCCGTTTCACGACCGTCTGTTAATTTTCTTCCTAACGGAGCGTTTTTTAACTGGCGATATAACTTTTAACTGGCTTATCTAAATAGCCATTTCATCAACGCCCGTTTAGACACGAAAACTCTCGTTAAAAGGGGTATGCTACCATGACAAGTGTCGACTTTGCTTCAGACAGGCTGGAAAATTAAAATAACTTGTAAACATAGTAGGCTATGTTTGAAGAACTTTAAACACATATAAGAGAGTGGAGTGTGTTGTAAAGGCTGGAAAAATCCCAGGGCTGTGACAAAATTAGGGTAACAAAGGGTTTAAAACAAACATACCGTCTTCTCTTACACTGTTTAAAATTTACATTCAGGAAGCTGTTAATAAATGAAGCAGCAATAGAAACTGGATCAGAGTGGCTCTATACCGCTCACTTTTTTGCAAGTGATCAGGTTGGCATTGCTAATGATAACTATGATGCGTCGTTTATGGTGAGAAAGTTAAAGGATGAATGTACATAAAGTGGGATCATTAAATTCATTTGCATAAAACACAATATTTATATCTCGGGGAAAAAGCGAATGACATTGTTGCAAGACGGTGGAATTATAAAACACTGCCATGAATATAAATATCTGAGGAGTATAATTAGCCAAGATGGATATTGATATTAACTATAGACTTACTCAAGGACGCACAGCTATCCAATAGTTAAACTTCTTTGCTCTGGTCATCGAGAATCGGAATGAATGTTAAAATTAATGTACATAAAACAACTGTCCCCCAGCCAATTACAACATATGAATCAGAGCGTTTGCAGACGACAAAAAGAAATAAAGAAAATGTGACAACGGTTGAAACGGATTGTTCGAGAAGATCCTGTCGGATATCCCGGGTTCACGGTGTACGAAATGGAGTTATAAGGAAGCGAGCAAACGTAAAAAAAAAGTGTTCATGGAACAACTGAACAATGTAGGTCAATATAGTATGGACACATCAGCATATAGGCAACGAGAGATGGTGTAGAAGAGTACTAGAATATCGTCCTCTCAATCGCTGGGAAAGAGATAGACTTCAAAGAACTTGGAGACATGATGTGGAAGCGGATATGAGAAGCAGGAATGTCGTAGCCTACTCGCATTATACATTGTCAAAATAATGGTGGTCCACGCGAAACTGACGATTTTTAAAGCGACACAGGTTGGCAACCCTGTGGCATACAAGCGGGAATCGAACTGGTTGTGGTATACTTGCATCTCTGATGCCATTTCAGTTACAATGATGCAATGGACTGCTACACACTTTACTTTCGTACTGAAAACTTATTGTAAAAACTGGCGATTCAATTGTGATTAGGCAACGATTATTCCGCCATCACTTTAATGTTCCACGTCATAGTCGCAATACGCTAAAGTTGTGGATAATAAGCTTAGTATAAGCTCTGGCGTGCTGTGGCAAAATTTGAGACCCTGTCGGTTTGAAGAGGAAGTACAAATGGTGACAGACACTTCTGCTCGATACACAGGAATTCCTGGCTCCTGAACTACGTCGTAGTGGGATCGACTTGAATGCTGCGTGGGTCTAGGAGGATGGAGCAACAGCGCACACTGCCAGAGCATCCATGGCGGTAGTTCGAGAAATGTTTCTACGCTACGTGATTTCTGGAGGAGGGGCTGTTTGTATGGCCGGCACGATCTCCAGATCTGTCGGTATGTGACTATTTTATTTGCGGACGCTTCTAGTCTAGAGTGTTTTTCTTAATAAACCTAACGACATTAATGAATTCAAGGCCTACATACAGGAAAAACACAGTCATACCAAACAACGTGGTGCAAGCAGCGATGCGAAATCTACAAGAGAGGCTGCAGCAGGAGCATACAAAATGACGGAGGACACTTGAGGGAGATCTTATTACGTACACCTGGTAAATGGAATCAAATTTGCTGTTACTGCATAATCAAACTAAAGTAAATAGTATATATTTTATATTATTTATTTCATTTTAAAAATCGTCAGATTCCCGTGGACCACCCTGTATAATTTGTATTTTTATAATACTTTGTTTTAGACGCATCTGTAGAACGACTCATAGGCACCTGAAAAATAAAAGACGGAACGATACCCGAATGAAATTTTATAAAACTGTGGCTGTCCCCACTTTCCTGTATGCTAGTGAGACATGGACTCTTGGTAAAACGGACGTGCAGAGACATCCAAGAAGCCGAAATGAAATTTCTAAGAGGGACGCAAGGTTGTTCTCTTTTGGATCGGAGAAGGAACGACGATATTAGACGCGATTTAAACATTGTATCATTGGACCAGAAGATTGAAGACCACAGAAGGAGATGGTGTGAACAGTTGAATCGCATGCCTGATAACCGTCTACGTGTGGCTGCCTTGGGTTATCACCCTACTGGGAAGAGAGATGTCGATAGGCCGAGGAGGAAATGGGTTCCGGAACAGGTCTAAGGCCAAGTCCTTGGAGTGGTGATGATGATGATGATGATGATAGTTTACTAAATATAATTAAATCACTACCGACTCGGAACACAAAGTTTTTAATAGGTAAAAACGTAAAAGTTTTACCTTATAGCCTGAACCAGTTTTCGCTTTTAAAAACCTTCTTCAGAAGCTGTCGCTGGGAGCACTGTCCGTCTTGTTCTTGGCGACGGTATCGACTTTTGAAGGATCGATGTTGTGTGTGTGGGGTGTGATATGTTCGAATAATGGGTGCGATTTAAATTGTGTTTGTGTTCCGAGGCGGTAGTGATTTAATTATATTTAGTTAAGTAGCGGACACGTCATGGACAACGAAATCCAAGAAGATAATAGTTTGTTATATTTCACACTGTTCCTTACTTTTTCCTCAACCTGTACTGTTTCTCAACTTTTGTGATACCTGTAGTATCACACACGTTAATCCCACAGAGTAACAGTACTGCCAACAAGGTTTCAGAGTAATACTAACTGCAACAACAAAAAGTCCGTAACAAAGCGCGTTAGACAAAGTGCGCCGCGTGAATTCTGTAACTGGGATCGGAGGCTTATTGCAAGCGCCCAGGCAATAAATATACCCCAACTATTGCTCGCTTTCTACTTTATCTAGATTTAGAACTGGCAGTTTTAGAAACGTTCTATCCAACTAAACTAACAGACGCTTCTATGTCTGGCACTTGCTTCGTTCACTAATAACTAACGGTAGAGGTTAACTGGACTGCTTTTGTCAACTTCATGTACTGTACGGGTTGTCTAAACAGTGATGAAACTGACTTAATTTTGCCCAACGGAGTGACACGCAGTGGGGTGGTATGCACTTTTTAGTTATTATCGTTATCTCCACTACAGAGCTATAGTGCAACTCTGAGTGCCCAAGAATGCAACAGTTCTAGGCACAACGTTTGATTATAAAATTTCAAGTTTTTTTTTTACTTTACGAGATTTGAGTGCGCCGTAGTGTTCATAAGCACTTATTTTGTTTCATATCGCAAAAAAAGCTCAATAATATTGAGCTAATGGCAGTACGAGCATTGTTGTACGATTGTGAACACGCGTTCTCCTCTTTCATAAAGATAGAGGATACAGGCGGCAGAAATGAAGTTTTTATGAAAAATGCACGAGAACTTAATAAACTAAGGAATGTAAAATTAAATAGGCCTAAACTAAGGAATAAGGATGGGAGACAAAATATGGATATTTATGGGCTGAACGACAAAATATAACAGTGGAGAAGTCATTTAGACAGGATGGACGATGAACGACTAATCAAGTGAAATACTATGGCCCAAAAGGCAGAGCGACCACGCAGAGGACGGAATGAAGTGTGTAATTGGAACAGGGAGCCGTTTAATGTAAACGACGAACAATATTGAGCCGCCTTATGAAACTTCAGGGCTGTGCAATAAAGCGTTTTTGGCATGACCACGAAACTGAGAAACTCACCTAAGCACAAACCGATTAAATGAATCCGAAGTGAGAGGTCTCATCAAGTTTAATGGTGAAAATTGATTGACTACGAACAAACATTACGTACGAACGTTCATGATTTGAATCCAGTTAGAGATTGCTGAGTCTTGAATGCTTCGTTACAATAATGCCCTGGCATATCTCACACTGTTCGCCTCCCAGGAGGATGAGATGGAGGAGGAGGAGGAGGACGACGACAACAACAACGACAAGAACACGTCGCGGAAGAGGAGGAATAGGAGGAGGAGGAGGAGGAGGACGGCAACCGCAATGACAAGAACAAGGAGACGGAAGAGGAAGAGGAGGACGCGGAGGACGACAACGACAAAAACAAGGAGACTGAGGAGGAGGAGGAGGAGGAGGCGGAAGAAGAGGATGGGGAGGAGGAGGAAGACGACGACGCCAACGACAAGATCTAGGAGACGGAGGAGGAGCCGGAGGACGTCGACGAGACGACGAGAACAAGGATACGGAGGAGGAGAAGATAACAAGAAGGCAGGAGGAGGTGGAAGAGGAGAAGGAGGAGGACGACAACCACAAGAACAACGGCATGAACAAGGAGACGGAGGAGGAGGAGGAGGAAGAAAAAGAAGAAGAAGAAGAAGAAGAAGAAGAAGAAGAACAAAAACAACAACAACAACAACGAAAACAACGATATGTGTATGTAGGAGACGGAGAAGGAGGAGGAGGCGACAACGACGAAGAAGATGAAAAAGAAGGAGGAGGAGGAGGAGAGGAAGAGGAAGAAGAAGAAGAAGAAGAAGAAGAAGAAGAAGAAGAAGAAGAAGAAGAAGAAGAAGAAGAAGAAGAAGAAGAAGAAGAAGAAGAAGGGGAAATCGAACGGAAGTCGCGTGGTCTAAACAGATTATAGCTAGTTATGTTTCAGTTGTGAGTCGAATGTAAAATCAAAAAAACAGTTTTATTAAAATGAAATGATGATGATAGTGTGTCGGTTCCGTACATGTTCACTGCACCAAGAGGGGCTCTGAATTGGTAGGCAATTTTTCGTAATAATCGTATTTTCACTACAGAGCTATAATACAACCCGTAGCTTACGATGTTCTTACGTTGCGTGGACGTGTTCGAAACAATACTGGGAACGTGACAGACGCAAGAGACTTTACTACGTTATGACCAGAAATTACGTTTAAATTCGTTTTGTACATTGTTTCACTTTGACGTTTCTTTATCAGCCGCCAAGTTCATTATTATTAGTCCATTGTTACGACAATAGTAGGGGGGGGGGAGGCGTTCAATGAGCCGCGATAAAAAGCTATCCGTTTGCAAAAATAATACAATTTTTGTTTTTAATTTAAATATCTTTATTGTCACTGTTGCCGTTATAATCTTATTATTCGTTCTACGTTTTATGAATAATAAATAGAATAAAACAAATTGCCATCGCCACGACGAACAATGGACGTCCTGTTTTGTTCGTTAAAAGTGAAACTGTTTACATATATATTGTTTTAATCGCATCATTGATTGTTGGGATCATCAGCTGTTGGTACTTGTTTAATGTGGGTACCCTTCTCCTTTTGGACACACACAACACACACACACACACACACACACACACACACACACACACACACACACACACACACACACACACACACACACACACACACACACACACACACACACACACACACACACAATAACTAAAGTCTGACACTTGTTTCGCTTAACGCGATTTTCTATGCGACTGGTTGCTTTCTTAAAAACGCCATTACTTTTGTTTTGTCTATTGGTGCGCGCCAGCTACAGGTCTAGTTATTTGTTAATTGGCTTAGTTGATGATACACACTGCGTTGTAATTGGTCTCTTCTTCTGATAGTTCCTATCCGTTTCGGATGTTGGATATCATACAGACTATTTTAGTTGTCTTGATTGTAAACCGTTACAAATTAATGGCAGTCTGTCTCTAAGCTGCGAAGGCGAACACCACGCCGAAACGCGTTCGAGAAGAAAAGACAAGTAAGTTTCACAAGTTAAGAGTTTCATTATTATATAAAGACTATTTTAACTTTCTGCACTGCTGCACGGAATAAGTAAGTTGTATTCATCCCAAACGAGGTCCTTAAGTTTCTCAGCCACGATATTCTCGGTCGGCCAACTCCTCTCTTTCCAAGTACTTTTCCCTGTAGTATGGACTGCAATAAGTAACATCTCTGTTCATTTCTCATGAGATGTCCCAGATACTGAAGCTTTTTATCTTCACTGTGTTAATAACTTCCCTTTCTTTCTTCATCTTTCTGAGAACTTCAAGATTAGTTATATGTGCTGTCCATGAAATGCTCAGTATTCTACGGTAAAGCCACATTTCGAAAGATTCCAATTAATTGGTCTACTAATATAGAAGTACTGCACAGTCTCCTGAAAACGTTAACACGTCGGCTGTCAAAACAAATCTTATCAGTAGTAATTAATTGTTTAGCTTCACCCAGTGCAGTCGCGTTGGCATTCTTCATCGCCACGCCATCGGACGCACTTCATCTCCTCTCCTCTGTCGGACGACATCGAGGTGGAGTCAGCCGGAAGGAACAGCCGAAGAATAGAACCGCCGCCGTTCTTGAGTCTTCGCACTCCCGTTCCGCGCCAGCGATGGACGTCGCTGGGCCGGCAGCGCGGCTCTACCAACATCAGCTTTCTCGCCACCAGGTCTTTTTAGGGCCACCAAAATAACTAGAGTGTAAGACTGGCGCCATTTGTCATGCGGGAAGCCTTTTGTCCGGTGACAATATATATATAAATAGTTTTAAACGCATCATTGACTGTTGGAAGCATCAGCGATTGGCCTGCTTGTTTAATGAGGGTCCCCTTCTCCTTTGGAACACACGCGCGCGCGCGTAAATAACTAAAGTGTGACACTTGTTCCGCTTAACGAGATTTTTCGTCTGACTTGTTTCTTTCTTAAAAAAGCCATTACTTTTTTCTATTGGTACGCGCCTAGTTACTCGTTAATTGGCTTAGTTGATAATATTTACTACGCTATAATTGGTCTATTAATATAGAAATAGGCCTACTACACAGTATGCTGTAGAGGTGGGCCGACATACCTATAACAGGTGTTTTGGAACGATATTTTTGTGGAACGGTTATAACAGTGACTGAAAAGTTGAAATACCTGTTCCTATTCAACTATAACTGAAAACTGAAAAGTCGAAGTATCTGTTCCGATTACTCGCGGCTTCGCGGTTCCGAGTCCCCTACGCAACTAACGAATAAACGAGTACTACGAGTACAAAGCCACTTTTTGGTGCTGACTACTTCATTCTGCGCATGTGCCGATTGCCATACAAGTACGAAACGAAGCAAAACAGCGGGGTTCAGAATATCTCTATGCCAAAGAGACGAAGCTGTTTTTAATAAATAAAAAAAATTCATACTAAAGTTACATTTATTCTCGTGTGTTATGCAGATACAGATTAATACAGATTATAATAACAAATTATATATTACACTAGTCACCAACTTCGTAAATTTTGAAAAAGCGAATTGTATTGTGTTATAACGTACAGAGTGGCTGATAGGCCACATAGTACTTTTTGTTAATGTAATTCCAGAGATGATTTTAACTTCACTGCACATCTCACGTAAATTTTTTTTGACATTCTTTGTTGTACTATTACGTGCACTCTAAATTTCATTGCCTGAGTTTCGGAACTAATTTGTCTAACCAAAATGGAATCAATAATTTAATATTAAATCTATGTCAGTTTGTTTACTCCTAGTGAAAACTTAAATTAGTATTCGCAAAGGGAGATTCTTTTAAACAGTAACAGCTTAATAAAGTCACAGCGTAAAATTACACTGTTAATACTTTTAGTTTCGATTTATTTCTTATAACAAATTATATAATACAAGTATATGTATAATACGTATGTAATAACAGGTATTTGTACGTGTTATTTTTTTTGAACGGTTTCGCTCGTACCTGTTATTTTCAAATACTAGTTTAGCACACCTCTAGTCTGCTGAAACCATTAACACATCGGCTATGAAAATAAAATTTTATCAGTCGTAATTAATTTTTTAGCTCCACCCATTTTAAGTCGCGTTGTTGTCACGTTCCTGTATCACTGCTGACGGACACTACAAGCGGCAACTATAATTACTTCTGTACCGGAACGGGACAGATTAAAATTAAAATACCTGAAATTTTAACTTGTAGTCAGAATATGTCATGTTATATATAAAAATGAAGGTAACATTTATGAGAATATATTAAAGGGCATACATGTGATCGTATATCGATATATAAGACACTTATGAGACCAGCTGATACTGATGGAGGTGAGACATGGACTCTGTCTCTCTCTCTTTCCATTTCTCTCTCGCTTGCGCGCGCGCGCGTGTGAACGTGTCTGTGTTTATAGGTAAGGAGAGACCTATAAATTGCTAGCGAGATGATATAAACGTAAGAACCTTAAGAACTGATCAACGTGACAAACCATAGGTAGGGATCGGCACCGATGAAACCAAAAACTACAGTTAGGCTGTGGAACTACGGGGAGAAGAGGAAAGATAATAAGAAGAACAACTGAAATAACAAGAACAAGAAGAGAAGGAGGAGGAGAGGAGAAGAAAAAAAGAAGAAGAACTTTCAAATACTTCAACATACAGAAGCCAGACGAAAGAAATGGTGCAGACAAGGCAATGAGAAAAACAGATGATTTTGAATAATGGGTTTTGCTAAACTTAATGAGACAAATCACGCACAACGCACAATGAGACAATGTGAAGCAATTTTGGAGGACTACACAGATTTTACGATTTACGATTGGAACTCTAATTAACAAGACATATTTCGCTCTTATCGCCACTTCTAAGTCAAGAAACATTCGTAGGTACACAAAAACACGCATCCCAATACTCGTTACAAATTATAAGGTTTCGGGCTTTAGCCACCGTAAGTTGAAATTACGAAACACGACGTTTTTTACTTACGATGGGTAATGTCCGGAACCTTGTAATTTGTAATGAGTATATTGCGCTACCATTAATAATAATTTTAAATTAATAATAATTTTAAGAATCGCATCCAGAATACTATTACACTACGCTACGCATAGTATGCCACGTTGGTGAAAGCTGAATATTAACTCATATAGCACTGGAACGATTCAGTGTATTGAAGAGGAAACTACTGAGGCGGAGCCCAGGCCCAATATATGAAACCAGGGGGAGTAGAGTCGAGGATACGTCATAACGAAAGAGTATGTTGTAATTTCAACGGGTCAACAATGGGAATGCACAGAGAATTGAGCCGTCTGCAATGGACAGGCGACGTCGTGGAAATAGACTATGTTATAACACCATAAAAGGCTCCTCAAAAGAAATGTGGAGAACAAAAGACAATCCGCCTATCATGGAAGAGGCGCGAGAAGTTGTTGTTACTGCGGGTGCGACACAGGTGCTGGGAGTGCGATGACGGATGTCCTTCATTACTAATAGAGCAGGAAGAAGATCATGGAGGGCAAGGCCCTATTTCAGGCTGTAAAGTTATAGAAGGAGGGAGGCGGGACTATGACAGGATTGTTTTATTCTCTTTGGGATTGATTTAATTGTACCCAGACTATGGATCTCAAATCACGTAGCGATCCACGATGAGAGAAAGAAAAACGGTAATAATAACACTGGGAGATTATTTCGCGTAGCTGTTGCTAGCTGGGACTCCGACCTCCGTTACCTATAGAGGAGACTAACAGAGGAGGATCAAGATGGTGAAGGGCAAGACCCGATTTTAAGGCTGTAGTAAGGCCACAGAAAGAGGGAGGGGGAGATGAGGGATGGGTATTATTCTCTCTGGAATCGATTTAATTGTACCCAGAATACGGATCGCAAACCGCGTAGCGATCCACGAGGAGAGAGAGAAAAACGGTAATAATAACACTGGGAGATTATTTCGCTCGTCGTTTGCTAGTTTCATCTCGACTAATAAAGAATTCAGCGAGCAAAACAAGCAATCTGCATAAAATTATTGTGTCAGGAAACAAACGAAAATTTATTTAGAGTCGAAGTGGAACACAGTTTTAGGTTAGCGGGAAAAATGAAATGAGCCGCGGGCGTGTAGCCAGCCAGCAGCGAGTTGCCGACCAAATTAGGGCGCCAACATTCTCCGTGTCCGAAACAATTTTTCATTAACAGAATTTTTAATTTATTTTCTCCGTAAACAGACGAAGCTCTGGAGTAATAAGTGCGTGTTTATGTGTTTTGAAACGAGGATTAGAAAGTAAAACACAGAGAGAGACGATTTTGTAGTATAGTAAACAAAATAATGAAAACATTGGCCCAACGACTTACTTGGATACTGCATTGTCTGTGGACACGACAGTACGGTACACAAAACAGTTACAACCTTCTAAATTTCACTTGTCAGTATTTCTTGTTATAATTCGTAAAGTTATTTTATGAGTTTCATAAACTGTCTGAAATTTGTCTATGTTTCTCTTTATTTCCTTGTCGAATCGTAATTTAATATCTTATTCCGTAAATGCTTGCCGGTTGTTTGGTCTGGCCATTAGGGACAGAAGAAAAGATGAAACTAGATTCACTTGAAATGTGATGCTATATAAACATAATGTGAATGCTATTCTCAGTTCCCGTAAATCCGTCAGAATAAATAACAACGATAATAATAATAATAAAATAAACATCGATGAAGAATGAAGATGTGGCAGAGGACAAAGAGAGAGGAAACAGCTGAACCAAACGCAGTCCACAGTGGCTCAGAGTGATTCAAAATTGCACGGAAATCTCTCGGGACCCGATTCTATAGCTAAAACTAAGAAAAAATTAATATAAACATAGTTCCGAAAATGGTTCGTTAGCGAGTTACGCTCGCGAACCAGTCGCCTTGATTTCTGTTCCCACGGTAAAATGACGCCATAATGAAATTCTTGGGGTATAAAGTAAAGGGTAAATTTGGTGGTTTCTTATAGTTTTTGACCTGTAAAAATTGAACAAAAGAGGTCCCAGAGCTCTACCTTAATTAGTTTCTAAGGAAAACTGTGTAAAACACAAAAAAATGGAGTCGAAAAACACACTTTTTAGATTTGCGATAAAATAACTTCGTTAATTTACCAATAAACAAATACAAGTTTATGTATAGGTCCATGTTACCACTTTCGGTCTATGTTTATATGGACTTTTTTTCTTATTTTTAGCTATAGAATCAGATCCCGAGAGACTGGTGTGCAATTTTGAATCACTCTGTATACGTATATATTAATGAAAATTTTATAATACTTAACAAAATATAGTTAACAGATTTTATAATATTTAACAGAATTATGTCTTTAAGTAAAGACATAATTCAAGTTTAAAATCGTTAAATCTCTAAACAAATAAATCTATAAGTATAAAGTGCTTCAGAAACTGTGGATAACCAACAACAGTTTTCTACTATTATTCAAATTATAACATGCGAGATAAGTGCTGGACTCGAAGGGGGAGATGTGCGTTTTATATATTCAGTTTAGAAGGATTGGCTGGTTAGGGTATGTGGGGATAATGGGAACAATATAGGAATAACATACATAACATATGGTACAGTACATTCGGTATAGGCCTACCAGAAATAATTATGCTCCCTTTACAGTAAACTTGACTTCATGCACCAATACATTTATAACAAAATCATGTAAACAAGTTAATTCTCAGATGTTATTTGTGCAGAGATAATAATTACCAAATACAAAGCTAGTAACAAGTAATTATCTGACCATGGTGTGTGTGTATCTGTACCCCCCCGTACACCATTAACTATAGGTTTCCACTGTGGGAAAATATAATTTGGTTTTTAGACCGTTGCTTTGCAACCAGCTAAATAAAACTAAAACAAACTCAAAATACGATGGGCTCACAAGGTCAGTGATAAAGAAGTTCCAGGTGAAGCAAAAATAATTGGTAAAGAGAAGCGAGTACATTATAAGGCATGAACAAAAATATAAAAACAATAATTGAGGGCTGCTAGAATGCCTTTTCGCAGCAGAGCGTTTAGTTCTAAATCAAAGAGACAAAAATTAAAAAAAATCGAGAAAAGAGAAAGACAGATACGAAAGAAGAGTGTCCGCTCAAAGAAAAATGGAGGTGAAAGCAAAAAAAGAGACAGTAAAGAATATTGCCTGGAAGCTGAAAAAAAAATTTATGATATTCTTCGGAAATGAAGGATTGTATTCTACGGAGACTCGAGATTAAAAGAATATTTAATAATTTTGAAGAAACACAGGGCGAAATCGTTAGACCGTATACTTCTTCTTCTTCAGTACTACATCCCAACGTAAACCTTGGCTTCCAACACCAATCTTAACGAATGTTTCCTATCCATTGCCCTCTCAGTGTAACCCCTCACATCCATTCTTGTTAGGTCTTCCAGCACATCATCCAACCATATTATCCTAGGTAGGGCCCTCTTTCTGCTTTTACAGAATTCCTCCCTCAGGATTTACAGCGATCATCCATCCGCTCTCGGTAACGTAGACACTGTATTCGTTGAGCCTTTACGAATCTTACAGTGTCCTCACACTTCAATAGCTCGTCTATCTCCTGGTTGTTTCTTGTTCTCAATTCATCATCTTCTTTGACCGGGCCACAGAAAATCTTACAATCTTTCTTTCAAATAGAGCGTTAGTGTTTCTTGTTCTTCTTTTGTTAACGCTCATGTCTCGCTTTCGTAAGTAACAACCGGTCTGATAAGTGTCTTATATATTGTATTACGACAATGAGTTTGCTTCTCAATAGTGTATTGTTGGCATAATATACCATATTTCCTGTGTCATGTTTATGAACCCTTCATTATCTATTCAGGTGTTACCCAGGTGTCTGGATTTATTAACTGCATCAAATGAATTGTCCTCTGTGCATTAATTATATCCGTTTATTCTCCTTTTTGATGCAGAAATTACCATGTATTTAGTTTCGTTGGTTCGTATACATTAAGAAGATTTAACTATATATAACACTACCGACTCGGATTACAAATTATTATTGACTAAAATGATAAAATTTTTACCTGATGGCCTAAACAAGTTTTCGCTTCGTCAGAGGGTAAAGGTGTGGTCAATGGTGTGGTTGCAAAGGTGGGTTCGGTGGTGGACAGTAATGCTTTTATGTGTTCAATGCATCTCCGTTACACTGTGAATTACACTCCATCACCGAATCCATCTTTGCAGACCATCTCATTGAGGCAGACCATACGTACACAAACATAAAAGGCAACATGGAATCCTACACGTACACACAAAAGGCCGAAAACTATACACTCTTGAAGAACTAGAAATATACAAACACACATAACCACATAGAAACGACATCCTAAACGAACATACACAATTTAAATCACACATACTATTTGAACATATCACACACACACACACACACACACACACACACACACACACACACACACACACACACACACACACACACACACACACACACACACACACACACACACACACACACACACACACACACACACACACACACACACACACACACACACACACACACACACACACACACACACACACACACACACACACACACAACGATCTTTTGAACAACGGCAGGAGGGACAGCAGCTCCTAGCGGCAGCCTCTGACTAAGCTCTAACGGAGCGAAAACTGGTTTAGGCAGTAATGTAAAAATTTAATAATTTCTATCAATAATAATTTGTGATCGAGTCGGTAGTGTTATACATAGTTAATTAGTAACAACGGACACGTCGTGGAGGACAAAACCCAGGATTTTAAGAAGAATGTACCAGAAACGAATATCCTAAAAGAAGAAACTTTAGACAGTGATACATTCTGAAAAGGGTCAAGGCATTTAGTGGTTTTAAGGAAGAATAGATAAACAAAGACTATCTAGGCATAAATGAAAAAAAAAGAACATCGTGGATGTACTGGGAGAACAAAAATGCGAGAAAAAGGAAAAATGACGAAAAGTCAACGATGATAAAGACGTTTCAGGTGAAGGAAGAGAAAATATTGTAACGAGAACCCTCTCCAACAACCGAGCGCGTCCTTCCACCCCTCCCCACCACCGTCAAGGCCGCGCAAAACTATGTTCCAAATTGTTCAAGAGAACACTTGAAATACGCATTAGCTGACACCAGTGGCGAAGCTATTGAGAGGGTTTTGAGGCTTAGCCTACCCAAAAAATAAACGAAAAAATGAATACATGAAAAGTTAACGTTTCAGGATTATCGTATTTTATAAGTTCATAACAATTGGTTTACAAAACGCGGTAAACCAAAACTCTAAGAGCGCGGTACGAATGGAACTGCCGCCAGGCTAAGTGAGGCTTTCTAGCAAAGCCTCTCTCCTACCACCATTTATGACGTGCGACGGGCGTTATATGTGTGTGTGTGTGTGTTTGTGTGTGTGTGTGTGTGTGTGTGTGTGCGGGGGGGAGAAAGCTGTTGCGTTGCGGGCCAAGAAGCTAGTCTCCGTCTAGCAAAGCCTCTCTCCTACCACCATTTATGACGTGCGACGGGCGTTATGTGTGTGCGTGTGCGTGTGTGTGTGTGTGTGTGCGGGGGGGGGGGAGAAACTGTTGCGTTGCGGGCCAAGAAGCTAGTCTACGTCTCGGGCAGTGAGCGTGAACGGGTAAATCTTCCGTACTTAGTGCAATTAATTATTCACTCTAAAAATTCATTTACGTTTAATTTAATTAATTTACGTTCGTTCATGTTCGTTTTATGTTTTTACTTGTGTGTTAGTGTTAGATATTTTTGTGTACAATGGGTGATACTGAGAGAAGATTAACGTCATTATTTAGTGAATTAAACGCGAAACCGTTTTCAAGTTGGAGTTATGAAACAAAGTGTGCCTACAAAGATAGGAAATTGACACCACATTTAGATATTAAAATAGCGGATAGCAGACAAAATAGAAAGTTTCAATTCTCTTGGTACAAGAAATATCCTTGGCTAACAGGGTGCTCTGAGAAAAATAAATTATACTGTTATACCTGTATTCTGAGTGGGAGCGAAAAAGAATGGTCATCAGCTTCTTATGGTGTCTGTAACAAAAAATTTTGACAGAAAGGCCGAAAAACATCAATGTTCAAGAAGGCATCTCCAGAATGAAGAGAAATTTTTATTGTTAGGTCGTGGAAGAATTGAACATTCCATTTCTGAAGGCGCTAAGCTTCAAGCCACGAAACAATGAAATTGTGAAGCAAAATAGATTTGTAATTGAGAGACTTATCGATGTTGTGTGCTTCTTAGGTAAACAAGAGCTTGCTTTTAGAGGGCATTTTGAAGATGAAAGTTCCGACAGCAAAGGTAATTATCTTGAATTATTGGAACTTCTCTCCAGATAAGAACAGTTTTTACGTGATCATTTGCAGTGCACTTCCAGTTTTTAAAGGTACATCAAGTACAAGTCAAAATGAGCTGATTGAATCAGTAACTGACGTAATTAATGAACGGATTAAAGAAAAATTACATTCTTGCGAGTTTGTTAGTGTGCAAGCAGACGGAACCCTTGACGTTTCTTGTAAAACTCAAATGAGCATCATTCTTAGATTCTGTACGCAAGATGGACCTAAAGAAAGGTTTATTGGTTTCTATGATGTTTCAAAAGACAAAACAGCTGTAGTGTTATCAGAAGTTACTATCCATGAACTTAATGCTCGGGAAATTACTGACAAAATAGTTAGTTAAACCTATGATGGGGCCTCTGTAATGGCAGGAGATCGAGGAGGCGTCCAACAGTTTGTGAAACAGGTCTGTCCACGAGCTACATTTTTACATTGTTACGCTCATGAATTGAATCTCGTGTTACTATATTGTTCAAAATCAATCAAACAAGTTAGACTTTTCGTTTATAATCTTGCAGCTTTCCATACATTTTTCAGTAAATCCTCAAAAAGAACACAGCTGTTAGAAAATAAAGGATTTAGATTACCACAAACATGTACCACCCGCTGGAATTTCAATTCCCGAGAAGTGCATACAATTTATGCAAAATACAATAAGCTGAAAGACGTTTTCCACACAATTACAGATAACATTGAAGAATGGGATGCAGAGTCATTCAACTGTGCTTCTGGCCTGCTTAATATCTTGAACAAAACACAATTCACTTACCTGCTTTGCCTTTACAAACAAATGTTTGTATATATAGACCACCTTTTTGCACTCCTTCAAAACAAAGTAACATCAGACATAAATATGTGTAATACTGAAATCCAGAAGACCATCGGAGTAATAAAGAATGTGAGATCAGAAAATACTGTAAAATCATGTGTTGAAAACTCTAAAAAGATTTGCAACGATTTAAGTATAAGTGAACAAGAATTCGGGTCCTTCAAACTTTTAACCTACGAAATTTTGGACACACTGACTGTACAAATGGAAACGCGTTTTGGAGATATTGAAAAGATCAGATTTGTCGAATTGTTGGATCAAAATAGCTTTGGGGGATATAAACTAGATTTTCCTGCAATGAAATTAAACAACCTTCTGTCCACGTATCCATTTTTCAACAAAGAACGATTGGAAAATGAATTAAAGAATATTTATGTAGATGAAGAAAAACATTTACCCCCTGTAGACCTTCTGAAATTCATAACTAGCAATGGTGTTCAAACCATCTATAAAGAAGTGACACGACTTATCAAGTTGGTCTTGACATTTCCTGTTACTACAGCTTCCTCTGAAAGAAGTATGAGCACATTAAAAAGGATAAAAAATTGCCTCCGAAATTTAATGACAAATGAACGACTGAGTTCTCTCAGTACAATCGCCATTGAAAAAAGTTTAGTTAAAGAACTTTCTATGGGTCAGAGTTTCAAGGAACGTGTAATTGATATTTTCGCAACAAAGAAGAATCGACGTGTGGGCTTATTGTATAAAAAAATATAAGGTAAGGAAGCATATTTATACGGGGTCCGCCAGTGAAGCGGGAAAATTAAAAGTACCCAATTTTTTCATGAAACATTTATTATCAGAATTTTTTTTACAGATTTGAGTTGAGTAAAGTATGCCATTATTTTACTTTTTAAAAATAACGCCGCTCAAGTGAGAGCCATTTCTGTGTAAACATTCTTCTAATCTTGACCGAAAATTTTCCATCACTCGACGAAGCAGGTCAGGTTGAACCCGTGCAATTTCTTGTCTGATATTCGTTTTTAATTCCGGTATGGTGTGGGGTCTATCAATGTACACCCTGCTCTTCAGAAATCCCCAAAGAAAAAAGTCGCATGCGGACAAATCTGGGGATCTTGCAGGCCACGAGATGTCGCCATATCTGGATATGAGTCCCTCCGGGAAGAGTTCTCTTAAAGCAGCCATGGACGTACGAGCAGTATGACTTGTGGCTCCATCCTGCTGGAAAAAATTAATTTCCGGAAACCTAGGGAGCTGTTGCCTCAAAAATGTTCTGACCATGTGTGTGTAGCGGTCTGCACTGACAATTGTGGTGTTTCATCTATCGTCTTGGAAAAAATATGGCCCAATAATGCCAGATGATGAAACTGCACACCACACCGTAACTTTCGGACTATGTAATGGCTTTTCATGCAACTCACCTGGGTTTTCATCATTCCAATATCGACTACTTTGTTTGTTTACATATCCATTCAAATGAAAATGTGCTTCATCTGACATAAACATGCGGTGAATAAAGTTTTCATCATCATTTACACGTCGCAATATTTCTTCGCTGAAAATCCTGCGAGCCAGCATATCGCCATCTTTCAACTCCTGGATTACTTGAATTTTGTAAGGATGAAAAGATAAGTCTTTATGCAAAATTCGTCGTAACGATGTGTCACTAATGTTTAGTGCGGATGCATGTTTCATTGCAGAACGTTGTGAACTACGCGTCAATGCTACTCGAACTCTTTCAATGTTTTCCTCTGTTCTTACAGACCTTGTTGCTCCTCTATGCTTTAAGTTTAATGTGGAACCAGTTTCTTCTAACTTTTTCACCCATGACATAATTGCATGAGCGGACGGCACTCTTCCATGTCGTGGAATATTGAAATGATTACGAAACAATCGTTGTACAGAAGTCACACAGTCACCATTCTTATAAAACGATTTTACGCAGAAAGCACGCTGTGCACCGGACCACTGCTCCATGTTTTAAAACATATAATAACAAGTGGCATTAAATTTAAAACAACAATCGAAAACCTCCACGCCCTCTCGTGAGCAGAAAATGAACTATTGCACTTTCAAAATTTCCCGCTTCACTGGCGGACCCTGTATTTTATCAGCCTACCCAGTACTTACACATTAGCTTCGCCACTGGCTGACACACCTAAGCAAGGATGGAAAGATTCTATATACGTGCGCTACGTATATAAGGGACAGAGGGTGGCTTTGTGAATCAGTAGTGAACAGTGAGCGATTTCCTTAGTGCGGATCGAGTGTTTGTCAAAGTATTGTGTGAAGTGTTATTGTGTTATAATTAGTGCGGAACTTTATTATTTGATATTATTATTGCGTGTGGACAAATCTAATTGGAATTATTGTACGAGCATAATCTTGTTGAATAACTTGTTGACTATAAATTATTAATTGTGTTAATTAAAGCTGGTAATTAGTGACTTCATTGGCGTCTGTATTTTGTTTTCCAATGTACCATACGACCAGTGCCGGATTTAAGATTTTAAGGCCATAGGCCAAGTTTTCTGAGCAGCCCCGAGTTTTTTTTTTATTGTTTCCAAATGAGCTTCCTCTTTAAATTTTTTTAGCTTACGTTTGTAGGCTCCACTAACCGTGTAAATGATTGTGTTCATGTTCATGATGAATACGTTTAGCGTACGGATTCAATTCTGTGTTCATAAAGTTTTCACACTTATAAATGTCAACGAAACAAGACGCTACCCACCGCACAAAGCTAAAAACCTTCTTTACATTCAAAAAACATAACCTCAAATCGCAAACGTTTAGTCACAACGCAGATAAACAATGATAACAAACAAGGTTGGTACCACGGTCGTGTAAATTCGGGGGCAATATAGCGGACGTTCGAAATTCGCATGGGCAGATTAGTTTTCAACGATGCGAACGTCTTAACAAAAATTGATCATTTAATTTCAAAAAATCATACTTAAATAAATCAAAGTGCCTCCTACTTTTATAAAAATACTTCTGTTAAAAAAAAATCTGTAGCTTGCGGCCCGCTGCGGCCTAGTCGGCATAGCGGTAAATCCGGGTCTGTAGCTTGCGGCCCGCTGCAGCCCAGTCGGCATAGCGGTAAATCCGGGTCTGTAGCTTGCGGCCCGCTGCAGCCTAGTCGGCATAGCGGTAACTCCGGGTCTGTAGCTTGCGGCCCAGTCGGCATAGCGGTAAATCCGGGTCTGTAGCTTGCAGCCCGCTGCGGCCCAGTCGGCATAGCGGTAAACCCGGGTCTGCAGCTTGCGGCCCGCTGCGGCCCAGTCGGCATAGCGGTAAATCTGGGTCTGTAGCTTGCGGCCCGCTGCGGCCTAGTCGGCATAGCGGTAAATCCGGGTCTGTAGCTTGCGGCCCGCTGCGGCCTAGCGGTAAATCCGAGACTGCAGCGAGACCGTCGTAACAATAAGACATGAACACAAAAATATCAAACAAATAATTGAGGGCTGCAATTATTATATTTACTGCATTTAGACAAACTAGAAATATTGGAAAGACGAATTATTAGGAAAATATTGGGCCCACGAAAAATTTCAGAATGTTGGAAATTAAGAAGTAATGATGAAATATATCAAAGTACAGAAAGTATAACAGAAACAATGAGAAAAAGACGACTATTATTTTTTTGGACATTTATATAGAATGGACGACAATAGGTTAACAAAGCAGATATTCAAACATCTGTGGGGGAAGAAGTCAACATCAAATTGGATTAAAGAAGTCCAAAAGGATTTAGAAAAAAATAAAATACAGGCAAAAGAAACAATTGAAAGAGAAGTTTTTCGGGCAAAAATGTTAAAAATGGAAGGCGTCCGGGTAGGAGAGAGAAGAACGCAGGTTCAAAGTAGACTGAAGACAGGAAGAAGAGACACAGTGAAAAGATGAAAGAATATTGGAGAAAAAGAAAAGAATAAAGAATTGAAATTGGCATGTGGTCCTTAGATGGCCGCTACAAAAAAAAAAAAAAAAAAATAAATAAAATAAAATAATTGAGGGGTGGCAGAGAGGAGAGGTGTGGGCGTACCTGAGCAGCATGTCGAGAGTGGTGTCGCGGATAAGGCAGCACTGCAGGATCGGCGCCAGGATGGACAGCTCGTCGTGGAACGGCCGGCCGAACCCTCTGCCGTGGTCCAGGTGCAGGGGGAACGTCTCGTTGTCGAACACGCGAAACGTCTCGTAGTGGTGTCTGTCCATGTTACCCATGAGGAAGTCGAACACGGCCATGTCCATCAGGTCGTACAGTCTGGGCCCCGAGTCGTACGGCGGGATCTCCTTCACCAGGTTGCAGTAATCGGATTCTGCAACAGACAACAACAGTGTCATAATCATCTGTGGAATACGATGTTACCCATGAGGAAGTCGAACACGGCCATGTCCATCAGGTCGTACAGTCTGGGCCTCGAGTCGTACGGCGGGATCTCCTTCACCAGGTTGCAGTAATCGGATTCTGCAACAGACAACAACAGTGTCATACAACAGTGTCTGTGGAATACGATGTTTAAACCTGGCTTTCGGTGGTACGTGAATATTAACAGTAGGATTAGGTCGGACAATTTCCATCGTTAGAATTCACCCCACACATCTAGAATTTGGTCTCGGGGGAGGTCCGGTCGAATCGCTTCATACAAAATAAAAAACAAGTTAAGACTAATCAATATTGCAATCTTTAAAATGGCTGACAAACATGTCATAACATACTGAAATGAATCCCATTAAGTAGTAATATAATAGAAATAATTGCAATTGTGTTACAAAATTTTATAAGACGATTGCAATACCCACATTGAGTTATGCGAGTGAGGCGTAGGTCATGACAAAAAAGGGATGCGGCAAGATTCAGAGTGCTGAAATGCAGTTTTGTTCGAAATACTTTAAATTATAGGAATTGCAAGACAGAATAAGGAATGAGAATGTAAGAGCAGAACTCGAAATAAAGGACACAAATGAAACTATTTCAATTTACAGTAGACAATGGTGGGATCATCTGCAAAGGATGACAGAGGATCGATTGCCGAAAGCGGCACTGCACTATAAAGCCACTGGTAGAAGAGACGTGGGTCGTCGGAGGATGAGATGGGCGCCGGAACAGGTTTATGTAACCTAATCCTTGAAGAGGAGAAGAAGAAGGAGACAATAAAAATAAGCGCTATTGGAACAATGTTTATAAGATACTTATTGACTTAATTGATTTTCCTATACTTCAAACGTACGCGCAAATGCTGTGTAATAAACTTGTTTGTTGAGCTATATTTAGAAAAGGGTTACTACCAGGGGCGAACCTAAAGGAGGATATGGGCGATATATCCCCCCCCGAAATCTGAAAAATTGAAAGAATGTTGGACCAAAACATTTCAAACTGGTTGCGTGTTTTTTGAAATGTAATTAATTGACTTCCAAGATTGTCAGTTCTAAAAAGTTTCTATTTAGGTCAAAGACAAGTTTAAATAACCTACGATATTTTGAAAGAGGCTGACAATCATTATATTTATTGACAAAACTATTTAACATTATTTTACATGCTGTAAAACTTATATCTACAACTGTTATATAGATTTATATCCACCGCATTCATATACACGCTGTTAACCCTTACTTTCTTCATCTTTAAAGTATTTATATTCCACAGGAAGGTATTATTAGGCTTCTAAGACAAACTAGAAGCCTATGTGATGTATGTTTTTAATTTATTTTAATGAAATTAGTGAATTAAAGCTATTATTTTCCCATTAGTTTTAATTTGTTGGTACGAATCCATTGTAACCCGAGAAAACATTTCTCTAAGAAAACGATATGTGGTTGAAAAAATCCCCCCCCCCCCCACCGAAATGAAATTCTAGGTTCGGCTCTGGTTACTACTGTATTAGCGTACCTACACAGTTGAGAAATTAATAAAACAGCTTAAAAATCAAGAGATTAAAAAATTTCTCGTCAACTTTCGACTCTCTTCCGGGGGAAGGAGGTTCGGTCCCGTTCGCCAGTTTACATGGGGGGGGGGGGGTCAATACCACACAACATTTCCACCACTAAACAATCTGTGGTCGTTTAGTTTTTGTTAATTATCCGTACCGACTGTTCATATTTAGTTTAGAATATTATATTTTTTACTATTTTTATTATGTACGTAACTCTTCAATATTTCTTGCAGGTCAGATTAATTAAAAAACGTACAAAAAGTTAAAAAAACAAATACCGTATCTGGAAGCAATCATAGCATGTTTTAGGAATGCAAATATTCAGAGGGTGAATCACGGTTGAGGACAATTCTTCTTACAATACGCTTTGTTGATATTTTGTTAGTTTGCTTTGAAATATTGTCTTTATATAATTTTAATTAACAAAGTTGTGTTAATGGTTATAATCACAACCAGAAATAACACTGTTGCACTCCACTATAGACAAATTATTCCGATTAGCGCTTTCAAGATTCACAGCTCATCATCAGATCGGAAATAACGATCATCAGGTTATTTCCTACGTGATGATGAGCTGTGAAGCTTGAAAGCGCTAATTGGAATAATTTTTCTCCAACAGTGTTATGCAATAGTGTTATTTCTGTTTACAGAATTTATTTTCAAACTATACTATTTTTAGCTTTAGCTTATTTGTAATAAAACGCTTATTACAATGACTTTTTCTTTTTAATTTTAAATATATTTCCTTGGGGGGGGAGGCACCCCCTGCAGAAACAAAACATATTTTACATCAACAGATTGATTCAGACCAACAAAAACCAGGCCTGAAATTGACTATAAACGTAAAAGCTTTCATACCCAATAATGTAATCATAGTCCTGGATTTTGTTGTCCATGACGTGTCCGTTGTTAACTAATTATAAATGATAAATGTATAACTACTGACTAAGTTTTTTATGGTTAAAATGTTAAACTAGCCTGAACTAATTTTCGCTTATTACTAGCTTCATCATAGTAGGCGCTGCAGCTAGGAGCGCTGTCTGTCTTGTTCTTGGTGACGGCGCTGTCGTTCTAAAGTTCGATGTGTGTGTGTGTGTGTGTGTGTGTGTGTGTGTGTGTGTGTGTGTGTGTGTGTGTGTGTGTGTGTGTGTGTGTGTGTTCAAACACTATGTGTGATTTCAATTGTGTATGTTCGTTTAGGATGTTGTTTTTTTTGTATGTTTGTATATTTCTAGTATTTGAACATATCACACACCATCGATCTTTCGAACGACGGCGCCGTCACCAAGATCAAGATAGACATCGCTCCTAGTGGCAGCCTCTGATGAAGCTAGTATTAAGCGAAAACTAGTTCAGGCTAGTTTAACATGTTAACCTTGGTGTGTTCCGTGTTAGGCGTACCGTACCTTGTTCCCACTGGGCCTTCCGCCGCTTGTGGTAGGAGCGCCGCCACGGGTGCCTCCAGATCTTGCGGTTGGCCTGCTCCTTGCTGGGCAGGAACGCGGCGAACGAGCCCTCCAGCGTGTCCGGACTGCCGCATATCGCGTGACTAGTGTCGCAGTAGTAGGAACACCGACCGTGGAAGCACATGTTGTTGGACGGCGATATGAAGAACGTCTTCAGCAGCTCGCCGTCGGCGATCTCGTAGATCTCGGTGGTCATGTTGAGCGTGCGCCCGGAAACCGGCATGGCGCGCCGGAAACCCAGCAACCTGTACAATACACTTTATGTAAGCAAAATGTTACATATTGTCAATACATCATAATATTACGTGACTAATGATAATAATTGCGCCATAGCAGGAGTTAAAGGAGCAGACGCCCTCGGCGTCACAATTGAAAGAGTAGAATTTTTAAAAAATTTACATTTACGTTTACTTAAAATCTGAACAAATCAAATACGAGGTATTTATGCGCAGTATTGTTCAGTGAGTTTATTTGTCCGCGTCAGTGTTCAAACAAGTCTAGAAATACAAAGCTATAGCACATACAGTTGTGTGGATAGACCCTGGAAGAAACGGGTGGAGGATTGTTGAAGGCGGAACAGGCACCACCTTGCCTATGCTGTGTTGTGAAAAAGAATACGACGATGTTAATATTTTATTTACTGGAGTTAATATTTCACACCAAAACTCAATGCTGTACGTCAATATTGGTGTGATAACGTCTTTGTACTACAGCAAATTCGTATCCAGTGACACACGGCTGAGTCACACAGGTTTTTTTTTTTTTTTTTTTTTTAAGTTAACCAGCTGATGTAATTGAATCCTAGGTATGTAACATCTGTTGCTCCACGTTTCTTGAGTTTTTAGTCGTGTCAAACTGAAAAGCGGCATGTCGCAGACTAGATGACCACAAACGAGTCAAGGTCGTGTATACAGTGGAATTTGCTTATAACGAGTTTCAAGGGACCGGACAAATGTGCTTGTTAAACCGGGCGCTCGCTACATCCGAGTTGTCCACTCGCAAGCCTAAATTTTTATACCGTGATTATCAAACACACAACAAAATACACTACAGAATAGGCTTTGCACAATAAAACAGGCTTTGACATGTTTTACATTCTACGCTTAAAAGTGAAATTTATACTTTAAACATTTTTTAGACGCTAACAATCTTTGCTGAATATTGGCGTATAGTGCGTTCGCAAAATATAGTAAAAGTAACTGTGTAGTAAAAACTTACAAAAATTCAACCGGCTATCTGGCAAAAAACGCAAAACTTTCCATGCCACATGTACAATATTTATTTTTAAATTACAAGAAAATTCACTCTAATTTATGTATTTCTTGTTCGTCGTTCTAAATGGAATCGTCAAAACTATACAAGTCTCTAAAGCGTTCCTACTCGTTAAAAGCGAGTTTAATTATCATTACTAAGATACAAAACCAAACAAATCTCGTACTTTTGCTCGTTACATCCGAGTTCTCGTTATAAGCGAGCTCGTTATTCGCACGAGTTCCACTGTATTTCAAATGTTTGCGCCCATATCTGAAAACACTAGAACGGTTCTTACACAGACCGTAAAGTAGATTAGCTACTTTACCTCCTCTGTCTATAAAGAATGTACGATTTCCGTTATTTTTATAAATTTTGTGGATAACACTAATATTTTCATTTCCGATTACGACCGCAAATGATTTCGAAGCCAGACAACAGTTGCTTTGTAAAAGTAACAGGCGTGCAAACAGTGAGTTGTGATGTTAATGGCTGTCATGTAGATCGACAGAAATCTTAGCAAAAGAAAGAAGAAGAGAAGAAGTGAATTCTGCAAATAAATATTGGACTTTTTTTTCCTAGAAGAGTGATATTAAAGAAAGCCTTGTGTTCGATGCTACGCAGTGAATATTTATTTAAAAAGTAATGACAGTCTGTTGAATAAGTAATGACGATACGTTTCCAACGCTCACACACACACACACACACACACACACACCGTCTCCAGAGACACAGAGGAAAAGAAAGAAGCGAGGTCGCAGAAACGGATGGAGCCAATAAAATCCCGAGCACAACTTTTCTTTCAAACAGCCATTTACCGCGAGACCTTGTTTACCAAATCTAGAGAATACATTCTCCTATATATACTTCACCGTATGTTTGTAAGTTAACTATTTGCGTGGCAGCATCGTAGAGATGAGACAGAATCTTTCGATTTACACTGTATGCGTGTTTACAGCACACACAAACACACTGTACAAAACAATGCAAATCGCTGATAGTTCATCACTGAAGTAAATAGATTTTAATTTTTTAAATAATGTAAAACCTTTGTTATATAAGACACGCATTAGAACGGTTGTGGCTTTAGAAAAAAAAAAATTGATGATGTCACATATTGATGATGAGGGTGTGTCTTCCAGAGGCATTTTATGATTGGTCACTCTACAATTGACACTTTGTTGTTTGCGAATGATCAGGCTATTCTGTCGGACTCGGAAAACAGGCTGCAGATGGGTATACATTTGTTAAATCGAACCTGCAAAGACTCTGGATTGCAAATGTCCACACCTAAGACGAAGGTGATGGCTTTCCGTGGAACTGATCGCGTACGGGCAATAATTGTTGTAAATGGTACTGTACTGGAACAAGTCAGCAATTTTGAATACCTGGGCGACAGTGTGTCTTCTAATACAAGCAACAACGTGGTGAATAAGTTGCATAAGTTCAACCTTATGTGCGGGACCATTAGGCGAACCCTTAAGTCAGCAAGTAACACGCCTAAAATTCTGCAAGGCGATGACCCTTCCCACAATTGTTTATGGGTCTGAGAATTGGACTTTAACGAAAGACCAGACCAGTCGCATCGAAGCGGCTGAAATGAGATTTCTCAGGCACGTGGCAGGGTATACTCTCCATGATCATAGAAGACACACAGATATACGACAGGAACTGAATATTATGCGTATACTCGACAGGGTTGCCCAGTATTGGCTGAATTGGTGGAAACATCTTTGCCGAATGAACGACTGCCGCAACCCCAAACAACTATGGAACTATAAGCCGAGGGGACGGAGGGGTGTGGAGCGTCCGAGGAAGAGCTGGAGTGACCGGCTCTAATCTTTGCCTGTTTGAGACCGGAAAAAACCATCCTTGGTTTCATCCTTGAAGATGATGATGATGAAGGAACACGAAACACTGAGAAAGTTTGAAACAAAGGTTGTATGACTGGTGTGTTTATGGCCCGGTTAAGGAAAATGAAGGGTCCATAAACACGAGTATACTGTGACGATTTAATAGGGTTAAATAGCACAAAATAAAAAAAAAGGTAAAAATAATATAATCCTAAATGAAACTACATAATTTCCCTCCTTATGATATAAATATGAAATAAATAGAAAACTAAATAATGTTAAACAAATAAATATGTAAACCACCTCCTGTTTCTTCAGCGAGTATTAATTTATAGAGAGACGTAATAAACCAGCAATTTAAAATAAGTAAATATAATAATTAATAAATTAAGAACTATTTATCGCGCCGGTAAATAACAACACGCGCGAACAAGCACTTCGCTAAGCCAGCGATGCGCCCCAAAAATTAGTTGTAAATCAGACTTCGCAGCGAGAACAACACAGTTGAAAATGTAGTCAGTAACTACAATATTATAGAGAATGAAAGAATATGTCGTTCACTCTCTTAGTTTCTTTAAGATAATGCTTAGTAAAGCTGATAGCAAATATTATCAGTAATTTCAATATGTTTAACATCTTTGATACGTTTTAAGTGTGTGTTTATGACATCTCTGCAGTTGATTTAATATCACGTCAACGTGATAGAGATCACAGTATATGTAACAGTTTAACTATAAGTAAAAAGTGCGGTAAACCGAAGTAAGTGAGTTCAAGTGAAAGTTTTCCACCACCGCCAGCACCAGAATCTCATAAACCTTGGGAAAAGAGAGAACCACACCTTCCATTACTACACCTTTCTTCAGACCTCCAGGATATACCAGAAGCCGCATAGCCACCGTTTACTACAGACAACCCCAATTCGCCGAGGATACTACATACAGGTGATAAGAAGTCAAACTTCTGTAGTTCAGAAATTACTTAATAAAAATATGAAAGACAATTGACACCAAAATAAAATTAATATAATAATACAAAAGACTGGCCGAATTAAATTACCAATGTAACGTTGTAATAAACAATATGATGTATTTAGCTTTAATGACTATAACATGCTAATACTAATAACTCCATTCTTCAAATGGCAGCAAAAGTAAATTGTTTAACTTTAATATAAAGAAAGGATATATCTCGGATCCGAGGGTATGAATTACCAAAGTTTTATAAATAATTAACCCTGTTGATTAATTATGCATTATTATTTATCATTATGCAGTTATTATTTTTTTAATAGTTAACTAATCAGTTAAACGAAATAGAGTAAACGAAAAGTAGGTTAAGTATATATATGTATGTTTTAACTATACAAATCACAAGCCTAATTAATTTTTAATAACAAGATAGTAACTCATTTTCTTTTATGCTAATTACCAGGTATGGAAATAAAGAGATGTCATGGACGTAAATATGCATGAATTAATTTGGCAACACGAAGCTAATATTCCTTAATTCACAGGTTCCAGTTAAGTGTTTTGTGACGTTGTATTTTAATTAAATATATATATTTTGTGAATATTATGGCAGCCTGTTTAATTGACCGACGTCAGTTAACCAGGCTCCTGAGGTTATAATGGCGATAGTATACAGAATTTATAAAAGATAGTATACAGCCGTTATAATACATGACAGGATACAAACAGGAAATAGGGCATATTATGCCAACAGCAGACTATTGAGAAGGAAACTGATGAGTCGTAACACAATATATAGGGCACATATCAGACCGGTTGTTACTTATGGAGGCGAGACATGGACACTGATGAAAAGGAACAAGAAACACTGAGAGGGTTTGAAATAAACATCGAAAGACGTGTTAGAGAAGATGACGAATGGAGAATAAGAAAAACCAGGAGACAGATGAGATAGCGAAGCATGAGCACGACTTACGATTCATAAGGCTCAACGAATACGTTGGCTAGGTGACCTGGAACGGTCGGATAGAACCAAGAAAATCCTCAGGACACAGGTGCATACAAGCAGAAAGAAGGGTCGATCTTATATAAGATGTTGAATGAGTGCTTGGTAGATCTCAGAAGAATGGACGTGGGTGTTACGCTGGGATGGCAATGGATAATGGAGAAGATTAGTGTACCGCCGTCGTCGTCGTAAAATTTATAGTGTTAAGCAATTTAACGGTTCACTCTGTACATGAAAAGTGATGCACTATTTTTTCAAATCACGCTCTCCTCTCACGCGCGCGTGCGCGCACACGCACTCATCCTGTTATAGTAAATATCGTATGTTCGTGGAAATTCACACCTTTCTCGTACATGACATTTTCTTATAAAAAGCATATTTCTCTTTTGTTGTAAAGTAGATGTAAAGAAATATAAGATATAGAGAGGTGATAAACTGAAGCGGCAAACTCTCTCTCTCAATCTCTCGGGCGCGCTCACCCGCGTGTGTGGGTCGTCGTCGACGAGATGAAACTTGAGATAAACAAAAGGACAGATTAAGGTTTCTATCTGGGCTTGTGAATATTTCATGGAGGGCGAACAGACGCCCTCTCTCTGACGCTGCAGGGGTGGGGGTGAACGCTGTTAAAAACGTCGTCACTGTATTAGCGGTCTATCACAGAGTGTGGGGGTCTATCTTACAACGTGCACAACATTATCGAAAATATCGTAAACGATATCGTGTTGTAACGTAACGTACATTGTTTACGGTTTAGAATCTGTTAATACATAAGTTATACATCATAACCCTTTAATGCATGAATTTTTCTTTTGACTTGAAAACAATCTCATGGTTATATTTTTGTGTTTTATTTAATAGAAAAATAATCAAAAAATGTTTGGAGGACTAGCTATTTTCCAAAAAAAAAATGTTAATCTTAACTACGTTACGTCTGAGTAACATAATGCATTCATGGTAAAATAACACCAAAAAAAGCGTGTATCATATCAGTAACATTATGAGGCAAAGGAATGACAACAGGTTATTTAAAAACCATGTTTCTTGTTACAATAGGTAAATAAACCTTCAAAAATACAATAAAAATTCATTAATTTCTGGTTCATAAGCTCTTTTTACATGGTCATAAGACCTTTTTTCACAAATAACATATCTCTTTCATATTTATACCCATAGAACAGCTTAAAACTGTTCTGGGTAGAATGAGACCAGATCTTTAAGTTGCATTTGTTGCACTTAACATGAGGGGATTCATTCTCAGTTCATACCAAACTGGTCAGTGGTCGGTTCTGTCTTTTATTACTGGTGTTGGAGGAGGTCTCACTACTGCAGACAATTTGATCCTCTTCAAACGTGGTTCCACCTGCTGTGGATTTCTTGGTCTTCCTCTTTTGGGTGTTCCCTTCACTCCTAATTGGTATAAAGTTACAGCTAAATCAATTCTAAAATCCTACTTCTATTCTAAAATCTACTACCACTAACGCATGATGTTACACCTGAGTAACATATGAAAAAATTTAGGTTATATCACTTGCTTCGTGATGTTGCTTGTAAGTAACATAGCAAAAAACTCTTATTACACATATAATATAAGGTATATATTTGCGTGTGTGTGCTATTTTCGTCCTGTAACGTCCAGTAAAGATGACAGTATTTTCTGTTTAACTTGAAGTTAAATAAAATCAGCATTTTCCACTGCACAAATCATAGAAATCTCAACATCAACCAAGAACACGACCTTCAATGAGATCAGCTATTTAAGTCTTCTCAGCTGATCAAAACAAAGTTAAAACTTCTTTCCATTCCCTCAAAGCATAACGTAGCAATTCAGCAACACAAACTAGTTCCTTAAACTGGCGACAGAACGCGCTAGACTCCAGAAATAAGATTCTGTTATAGCTCAGTAACACTAGCCACTAAAGGGATAAGTAAAACACTAATAAAATATACAACAAATTTGAAGTTCTTCACTGAAAATATTCACCCCCTGTAACAGTAAACCGACGTCTTTGTTCGAGTGACATACGCATACTTCAAACGCCTTGAATGCGCGGAATGCAGTACCGCCACTCACGAAACTGGCAATTGGTGTAGCCTATTTAACCAATGCTGAAAACTAAATCTGGGATGGTCGTTAGTAAGGCAGTGGAAAGAATTAGTGAAACCTGGTACTTAGGTATCACGAGACAAATATATTTAGAATGTTCTGTTGTTTGTTGACGACTTGCTTGTAATTCAAAACAAAATCTGAACATTATCACAAAACAAAACTACTTTACTTATAACAATACATACTACACACAGAACGTTGGCTTACCCATGGGCTCCCCCATATCCAGCATTCTAGCAGAAGTCTTCCTCCAACACTTAGAAAAAACAAAAATACTCACAAACAATGACAGACACTCACATAAAATACTATATTGGCACAGATACGTTGATGACATTCTAATACTATACAGGGGAAACAAAAGACAATGTGAACAGTTACTAACGCACATAAACAAAATACATAAAAACATAACCTTCACTGCCGAATACGAACACAACAATACCATAAACTTCTTAGACCTCTCCATCACAAAACTAGAACACAGGCACAAATTCAGTATATACAGAAAACCAACTACAACTGACACACTAATACACAACACCTCCAATCACCCAATACAACACAAACTACCTGCCTTCAGAACCATGATACATAGACTTAACAACATCCCCTTAGATGAAAAAGACTACAAAGACGAACTAAACACGATAAAATATCTAGCAGAATCTAACGGATATGACAGAACAATAGTCAGTAAACTCCTACACAAAACACAAAACAAACAACAGACAAAGACAGAAAACAACAAATTCATAACACTAACATACATCAACAAACAAACTGAAAAAATAGTCCACAAATTCAAAAAAGCAGGATACAGAATCGCTTACAAAACTACTAACAAAACAGAACACACACTATCAAAACACACACACAAAACACAAAACAAATTCGATCTACCCGGTGTTTACAAGCTAAATTGCAATAAATTCTATATAGGCCAGACAGGACGTAGCTTCAAACAGAGATACATTGAACACACAAAGGCACTCCACTCCACTACAGAATCCACCTTTGGAAACCACCTCATTGAAGCAAACCACACATATAAAAACATCGACAATAACATGAACATTCTACACGTACACACAAAAGGCCGAAAACTAGACACTCTAGAACAATTGGAAATATACAAACACACAAAAATAAATAAAAACGACATCCTAAACGAACAGACACAATTCAAATCGCACGCATTATTCGAACATATCTCACCCCACACACACAGCATCGATCTTTCGAAATTCGATTCCGTCACCCACAACAAGACGGACAGCGCTACCAGCGGCAGGTTCTGAAGAAGGTGGTTGCAAGGTGTTCTAAACTTGACCGTGTACAGAATGAGGCCGTAAGAGAAGAATTACAAGTTTTTAACTTGAATGAAAAATTAAAAAGATTACAAACAACGGCGGAAAGAACACTGAGAAAGTGATTTAAAATTAAAGTGATTCTTAATGACATGAATTTGATTACCTTTAACTTCAATAACAGTTAATAATGATAGAATATTTTGAAATCAACGTTTTTCGATATTTCTCTACACTCTTATAGGGCACTTCACGTCTTTCGATATTTCTCTACACTCTTATAGGGTATTTCACGTTTTTTCCATATTTAAGTACACTCTTATAGGGTACTTCACGTTTTTCGATATTTCTCTACACTCTTATAGGGCACTTCACGTTTTTCGATATTTCTCTACCCGCTTATAGGGTACTTCACGTTTTTCGATATTTCTCTACACTCTTATAGGGCACTTCACGTTTTTCGATATTTCTCTACACTCTTATAGGGTATTTCACGTTTTTTCGATATTTCTCTACACTCTTATAGGGTACTCACGTTTGTCGATATTTCTCCACACTCTTATAGGGCACCACGTTTTTCGACATTTCTCTACACTCTTATAGGGCACTTCACGTGTTTCGATATTTCTCTACACTCTTATAGGGCATTTCACGTTTTTCGATATTTCTCCACACTCTTATAGGGTACTTCACGTTTTTCGATATTTCTCTACACTCTTATAGGGTACTTCGCGTTTTTTCGATATTTCTCTACACTCTTATAGGGTACTTCACGTTTTCGATATTTCTCTACACTCTTATAGGGTACTTCACGTTTTTTGATATTTTTCTACACTCTTATGGGGTACTTCACGTTTTTCGATATGTCTCTACACTCTTATAGGGTACTTCACGTTTTTCGATATTTCTCCACACTCTTATAGGGTACTTCGCGTTTTTTCGATATTTCTCTACACTCTTATAGGGTACTTCACGGTTTTTCGATATTTCTCCACACTCTTATAGGGCACCACGTTTTTCGACATTTCTCTACACTCTTATAGGGCACTTCACGTTTTTCGATATTTCTCTACACTCTTATAGGGCATTTCACGTTTTTCGATATTTCTCCACACTCTTATAGGGTACTTCACGGTTTTCGATATTTCTCTACACTCTTATAGGGTACTTCGCGTTTTTTCGATATTTCTCTACACTCTTATAGGGTACTTCACGGTTTTTCGATATTTCTCTACACTCTTATAGGGCACTTCACGTTTTTCGATATTTCTCCACACTCTTATAGGGCACCACGTTTTTTGATATTTCTCTACACTCTTATAGGGCACTTCACGTTTTTCGATATTTCTCTACACTCTTATGGGGTACTTCACATTTTTCGATATTTCTCTACACTCTTATAGTACTTCACGTTTTTCGATATTTCTCTACACTCTTATAGGGTACTTCACGTTTTCGATATTTCTCTACACTCTTATAGGGTACTTCACGTTTTTTTGATATTTTTCTACACTCTTATGGGGTACTTCACGTTTTTCGATATGTCTCTACACTCTTATAGGGTACTTCACGTTTTTCGATATTTCTCCACACTCTTATAGGGTACTTCACGATTTTTCGATATTTCTCCACACTCTTATAGGACACCACGTTTTTCGATATTTCTCTACACTCTTTAGGGCAGTTCACGTTTTTCGAAATTTCTCTACACTCTTATAGGGCACTTCACGTTTTTCGATATTTCTCTACACTCTTATAGGGTACTTCACGTTTTTCGATATTTCTCTACACTCTTATAGGGTACTTCACGTTTTTCGATATTTCTCTACACTCTTATAGGGTGCTTCACGTTTTTCGATATTTCTCTACACTCTTATAGGGTGCTTCACGTTTTTCGATATTTCTCTACACTCTTATAGGGCACTTCACGTTTTTCGATATTTCTCTACACTCTTATAGGGCACTTCTCGTTGGTTAACTTAAAAACTTCGAGACGCAAAGAATTTATATAGTGTATTTAACAAAATATTGTGGGAAGGATCCTGAATTTCTTAGTCGTCCTGATGAAAATGGGGGGGGGTCCAACCTTCAAACTAGAGGTGGGTCCTTATACCTATAACAGGTATTTTGGAACGATTATTTTTTTTGTGGAACGGATATAGCCTAACAGTGACTGAAAAGTTGAAATACCTGTTCCGATTCAATGATAACTGAAAAGTCGAAATACCCGTTCCGATTACTAGCGGCTGATACAGTACTTTTTGTTAATGTGATTTCGCAGATGATTTTAACTTCACCGCACAGCTCACGTACATTTTTTTGACATTATTTGTTGTGCTATTTCGTGCACTAAAATTTCATTGTTTGAGTTTCGAAAGTGATTTATCTAACCAAAATGGAATCAATAATTTAATATTAGATCTATGTTAGTTTGTTTACTCCTAGTGAAATCTTAAATTAGTATTCCCAAAGTGAGACAGGCCTATAAATTCTCTTGTTTCTAATTTTCTTTTAAACAGTAGCAGCTTAATAAAGTCACAGTGTAAAGTAACACTGTTGATACTTTTAGTTTCAATTTATTTCTTATAACGAATTATATAATACAGGTATATGTATAATAGGTATATAATAACAGGTATTTTTACGTGTTATTTTTTTGAACGGTTTCGTTCGTACCTGTTAATTTCAAATACTAGATTAGCACACGTGTACTTCAAACTAGCCTCAATCCCCACCTCCCCCCCCAGAAACCAGTCTTATCCCCCTGCCCTAGGACCAGCTCCCAGTAACACACACACACACACACACACACACACACACACACACACACACACACACACACACACACACACACACACACACACACACACACACACACACACACACACAGAGCTCACCGATGACGTAGACAGCACTAATTAATGCGAATGCGTCAGGTATATTAAATGATGTACAGCAGTTTGTATAATAAGTCATACATACAGAACTACAGGGAGAGTTCATTACTGATAACGATATAACGGTTTGGTTTCCTTGTTCTGTATTCTCCGTCCACTGATCGTTAACTTCTCACGTCTGTTGTCTTGCACTACTGCCACGTAGCGTCTTCTTTTATATACATATGAATCTTTTATAAACATAGAAACTATACCAAGTGTTTATTTATTCAATTGAAGTATTAATAAAATGTTCTACCAAGTGCCGAGCGACCATTGTAATCGATCAGTGTAATAGATACTCACATGCACAGTCTTGTAGGACAGATGTTATACTCAAACGCCGGATTCGGCCAATGGCCGAAATGTTTGCCCACGACGCAATGTGGACAGACCAAAATACCCATAACGCGACGTGGGCATTTGTGTTTGGTCATTGTCCGAAACGAGATGTCCACGACGCGTTGTGGGCAAACGCAGTTGCTCAACAGCCGATGTAGGTTCTTCCTTCGCACTTTACGCAAATACGGAATACCCACAACGCGTCGTGAGTATGAGCGTTTGTCCACAACGCGTTACGGGTATTCCGTATTTGCACAAAGACCGAAATAACTTTCCTCACAGTGAGGCTGAGAGATTCAATCGAAGCCTACACCAGGAGAAAGGGGATGACCGAACTGAAGACAACGGTCCTATGGATGTAGACAATGAACAACTCGATCAACCTACAGTTGACACTGATGAAACTGACAATATGCTTTGCCCAGTGTGGAATGAAACATTAGATGAAGGCAGAGCATGCTTTGAATGTGCTCGACATTTCCATCCGGGATATTCCAGTGAACCAGGTCTAAATTTTGACTTGCCTTTATGTTCACTTTGCTCAAAGAAAACTGCCATTGAAACTGCTCGAGAAAAGTGTAAAATTGGCTTAAACCAGCAGGTTGAGGGAATGTTGAAAAATACTGAAAAGAAGCTAACACCCGTGTTGGTAGGGGACAATGTATTGGTGAACATACCTGAGGCTGATCGTGGGCGATTAGCTCCTCGAAATGTGATGGCAGTCGCGATGAATATAAATGAAGATCTTCAAACCCTTGGTACAAAACATGGAACGTTGGACAAACAGTTTGCCAGAAATCAATTTCAAGTGATAAAAATAAATTTATAAAAACTGACGAGGTACCGAAGAACCAGTTAATGTAAGACATGAAGCAATGGTGGCGTCTGGGTCAAAACAAGGTTTCGTGAAATGCGGCTGCAAAAAAAGTTGTGCAGGAAAATCGTACAAGTGTTTCAAAAACAACTTAAAATGCAATTCCAAATGCCACAGTAACACAGCTTGTGATAATAAGTAGGCCTCATAGTCAACAAAATTACTAAAAAAATAAATTTCAGTATTGTTAAATAGGCACAAAGTTAGTCATTTAATTTTAAGTATTGTATGTTATAAATTACCTGACAATTGTATTTTTTTGAAATAAAATTCAAATAAAATATGTAATCTTGCTTAAAAAAAAAAGTAAAAAAAAAAAAAAACCTCCAAAAACAAAAACGAACCAAAAATATTAAAAAATGAAAGACTAAAACAAATTACGCAGTGGTGCACGTTGCCCGTGCCCATATTTTCGGTCTTTGAGTAAATACGCTCATAATCACGACGCGTTGTGGGTAATACCATTTTGCGCAAAGTGCGAAGGAAGAATCTACATCGGCTGTTGAGCAACTGCATTTACCCACAACGCGTTGTGGGCATTTGGTTTCGGACAATGATCGAATACTAATGCCCACGTCGCGTTATGGGTATTTTGGTCTGTGCACATCGCGTCGTGGGCAAACATTTCGGTCGTTGGCCGAATCCGGTGTTTGAGTATAACATATACGACGGTTATTCAGAAAGTAAGTTCCGTTTTCATAATATTGCCGCGGTATCGATACCGCCACGCTTTTGCGTATGCGCGGCGTTTGATGATTTGTTGGCAGATGGTTAGGACCGAACCCACGGATCCCACTACCTCCCTCTGGGCTCGCAAGTCAGAATGATTCGTTGGTAAGCCAACGCCGCCATTTGTAAACAACTGTGCACTGAGTAAGCTTCGTTGGACGTGTTTATAATGTCCGAGACGCCCGCCGCGTGTGGAAGTAGGTATGTGATGAGATAGGTATGCTAGAACGTCAGTTTTTTACCGTTTGTATGCAAACTGTTATACAGATGTTTTGTTTTGATAGTTCATCTTCTTTTTTCACAGCACTAAATTATATAGATTATTAAACTTTCACTTGTGAAACTTACTTTGTTTCCTCCCGTACGCGTTTCGGCGTGATGTGCACCTTCATCAGCGGTGTGAGATAGACTCTTATGTTATACAGAATCTTAATTCCTGACCCCGGTTCATGACAATTCAACCTTCCTTCTACATAACCTTACATTTAAACTCCATTTTTAGATCTTTGAGCAGGCTTTTTAAAAGCGAAATTCAAGTATGGATATGAAATCTCTTAGAAGTCTATAAAACAAAAACAAGACGGGATAGAATACGAAGCCTGAGTATCAGCAGGAACTTCACGCGCTGATCCCTGTAATTGATACGATAGAAAGCTCACGGTTTGGCCACGTCTGCAGAACGGAAGATCAAAGATATCCTAGAAGAGCGTGGGAAGCAAAATCTTAAGGTAGACTGGAGAAGAGGAAGACCCAGATTGACGTGCAAAGTCAGTATTGAAGGAACCTGCCATACTGAAGTTGTCAGCCGCCAGAGGAGCAGAACGGACCCACTGAAACTCCAGCAGCTGCAGTCGAAACATCTGGATGTACAACAAGACGACCACAGCCCAACAGCCCGGATATTACTGAGGTTGAAAGCTCCGGCCTTGAAAGCTTTAAAGTTACGATGAGTATTACACAAAGTGTAGAAAGGAGAGAGTAACAGTGTGGGCTTGGGCTAGAGAACTAGTCCGGGATAGGACAAGATGATGTGTTCTCTGGAAAATCTCCACATCTGATGGGTAGAAGAGGATTAAATAAGAGCAGGTTTTGGGGATTTGGGACCAACGTAAGACATTCCGCCTCTACAGCTATTAACCGCTGACCGCTTTTGTCCGTTGGTTCCCTAACTTCACCGCTCTCTTTACAGTTAAAAGACTCATACATATAGGTTCTCGCTTCAGTTCCAACGACGCTACCCTGCTCCAAATTACCAGATGCAACCGTCTGACCACTGTTTTGCTCTTTTTTTTTCTATTTGTATCGGGCATCTAAGGACTACATGCCAATTTCAATTCTTTCTCCCTTGTTATTTTCTTTTTCTCCACATTCTTTCATATTTTCACTGTGTCTCTTCTTCCTCTCTTCAGTCCACTTTGAATCTGCGTTTTTCTCTCTCCTACCCTGGACTCCTTCCATTTTTAACACTTTTTCCCGAAAAACTTCTCTTTCGATTGCTTCTTCTGCGTTTATATTATTTTTTTCTAAATACTTTTTGACTTCTTTAATCCAACTTGATGTTGACTTTTTTACCCACAGATATTTGAAGATCTGTTTTGTTAAGCTATTGTCGTCCATTCTATATAAATGGCCAAAAAATACTAGTATTCTTTTCTCAATGTTTCTGTTATATTTTCTATACTTTGATATATTTCATCATTACTTCTTAATTTCCAACCTTCTGAAGTTTTTCGTAGGCCTAATATTTTCCTAACAATTCGTCTTTCCAATATTTCTAGTTTGTCTAAATTATAATTCAATGCTAGACATTCACTTGCATATAGGGATTCTGGCCTCACTACTGTACTGTAATGCCTTATTTTCGCATTTATAGGTATGCACTTTTTATTGTAAATATCTTTAGGTATACCATATGCTCTTTCCATTTTGTGAATCCTTTCATCTATAGCAGATTTTTCTAAACCATTCTCTTGAATTATTTTCCCTAGAAAATAGTTCTAACCCTAGACAAATTCCCTCGAATTTTCTAACCTTCTCTATTCGACCAATATCTGTTAGCAGGAATTTTGGCGCATTTTTAATGTTCGTGAGAAATTTGTTTTTTCCTGCAGAAATTCTTAAGCTTGTTCTACTGGCTATGTCCTCTAAAAAATTAACTTGTGTTACTCCAGATGTCAGATGTTCAGAAAGTATAGCAAAGTCATCTGCGAATGCCAAACCGTTCACTGTTTTGCCCTTATTTAATCTATTATTACATCTCTATTGATAAAGGAGACCCAGAATACAAGCAATCATTACAGTTGTCTCCGTGGCTGCATGCGAAACCTTGGCTTACTCCTCAAGTTTCTGAAATAAGAATAATCAAGTCGTTCGACTGCATTATACAAAGTGGGCCGCAAGTCGCTTGTCGATAGCTACTAATGTCTAGGGGACTTATGGCGCACTCTGTGTTTGGTTTGTAATTATTGTACTGGGGCCGAGAACACCGTCTAAGCGCGCTCTGGCGTATTGGAAGCCAAACAATGATTAGTGAGACAGCAACGATTGGAAAGAACAATTGAGGTTAATTAACAGAAGTGGGAGTGTAAGGGGAGGGTTGTTTTTGGCAGACGATATATTTAAAGCCCAACAGGGATAGGGGGGCGGCGGTTGGCAATAAAGTGTTGGTAAGAACTCCCTCTGGCTGCGGCCCAACATCGCTGCCGCCGTCTTTGTCACGGCCACCTTGATATAACTTACACCGTTGTCGGCGGCAACGTGTATTAATTACGGCGTCACGGCAGCGACACCGACAATGTCAATACTCAAATGAATTAAATCATACAATCTAACAAACAGTTGAAGAAGTAAAACCATTCTGAGAATGAGTTAAGACCTTTCACTGTTATTACTGCATCTTAAACTAAGGAGAATATTTACAGTTATTTGTTTGTGGACTTAATACTGCATCGTGGAATTCTGATTTTTCTTCAAAAAAAAAAAAAGAGTACCGCACAATCAACGATGGAACAATCGAACCCATGGAAAGACTGTAGTGTTTGTCGTAAGCACGTTGTCTGGAGTTATCGAAGAGGCGGTGCCAGTGGTCGTAAAAGGATGATCACTAAAAGCAAGACGAGAGACAGATAGCCAATAATCCATAAACCAGTGATGGGAGTTAAGTGTGGTGGGTAAGAACTGCTTCAGTGGCGTTTTGTGTAAACGGATCGAGCCTACTGCAATGAAAATAACATATAACGCGACTCCAGTAAGTTGTGCCAACCGCAAAACGAAAACAACAATGTTGACAACGTTTTACCTGTAATTGCGCGCGCGCTCGTGTTTGTGTGTGTGTCTGTGTTTGGTCACGTACTGTCCAATGTTGACACAACACGACGTAAAGTGCAATAACAAACTTGTTTCTAATGTTTTGCTAATCTTGTTGTCTTCTCTCAACACACTGTTACACACACGCTGGAGAAAATTTGTAATTTTTTGTTTTATGTCCAGCGAAGGAAAACATGTTTGGCATTGAAAAGGTCAAACCGTTTGAAATTCAATTTGTAAAACCGTGACACACACACACACACACACACACACACACACACACACACACACACACACACACACACACACACACACACACACACACACACACACACACACACACACACACACACACACACACACACACACACACACACACACACACACACACACACACGCGCACACACACACACACACACACACACACACACACACACACAGAGAGAGAGAGAGAGAGAGAGAGAGAGAGAGAGAGAGAGAGAGAGAGAGAGAGAGAGAGAGAGAGAGAGAGAGAGAGAGAGAGAGAGAGAGAAGAGTATTTGAACTACAACATAATTTAAGTACTCTAGGCACATTCAGGACTGTATTAACGTTGGAAACACATTCGGTAGGGATTATTATAGTCTTATACGACAACCATGGTAGACTATACAAAACGATTATTTTAATTCAAAATTCTCTGCATCCTTCAATGATTAACTGACTGGAGTATATGGAATATTGTTCCTCACGATTTTACGGCCGGTGGCCAGATAGTTGGAAACATTATTGGCCGGGCCCTTCAACTACCCTCTCCATTTATAGATATCTCATTTACCATTTTACAGTGGATTAATATGACTTTATTTTCGGGGCATTTATTTATTAAAATTGAGTACTTACTCTTGTTAAATCACAAAACAAACAGGTAAACTACCCCTCCCCTTTAACTGAACAACCCCATTTTTGATAGACCTGCGCTCACAGACCAGAATGTTCCTAATTGCGTCTTAGCGCTCGTGTGAACTACGTAATTAACTGCGGCCTTGACACAGTCCGCGCGGCTGGCGCCTTCGAGAAGCCTCTCGAAAATGCGTCGACAAGCACGTACGCCACACGCGTTACATCGAGATGCTTCTGGCACATTCGACAAACACGTAGATTGTTCTGTGATGTCGTAACACTTCTCCTTCCTTAAGCCTGTTCGTCCCGAACTGGCAAACCGTCTCTGAAGTAATACTCGACCAGGCGATCTAGGTGGACGCCCTTGCGAAAGATAATTCTCCCGTTCTTCGAATTCAGTCTCGTGTGATCCGAACATCACGTTCGCAGGAATGCGAGTCTTCCGCTCAACCACTACTTTTGCTGGAATCACTCCCGTTGCGTCATGTACTGATGACCTAAACACCACTGGCTGATCCAAATTTGTTTGGTTCTCGTCAACAACCCCTTGTGTAACCTCATCTTCAGCCACTTTGCCCTCGGGGGCTTCTATCAGCTCAGGAACAAGCAAGAGTTTTGTCTCGACACCCATAGTTGGCTTTCCAATCACTTCTTTTGTCGTTACACTTATTTGTATTTCCTCTGCTAGTTCTTCCTCCATTTCCGCTTGCAATAGGGAGGGTTCCTCTTGACCAGACCTGTTGACTTTTTCTTCGACTAATGCCACTCGCTTTTAATCGAATGGTTAGTAGACTCTGTCATTTTAGCCATGCAAAGCTTTATCTTCTCTTGGCCAACCTTCAGGACATTCTCTCTCAAGTCCACAACGAATCCGTAGGCATTCATAATGTCCTGCCAAGAATCACTTCATCGACAATGGCTGCAACGAGGATTTGGTGGGTAAACTCGAGAAGACCTAGGCGTACACGTACGTCTACCTTTCCTAGCACCTTAACGGGGCTTCCAGTCACAGTCTGTATTGTACAAGAGCTAATTAGAGGCTGGCGGTTGCTGACTAAGTCAGAGCGCACAATGGACACTGGGGTGTTGAGCCCGTGTCAACTGTAAATGATGTTGGTTTACCTTCCGCAAATCCATTAACAATCAAGTTTCCACTGGTCTTATGTAGCGTGGAAACTGTGTGCTGTTCTGGGGCTTTACTTCTCCAATTGGTGCGATCACTCTCTTTTCTCGGTAGCGTCTCCTCCCAACAGTGTACCTGTAGATGACCACGTTTTCCACAGTTGTAACATTTCGGTCTTCCGTCTTTTTCAAATCGTTGCGACTCTCTTGAACTTTTGATTTGTTTGTCCGACAACATTGTTTTTCTGCACCCATCGTATCGGCAATGTGATGCAGGGATCTTCTGACTACAACGTGATGGCACAAACCCATTAATGTAGCGGGACGCTGACTTGGCAGCTTCAAACTCTAGGGCGTGAACAAGAGCTTCTGAGCTATCTCGGTGTCTTGCCATTCGTAACACTTGCTGAAGTTCACAATCTCCGATGCCATCAATAAATGTCTGCACCGCAAATCTTTTTCGAAGATCTTCTGGTGCTTCAGGATAGGCCAATCTAATCAGTCTGTCGATACTGATTTAAGCGGCCTTAAGTCAGTATCGTAGCGATATATTTACAGAGCAGTTCGAGTTATAGTCGCGATATATTACTGTGTGCGTTCAAGTGGTTATTAGTGAAGTGTTGCGTTTTATAATCGGGCGGTATAATTGTAATACAATTGTGTTTAATATTAGTGACATTTTATTGCGTGTGAACAATTTTTATTTGATTTGTTGTAGTAGACTCTGTGTTGTTAATTACGAACTGTTTAACTGTAAAAATTACAGCTGGTGATTAGTGACTTAATTGGTGTCTTGTACTTATTTTGTTTTCCACTGTACCATACGACGATCGAGTAGACCGTCGTAACAATATCATTAATCGGTTGAGGTGGACGGATGATTATCTGCGTAGTTCAGTTTCTTTAAAAGAATAAATTGCATAATTTTTGTAAACAAAATGGGTCGAAAATAACATTATATTAAATCACTATATCATAATAACAAAAATATCTATAAACAGTGAAAATAGTTTGAGGGTGGGGGGATATTTTTTTAGAAATTATCGAACCGAATTCAAGTAAATAATTTTAAATGTAAATCTTAGAACACGGAGTCATCTCCATACCGATATTATAGTTTAATTGTTTGACCCACATACATGTTACACGTAAGGAGCTGACAGTGTGACGTGTACATTAATTACAAGGATATGCATCACTTGTATACACTTCATTACGGCAGCAAACAGCATTTAGTTTGACTACGTATGAATACTGTACACATTTCTTTGTCTCATACCGAGACACACTATGAGATTACAACACGTTCCTTTGACTATTCATTGTTTCCACTTGCTGCTTACACTAATGAACACACACACGCGCGCGCGCGCGCACGCGCACACGAACGCACGCACCGGCGTAACTAGTAGCTTATTATGGAGTAGGGTTGTTGTGATAGGCTTGAAGGTTGGATCCCCTCATTTTCTTCAGGACAAATGAGAAATTCAAAATTCTTCCCATATAATTTTATATATCTTTATAAGTTTTTGAGTAAACCGCCGTCAAGTATAAGGGTTGAAAAAAGTAGCCAAGAAACTCTGATTTCAAAATATATTCTATCTTGATTATTTGTTATTTTTCTTTATTTTTCTTTATAAAAACACAATTTTGTAAAAATGAAGGTACTTTAAATAAAGAAATAACCAATTTTTTGACAGCCTGTTTTGCGCCATCTCTCCTCCACAGATTAGGGAGAGTTGGCTTACATCATGGGATAGATGGTGCAGCCAGCAAACTGAATTGTATGCAAATGTATATCATTAATTCATTTGAAAATTTCTACAGTTTTAAATAAATAAAATCATTACACTTAAAAGAAAGGGTATATCTTCCAAAAATGAAACATAAACATATTTTTGATTATTAAAATATAAAAAATTAAAGTACAAAAGTAACTATAAAAAATGTATAAAAATATCTCATGTCATCCATAACAAATCTTGTGAGAATGAGTCTTTCTGAAGATATTTTGAAAATATCATCCACTAGTGAGAGGGTAATTTTTGCTATACGAGAGGATTGTAAACAGAAGAGAAACTAAAATAAGAAATAGATTGAGCACCGAAACGATCTCAGGACTTCTGAATTCCAAGAGAGATACAAAATCTGCACCCTGCTACGACTGCAAAGTTGGCGCGATGTTTCTAAGTTTGATGAACAACAGTATCTTATATTATTGGCGGAGATGAAGTAGAAGAAAGACTTAGAATATAAGACAACGTTGGTGATTCACACTTTTTTCCCATAACAGTTATACCCTATATTAAGTTACTTTTCATTTAAGCTTACTGGTGTTTTTTGTGATTTTTTTTTAAAACAACTTCCGAAATTTTCAGTAATCTCCCGAAATTTTTAGTCCAGTCTGCCGAAAAAAAAATTATTTAGACCTAGCAACACTGTATAGACTGTCTTTTTAAGTGTAGTGAATCAACATGAGCTAAATGAGACTTATAATAGACTTTGTAAAATATTCAGTTACTTAAAAATACTTATTACACTGTAAAATTTATTATTCTATCGAGAAGAACATATATACAAAATTAGTGCAAGTTAAGTATTTACGCGGCTTCATTTCCTTTTTTGTCAAGAGTGACTGACAAAAGTAGAACTTCTTTATATGAAGACGAATTCATGCTTCCTACCGCGCGGTATACCGAGTAAACAATATCGCGCTCCTCGGTATCTCGCACGTGTGTGGTGACCCCTTCATTTACCGCGCGGTATACCGAGTAAACAATATCGCGCTCCTCTGTACCCCGCACGTGTGTGGTGACCTTCATTTACCGCGCGGTATACCGAGTAAACAATATCGCGCTCCTCGGTATCCCGCGCGTGTGGGGTGACCTTCATTTACCGCGCGGTATACCGAGTAAACAATATCGCGCTCCTCGGTATCCCGCACGTGTGTGGTGACCTTCATTTACCGCGCGGTATACCGAGTAAACAATATCGCGCTCCTCGGTATCCCGCACGTGTGTGGTGACCTTCATTTACCGCGCGGTATACCGAGTAAACAATATCGCGCTCCTCGGCATCCCGCACGTGTGTGGTGACCTTCATTTACCGCGCGGTATACCGAGTAAACAATATCGCGCTCCTCGGTACCCCGCACGTGTGTGTTGACCTTCATTTAGCGCAATGTAATACGTCATCGTCCCGACTTGCATATCGCCTCGGTGTGGTAGAGTTTTTAGCCTTATAATTCAATAGTTGTTTGAGGATGCGGCAGTCATCCATTCGGTCAAGATGTTCCAACCACCTTTGCCGATATTAGGCAATCCTATCGAGTATACTCATAATATTCAGTTCCTGCAGTACATATGTGAATTCCTTCTGCGAACCTGAACAGTATGTTGTGCCACGTGCCGATTATTATTTACAGCACTTCGAGATATCGATACCTGGGGCTACGCACTGTGCTCCATATGTAATGTACACAGTATTGTGAGAGACCACAAATGACCCACAGTGGGTTGCGGACCCACGGGGATTCTGTAAACGTTACACATATATATTGCTACCGTCTGTCAACCGTATTTGATTGAATCAGCTGTCCGTCTCTTGAGAACTCTGAAATGTTCAAAACAACGAGGCAAGTCGAGCATCGCATCGGATGTTCCTTATTTTATATTGCTCAAGCTACGTCAAGCACATGTTGAACAATGCGGCTACCATTGCATTTAACAGCTGTACAAACAATATAACCAAAATATTGTGACAACGTTAGTTACGTGTAAACACGTAATACTATTACGTTCAGCTTACAAGGTCACGTAACAACGCTTGACGCATATAACGCTAAACCAACATTGAAAAACAAATGAAGCGTTGATACGTGTTGAACACGAATAATTTATCCATAGGCCTACTTCTTTTTCGTCTTCACTTCAAGGATTAGGTTATATAAACCTGTTTAGAGGAGAATTGAAGTGAATAGGAAAACCTATTTAGTATTTGTGGATCTCGAGAAGGCGTTCGACAATGTTGATTGGAAGCTGTTGTTTCAAACTATGAGGAAGTCAGGACTTGACTGGAAAGTTAGAAGGGTAATCTTCAATATTTATAGGTTGCAAAGTACTGAAATAGACATAAATGGATGTAAAAAGGAAGCAATAATAAGAAGAGGGGTAAGACAAGGTTGCCCACTGTCACCGTACTTGTTTAATTTGTTTATAGAAGATGTTGTAACTCAGATGAAAAGGAGTTCTAGGGGAATTAAAATAAATGGGGAACGGATACACAGTATTCGCTTCGCAGGTGATATTGTACTGATGGTTGACTCAGAAAAGGATATTCTGACCCGACCCGAATGTTAGGTACGTTTAACAAAATTCTTCACGCTTGGAGATTGAGGATAAATGTTAAGAAAACTAAAATAATGGTTGTAAGTAAAAATAGAGAAGACATTAAATCAACCATTATGTTGAACAACACAATATTGGAGCACGTTACTGAATTTTGTTACCTGGGTAGCATAGTTACAAGTGGGAATAAGTGTCTGGCAGAGATTAAGAGGAGAGTAGCTCTGGCAAAACAAGCATTCCAGAGCAAAAGGAACTTATTAACAAACAACCATATTAGTATTGAAACAAGGAAAAAGTTTGTTAAGGTATTTGTATGGAGTGTTTTAACTTATGGGTGTGAATCGTGGACCTTAGGGAAGGTGGAGAGTGACAGACTTCAGGCAATGGAGATGTGGATTTGGCGGAGAATGACAAAAACTAGTTGGACAGATAGGAAGACGAATGAACAGATCTTAGAGGAAATAAATGAGAATAGAACACTGCTTAGCATAGAGGTGAGGAAGATTAAGTTGATAGGGCATGTGATCAGACATAGTGCTTTTTTAACTAACATCTTTGAGGGCAAAGTAATGGGGAAGAAGCCCAAAGGAAGACCAAGAACTGCATACTTCCGCAGCACAATGAGTGTCGTGAATAGTGGGTCCTATGGAGAAATGAAGAATATCGCAAGGGATAGAGTGACGTGGCTACAGCGACAAGGCATTGCCTTTAGGAGTTAAAAAAAAAAACCTGTTCCGGCACTCGTCTCATCCTCGGACGACCAACGTCTCTTCTACCAGTGGCTTCATAGTTCAGTGCCGCTTTCAGCAATCGATCCTCTGTCATCCTTTGCAAATGATCCCACCATTGTCTTCTGTAAGCTGAACTAATTTCATTTATGTCCGCTGCTTCGAGTTCTGCTCTGATATCCTCATTCCTTATTCTATCTTGCAATGTACAATTTAAAGTATTTCGAAGAAACTGGATTTCACCACTCTGAACCTCGCCGCATTCCGTTTTGTCATGACCCACGCCTCACTCGCATACCTATGTCAATCTGGGTATTGCAATTGTCTTTTAAAATTTAATCCTTGTGCTGTGTTTATCCATACTTATGTAATTATTTTCAGTTTCCTTAAAATAATAACTGACCAGCTATTAACTGATCGCGCCGTCAAATCGGGCCCGCTGCACTCCAGTATCTCAACCGTTGACTTTATTCAAGTCCTGTCTCTGGCTGCGGTATTTTCCCCGCATGTGGAAGAAAACCGCGACTGCTTCCAGAAAGCTATCGCATCATTTCTGCAAGGTGTTCGAGCGCCTCCCGTCGGCTCGAATCTCGCCGCTGTTGGACGATCTCATCCGCAGCGAACAGGTCGAGTTCCGCAGAGAGCAACTCGACCACTCTTCAACTTCAGTTGGTCCGCGTTATTACGTTTACTTGACGACGCTATGTGGCTGCGTGTGAGTAAGGCCTTTGACAAATTCTCGTACGAAGGCCTTCTATATAAGCTAGCCTATTCTCCAATCCCTCCATCCAATGAGCTTTTACTCCGGTCGTATTTTAGCGCTTCAGGGTGAGAGCCGAGGGGTCGTGTTCTACAGTTCCCGCAGGGCCCTGTACGCGGCCCACTTCTGCACTTCGTGTACACGAACGATCTGCCATAGTTTTGCCTTGAGTCACGTTGCCCCTCTTTGCCGACGACGCTATGTATCATTGTAGCTCCCCGTCCCCGCGATTTGTAGGTACAAGATGCAGTGTCAGTTGCATCTCCCGGACTAGCTAAGGAAGTGGGGCAGGTGACGATCAACACGGAGAAATCTGAGGCGATATGTTTCACTTGTAAGTCCATTTTTCGATGTCAACCCCTAGGAATGGCGTATCTAGAATTTGGCATTGGGGGGGGGGGGGGTTCGGCTTCATACCAAAAAAAAAACAAGTAAAGACTATGTAACGTTCCGGGCTACGTTACAAATCCAGGGAACCCATCATAATTGACGCTAGCCAATTATACAGGCTGCCTACGTTGTAACGAACTGAAATTAAACTCAACACAAACAACAATAATATTTACGCTAATTATTAGGACACAAGGGGAAGGTATTTCACTGATTTATGCACTCACTTCAAAGTGTAATAAGATGACATCTCTTTATTAACAAATTATATAAAAAAGATCCCATAACATAAAAATTTATACTGAAATAATTAAAAAGGGTTTTCTGTAAAACAAGGGATCATATAGATCATGTAATTTACTTCGGATCCGAGTCTGCTTTAAATATAGTAAAGACGTCTGAATTATACTATGCTCATCTAAGAGCTTGCAAGATTACATTAACCATTTGAAGAATGGTATTATTTATTAAAGGGATTATAATTTACATTTCAATATTAACGTTACAACGTATGATTTTCACTACTACAGTTTACATTTCTTTGGTTTTATTTATTGCTTAGACAAAATTATTGTCTTTGAAAAGTCTCTTTCATCTATAAAAGTTATGTTTCAAATGTAATTAATTCTCGATAGCCAAGCTATCGAGTCACCTCTAAAAAATAAGCTTTGCTGTCCTCGTCCTGGGGTGTGACTCTTCGGAATTCTGGTAGTCGGGGTAGTCATCTGTGTCGTGTCTCTGGTGAATATCTAATAGCCGTATTAGTGAGTAGATTGATGTAATGCTGCATGAAGTTGGGTTGATCCACGCCGGTCCTGGTCAGCGTCGTATGGGTTGTAGACGTCCGTATGTGCAATTTGGCAGGTCACATATTCACATGTAGAGTTGTACTGGAGTTTACATCTTAAGTAGAGACGTCACCTTGTTTACGTGTTGATAATTTTTCTTATATTACTACATTTCTTGAACACACTTTTTCTACATCATATACATTAAAAATCACTAGCTCCCCACGTTTTTTGTGGTAGCTAACCGTTATTTTAAAGTTTACATAACACACTTTTGAAGAGCCCTCGTTTGGAGGTGTGTACTGTCTGAACGCCGCATCGTAACTCTTAACTTGATACGACTGGTACATAACAACGAAGCGGAGCGAGTACTCCGCCATAATATAGTTCCAACTTTTATTTAAATAGACATTCTTATAGCAAGATGAAACAAATTATTTAGACTTATTTAGTTTACAGGAATTATTTTAACTACTATTTGTGCCTTCAAATTATTAATTACTTACATTACGATTTTCAAATATTTCTAAGTTACAGACGGTTCGTTAAGCACGTTGTGTCCGGAATTAAACAGGTCAACGCATGATGATTTACTAAAGGGTTAACTGTAATATTATTAACTATTTACAATACGATTTTTATTACTTGTTTAGTTAGATCTTTTTCCATTTAAATCTCGTACTTATTCTGAGTTAGTAATTGTGTATTAGGTTTAATTGTGTGATTTAAAAATACTTAAATGCTTTCTCAATTTTTTTTTTATTAAATATTTTATTACCAATTAAATCGTCACAACTAATCATCATTACTACCTTAAAAGTGGCTGAAATCAGTCCCATTATAGTAAACGGCAATACCGCAATAAAATACGCGTTATTGAAACATTGTCTACAAGATAGACTACTTATTGACTGAATCAATTTTCCTAAATTTCATATTTCAAACGTATACGCTAATGATGTGTAATAAACAATTTAGGCTGTTACCGGTTACTACTACATTAGCGCACACAGCTGAAATAATAATAATAAAACAGCCTAAAAATTAAGAGATTAACAAAATTCATCAACTTTTTCGACCCTCTGAAGGGGAGGGGCCAGGTGCCGTTCGTTCCCTCCGTAAATACGCCCCTGCTCCCTAGAAGGGAGTCCCATCGCCTGGACTGACTGGCACCCACGTGATCGAAACTCTCGACAAGACTCACGCCGTCCGAGCCAAACCGTTTCCCTTTCTTTCGCGTCGCAACTGCCTGGGTTTGCGTACAAAAATTAGAATTTACTTCTAGTTTCTCAAGTCGGCACTGACCTATGTAACTCCCGGTTGGTGGTCGCTCTTGTCGACCACCAACAGGTGAAGGTTGGAACGATTTCAATCGAAAACCCTCGGTTTCTTGTCGGGATCTCCTTGGTTTGTTACAAATGACGTAATTCGTGAAGGTCTTCAAATTCCTACACTGTTTGTCTACTGGCTGCAACTCTCTTTGCAGCAGCCGAGACTTCTTCCTTTCCCCACCTGAGGCCACCAGCACTTCTGAACCACCCCCACACGATACGGGTCAAACGTCCTCGGGCAATTCTAGACGACTCACCGTAAAGCCATCCTCGGGCCTAATTTTTAGTTAGCACCCCAGGAGTATATTTCCCACACCAGGCCCGGATTTAGGTGTCCTGCCGCCCCAAGGCACTATTGTTAGCGCTCCCCCTACAAGTAACTTCTATATATTCAATTCTCCTTGACTGCTGAAAAAAGTTGATGAAAATAGTCATTTCAACTATCTCTATTGCAAATACCTCATTTGATTTTAAATCTAAGAGGGAAATGTGATGGAATTATGAAAAAGAGTACATTTATATAAAACTAAATTAAATTTAGCAAGTTCTTCCCTTCATTTAAACAACATTCTCTATTGTGCTTTGAATATGTGATCATGCGCAGTAGGGATTGACTTCTAAATCGAGGCGCCCCAAGCGATATCGAAACAAACTATTAGTCGGCAAAAAAGCGGACAAGAATTTCAACGGAGTGTCCAGACCTGTACACACGATCGTGCTCCGCTCTGACCACCTCTATTGATAGGCCCAGTGTCAATACCGTGTTATTCAATGATATAATTAAAGGTTATTTCAAAACCATTTTCTTCAATTTGGCTATAATGCAAGTGCCCAATACAAATACTGTAATAAAAAAACCGAAAACATGAAATTTTAACAAATAATTTTTCACCTCGTGCCGCCCCCCTGAGCCTGCCGCCCCTAGGCACGTGCCTAGTGGGAAATCCGGGCCTGGTCCCACACTTTCTTCAGTAACACCCATCACAGCAAGTTTAGACACATTGCTTGCTGCTGTCACCTTTACCACCGGGGCGGAGGCTATCTGCCTCTTGTGGCTCCGACTGACGGTTCAAGCCGTCTGCTAACTATGGACTAGACCTGTCGTCTGAATCGGTTCCAGAAGCAGTGTCACGACATGAAGCCTACATCCTCTGCCTTCTAGCGAAATATCGCGTTGCCGGCAAACCTTACTAGCCGCCACCATCAGTTACCTTCTGGCAGCCATCGGGCTCGAGCCGAACGCTGCGATACGCTGGGTTGTCGGTACTGGGCGGCACGTCACTGCAGCATACAGAGTTCACCGAATGCTAATAACTTAACGTACACCTAGCTGTGTGTGTTAAAGTAAGGATTATACATAACTATAGACATTAGATATAAGAGTTTCGGTACTGGATGAGGCGGTGGCCGTGGGTCCGCCTACCTACTTGTACACTTTACTGAAGAGAACGTTAGTCTCACGAAACCGTTGAGAAAGTATGACTATTATCCTGGGTTTCTATGTTTACATAAATTGAAGGCGGACCAACTTGGTGGAGTAAGAGACATTTTCACCCTCCCTTTCTCCCCCATTCCTACAATCAACATTACCATTCTTGCTCATAACTGCAACACGTGCGATACTATACGAATCGCGAGCAGCTTATTTGTATTTAAAGTTGATAATCACATTCAAAGTTTCAAGAGTTTATATTATATTCTGTGGTGTATTTTAAAAGGCTGAAATTACTGAACGACAACGGAATAAGGAAGTGTGACTCAGACTGGAACATTACACTGAAGTGTGGTGGTAAAATGTATCTCAACAAAGGGTTGCATAAAAATCTAATATACAGGTGCGGGACAAACCAATATAGATCAAAAATGAATCTGCAAGACAATACTTTTTTTTTACATAGCGCGGATTCCAACAGAAATGTTGTGCATTTTATTTGCATGGATTTTAAATATCAAATTTTTGTAATTATAAAAAAAACGAATTAAATACTAAAACGACCAAAAAATTAATTTCCGAGCTTCGGAAAATATTAACTGTGTGGTTGCTGGAGAACAGTACAAAAACGGGTGGTGTTGGTGACAGAGTGGTAATAGACGAGAGTGTGTTCGTCAAGAGAAGTTTAACAGGGATCGAGTGATAAAGATTCGGTGGTTAATCGGAGGGATAGACAGAAGGGGTAAACTATTCTTCCTGAAATTGGATGTTGGATGTAACTGACAAAACTTTCAGCCTGGAACCATTACATGTGGAGGAGCTACAATTCTCTACAAAGTAAAGAGTGTACTCATTTGCGAGTTAGCAGTCGCTGAACTCTGTATACTGCAGTGACATGAACATTCATACACAGAACATCAAGACTCGTCAAAAATGAAAAAATCGGTATGGAGAACCATACATGACTTCCATATTCTAAGATTTATATTTAAAATCATTTTCGAAATGAAATATTACCATAGAAACTACTTCTTTCTACTTACTGCTTCAGCCTTAACCACAGTACTGTGGTCACTAACGTATACCACCTCACGTTATCGCACTCGATTTTCACTGATGATGGAAGTCGATGGCATTGCCGAAATGTCTGGTTTTGTAGAAAACATTGGACTACGGCCAAATATCCCGGGAAGGAATTTTAACAAAAACTACTTCTTTGTTGCCGATAACGTTGTACACATATATATCAGTGGCGAAGTTACATGGAGGCAATTGAGGCAATGCCTACCCTAACAAATTCTGTAGAATAAAAATTATAAATACGTATGAACTACATAACGTAAAGATTATACATTGTTACTGGGACTGTCAAATTTATTAAACCGAAACGTGCTTTATTGAGCGACCGCTAGATGGTGACAGGTGAGATTCGGCATAGTTCGTTTAAAGCGAATGAGGCAACCTGAACTTGCCTCAGCGTTTTTTGTATACATCGTATGTAAGCAATGTAGTGGTGTGATAGGGAAGTGTAGGGAGGGGGGATTGTCCCGCGCTGTACACATAGAGCGTTGAGGCATGCCTCACTTCTGTGGTCCAAACAGTTAAGTTAAAGCGCCTGTGTTGTTTCTAAGTGTTTATTTTATGCGGTTATTAAAAGTGTCACTGTTATTCCGCTGAACTAACAGATGATCAAGATTGTTATTTGAATTATTTGTAACATTAAACATATATATAGAAACTAATCAAGTTTAAAAATTTGAAGTTCAATCAGTTGTATTATTGTGTATGACTAATACAAGGATTGTTCAATAGACACACGTATAGAGCTGTAAAGCATTTTTTATTCAACGATTTTAAAAGAAGTCTCCAATAACATTAAGACATGAGTTCCACTGTTGCGCTAACCTGTAGATTCCCTGCTAGTAAAATTCTTACGGCTGTTTGTGGAACCATTCGGTTACAGCAACTCTACCTCAGCGTCCGATTTGACCCACCGTCCTTTTAGTGATTCCTTAAAAAAAATTTAAGATAAGATTTTTGCCTACCCATTCATTAACTACTAGCTTCGCCAGTAAGCAAATTAATGTCCATTTTTTCGGCTTGCACGCGTTATGTTGGTGTGGGTTTCGGCACTTTCCATTTAAAAAGCGTGCAAACGTAAGAAAATAAACATGAGTGAGGCCAGAAATAACGTGAATTGTGTGTTTGTGTCTTACCTGCCTTTTTATTGCCATATTAAATGAAAAATATTATATTACATTAAAATTAAAAAATTTTAATTTTATTGCCTGGCAACAAAATTATTTTATTTTTAACAATTACCATTGTTTCAAAAAGTTTAAATAAATTTGCAAGTACTTTACTCTTGTTAAAACGTAAAAGGTTGCAGGTAAACTACCCCTTCCCCTTAACCGATCTTCACCAAAATCTAAAGTCCTTGAGACCTCTACAATTCAGGGGTGTATGCAAAAAATTATTTGATTCTGTTTCAATTTGCGGTTGTTATCGTTTGCCATAGAAAATACGCTTGATAAAAAAACGGTGCAGGTAAACTACCCCTTCCCCTTAACAGATCTTCACCAAAAACAATAGATCTTGAGTACTCTACAAATCAGGGCTGTATGCAAAACATTATTTGATTCTGTTTGAATTTGCGGCTGTTATCGTTTGCCATAGAAAATACCCTTGTTAAAAAAATGTTGCAAGTAAACTACCCCTTTCCCTCAACCGATCTTCACCAAAAACAATAGGTCTTGAGAACTCTACAATTTAGGGCTGTATGCAAATAATCGTTTGATTCTGTTTGAATTTGCGGCTGTTATCGTTTGCCATAGGAAATACCCTTGTTAAAACATAAAACGTTACAGGTAAACTACCCCTTTCCCTTAACCGATCTTCACCAAAAACAACAGGTCGTGAAAACTCTACAATTCAGGGCTGTATACGAAACATTATTTAAGTCTGTTTGAATTTGCGGCTGTTATCGTTTGCCAAAAAAAAAATTTCCCTTGATAAAAAAAACCGTTGCAGGTAAACTACCCCTTCCCCTTAACCGATCTTCACCAAAAACAATAGGTCGCGAGTACTCTACAAATCAGGGCTGTATGCAAAAAATTATTTGATTCTGTTTGAATTTGCGGCAGTTATCGTTTGCCATAGAAAATACGCTTGATAAAAAACGTTGCAGGTAAACTACCCCTTCCCCTCAACCGATCTTCACCAAAAACAATAGGTCTTGAGTACTCTACAAATCAGGGCTGTATGCAGAAAATTATTTGATTCTGTTTGAATTTGCGGCTGTTATCGTTTGCCATAGAAAATACCCTTGTTAAAAAAACGTTGTAGGTAAACTACCCCTTTCCCTTAACCGATCTTCACCAAAAACAATAGGTATTGAGAACTCTACAATTTAGGGCTGTATGCAAATAATCTTTTGATTCTGTTTGAATTTGCGGCTGTTATCGTTTGCCATAAGAAATACCCTTGTTAAAACATAAAACGTTACAAGTAAACTACCCCTTTCCCTTAACCGATCTTCACCAAAAACAAAAGGTCTTGAGAACTCTACAATTCAGGGCTGTATACGAAACATTATTTGATTCTGTTTGAATTTGCGGCTGTTATCGTTTGCCAAAAAAAAAAAATTTCCCTTGATAAAAAAAAACCGTTGCAGGTAAACTACCCCTTTCCATCAACCGATCTTCACCAAAAACAATAGGTCGCGAGTCCTCTACAAATCAGGGCTGTGTGCAAAAAATTATTTGATTCTGTTTGAATTTGCGGCAGTTATCGTTTGCCATAGAAAAAAAATCTACAGACAGACAGACACATAGACAGACAGACACACACACAGACACTTTTCGGAAAACGACTTTTTTTCATGTTTTGAGTGTAGTAGAATCAGAATCTGCAATAATCTCGAACACGATTTTTTTTGCCATCACCATACTTCCATTCCTTAAGGAAATATGGAAGTAAAAAGACATGAGTCGACGGGTAGGAAGGATGCCGGTGAGTTCCTTTGAAGGATGTCGCAGTCTGTGTAACAATGTTATATGAACCAAATTAAATTTCTCTTATCAAAAAATAAAATTATTATTTTAGTACTAAGTTAGACCTACAAATGAATAATAATAATAACCATTATTATTATTATTATGTAACGATAATATTACCGTTCATATATTACATAATGTTATATAATCGTTGCGCTGTTATCATTACATAATAATAAAATAAATGTTTGTGAACCAACAAAAGTTAGCCTACGTACAACGGACTAAAATGCCACTCAATCCTTTGAATAGGGCCGCCACTCTACTGTAAAACCCTCTTAACAATGGACGGACCTTTTTAGTGGCCATAAAAATAACCTTTCGTCAAGTGAAGGGTACAAACAGGTAAGCGGATGATGAGGGCCTCGTCGAGCACCGACAACCCGAAATACTCATATGCATATACAAAGTGGGGTATAGTCACCACTTAAAATAATTTAAGGATTTCATTTTATTTTGGGTTTTGAATTTCTTTTGATTGTGCCACGCAGAGATCAATAATTTAAAAAAATCTTACGGTCAGACTGGGGCGCTCCTTTACGTTTTATTTTATTAGATAATTTAATTCATTTGGGTATTGACGTCATCGGCGTCGGTGCCGTGACGCCGTAATTAATACACGTTGCCGTCGACAACGGTGTAAGTTATATCAAGGTGGCCGTGACAAAGACGGCGGCAGCGATGTTGGGCCGCAGCCAGAGGGAGTTCTTACCAACACTTTATTGCCAACCGCCCCCCCAACCCCTATTGGGCTTTAAATATATCGTCTGCCAAAAACAACCCTCACCTTACACTCCCACTTCTGTTAATTAACCTCAATTGTTCTTTCCAATCGTTGCTGTCTCACTAATCATTGTTTGGCTTCCAATACGCCAGAGGGCAGTTGGGTAGTGCCGCTCTCTCAGTCTCAGCACGAACTGCGTTCCGATGATTACAGCATAATGATACCAATTATAATTAAATATGTGTAATTTTGTTTCAATATTGTCATTTTCTAAATAAGAGATACTATACCCTGGACATTGTATCTAAATTAAATTGTATCTAAGAACAAGTTCACAAACTGCACCCTTAATATAAACCAAAGGCCAGTTGAACATGTAAGCAAATTTACATATCTTGGTAATATAGTCAATGAACAATGGGACCACTCTCAAGAAATAAAGAGCAGAATTGAAAAGGCAAGAGCAGTGTACACTAGAATGAGCAGTTTATTCAAAAGTCACTATTTAACAATAAACACAAAGATGAGACTTTTACGCTGCTACGTATTCTCGGTCCTCTTCTACGGTGTAGAATCTTGGACTTTGACTGAAACCATAACTAAAAAATTGGCATCTTTCGAAATGTGGCTTTACCGTAGAATACTGAGCATTTCATGGTCAGCATATATAATTAATGTTGAAGTTCTTAGAAAGATGAAGAATGAAAGGGAAGTTATTAACACAGCGAGGATAAGAAAGCTTCAGTATCTGGGACATCTCATGAGAAGTGAACAGAGATTTTACTTATTGCAGTCCATACTACAGGGAAAAGTACTTGGAAAGAGAGGAGTTGGGTGACCGAGAATCTCATGGCTGAGAAAAAGGACCTGGTTTGGCATGAATACAATTGACATATTCCGTGCACACACTAGCCTACATTTCCTTAATACCAGTAAGCATATGTTGGACGTACAAATGTTTTATGTTGTTGCAATTCCTGGAAGACGAAATTCTTGTGTCACGTTTATCGCAAATTGAATTTCAAATCGTTTGACCTTTTTTCAGCGCCAAACATGTTTTCCTTCGGTGGGTATAAAAAAATTTATAAATTTTCTCCAGTATATATATGTACCAGTGCTGAAAGGAGACAACAAGATTAGAAAAACATTAGGAACAAGTTTGTTGCTTCACGTCGTATTCTGTATAAACACTGGACAGTACGTGACCGAACACACACACACATACAATTACAGGCACAACGTCAACATTTTGTTTCTTGTACAACTCGCTGACAGTATTTTAACTGCAGTAGGCTCGACCCGTTTACACAGAAAGCCACTGAAGCGACACTTAGCCACTGGCACTTGACTCCCATCACACGTTTATGGATTATTGGCTCTGTATCTCTCGTCTTGTTTTTAGTGCCAACATCTTTTTACGGCAATTGATTTCACCACCGCCTCTTCGATAACTTTGGAGAAATGTGTTTATGAGGAACGCCACAGGCTTTCCATGGGTTCGATTGTTTCATGACTACTGACTATATGTGATGGTTTCTATTTTTTTTTTTTTAATAAAATTTAGATTCAATGGTACTTTCCCAATATCCGTATCCCATTTCTTAATGTAAAGTAAAACGTCTTCATTTGTAAGGTTAGGTAACAATGTTTTTTGTTTTATAGTTTAACGTTTAAAGAAATAAATACCATAGTTAGGAAAAGTATAACGTTTAATGTATATGTACAATGTTTATAATAAATTAAAATTAAAAAAAAAGTAATGTTTTTTGACAAAACAACTACAGTATATATTGCAATTATTTCTAAATAGTAAGATTAAAACAAACAAAAAACCAACGTATTAATAAATGAAAACAAGGTTTGTTATTCATTAGGCGGCCAATATTCTTTCATGTTATGCAGTAAAATCTCGAAACTTCACTGCAAACGAATTTTGTGTGCGGACACAAGAAAGGGACACGTGGTTCGAGTTGGTTGCTTTTTCAGCGATGTGTACAAAAACCGAGTATTAGTGAAAGACGAGTTCTGCCACAAAAAGGGAGACGTGTATAGTAACAGGCAAGTGTATCAATATCGCCTTACTTCGAGTTGATTGTTTTACGTGGTTTTCACAAAAAGCGAGAATTGTTATAAAGGCGTATTGGTTTCCGTGTGTACTTTTAATTTCAATGTTAAACTAACAATGTCAACTTTTGGCATCAGCGCTATATTACTGCTAGAAACATACAGTATTTCGTAAAAAATATGACAATGAAAAACGATTGCAATCGTCAACAACTTATTTTATAACATTCTGCAACAGTACGTCTACGTACGTTACTGTGCATTATCGCAGTTAGTTAAAAGAAACTGCTAAATTAGAATAAATAATTAGTATTGTCAATATTAAAAAAAATGCGTATTGAAAGCTGCAAGTAAACAGCGAAGGGTAAGGGTACGGCTTGCAGCAGGTTCAAGCAGTAAGCTGGTTGAAGCAGCATTGGGCTTGTAAGCAGGCTGACACAAATATTGTTTGTTAATGGGCATGGCCATTCCAAGATCAGTACCTGCTGTTCAGCTCAACTGCTTACTGCTGGCACCTGCTGAAAAACAAACTATAGTTTGATTTTACCTGCTTAAACGCTCGCTTCGGAAAAGTTTAAAAATTTTTTATCATGGCATTCGATAACGAGGCCTTGATATCATCTGTGTTCAAACGTACAGTACTGTGGGATGTGTCAAATAAGGACAAAAAAGTGTCAGCGGCTGGCTGGAATAAGGTATTTTTGTATCGTAAGATGCAGTTTTTCTAAAAGTAAACCAAAAGTTCCAACACAGATGCGCAAATACACGAAAAACTTTTATTGGTCGTTCCTTAATTCATGGTAGAGATGATAAAATTCATAAAGTTCATTTCGCCGTAAATTTATTTTATGCGTCCATGGTCTTTGAGTGTCTGTTTCCACTAAACAAGGGGAACTTTCACTTAAAAATAGTAATTTTGTAACCCGAGACAGAACAGGCAGTATGACTGTATCATGCGATTGCTAGCAGGTGACTGCTTTCTGTGTGGCCACAGTACCAGCTCAGCTCCATGCCGCTCTACTGCTTAAACCTGCTCAGTGCTCAAGCCTGCTCGAACCAGCTTGCTGTGCGACCGTACCCTAACACCGAATGTGCAGGACGGTACTGGCATATCACGCCACACACAAGCTAAGACTGTGTACAGTGTAAGTGATATGTGTGTGTGTGACCCAGTAGAAACCGGCGTAGCGTCACCCCTGAATAAATGTGAATTAAATAAGTAATTTATTTAAATTTTGGTAAGTGCGTGTAAGATATGATAAAACAAATTACTCCACGTTATTAACAATACAAAGACGTGCACACGTACAACGAAACAAATAATACATATTAATGGAGTGTAAATAAAAGTGAATAGAACCAAGAATAATTAAAGTACAGAATAGCTGTTAATATACAATTATATATAACAAAATTACCGATCGTATGAACATCGAGTAATAAACAAAGGACTTCGCATGTTGCGAATAAAAGTAAAATTAGTACGAAAAATAAACGAATCTGTAAAGGGACGCTTGACAAACTATAACAATATAAATCGTGCACATGGTTGAAACATGATTTTTGCGTCTGACAGTATAAATAAACGAGGATCGCCCAGCCTCGACCCTCATTTTCACTGGAACACATATCTCCGAAGGCTATGCCCGACTGTGGAGCATCCAAGGTCGATACCCCAGCGAATACCCCGTACGAGTCATCTGAATGCTGAGTGGACCAGGAGGACCCGACGACGGATTCCAGGAGGATCAGACGACAACGGAGGATCGACACAGGACACAGGATCATGACGAGGAATCACTGAGTATCACCGCACAAGCAATAAGGTGACATGAAACCATTTTTACTCGTCAACCAACAGTCATAAAAGACATTAAAAAGAAAAGAGTAAAGAGACAATGATAAACTTTGATAGTGTAAATATTAATTGTAATATCTAATTGGTTAAATTGTAGTAATTTATAATGATATTTAACATTTACGAAATTGTTATTATTTTTTTGAAATTATAACGTAGCATAAATGTTTATGTAATTCTAAATTTGATATGATATAAGAAGTGTTATTATTATTTCAAAAAACACACCATACACCTTTTCTCGTTGTAAATAAATTTTTATGATTTATATTATCTGACTAACATTACAGGCTATACGATATTCACTACATGTCGATGCCAATAATCGCATAGTCGAAATATGGAAAATGAGTGTGGGTACGGTTATTGGGAACAAAACGAAAAATGGCTTGATGTTGGATCGGTACTTTACCGATCCAATACCCGATCGTTAGGGTACTTTCCCGACCCAATACCCGATCTGTACTTTCCCGATCCAATACCTGATCGGTA